>OW964823.1:4185000-4537500 GCA_943142095.1 Ophonus ardosiacus
CGAACATACACTATTTTTTTTCAAATTCCGTACCAAAAGTTCTTTGGAGAATATTTATATATCCAATAAAATTGCACTTGACACTGACATCTGTGTTCAGTTTTCATGGTTATTGCATAGCTGGCTGATTTATGTTAATCTATAATTATTTAACTCTATATCTATTGAATATGAAGGAGTGTATTCAAACCGTATAGACAAGGTAGTAAGATATTCTTTCATATTGATAATCACATAAAATGTCAAAAAATGATATTTAACTGTGTTTTTCAAGATATTTTTTTAACAATTTAAAATAATGGAACTTTTGGTTGATCAATTTTAATCAAAATCAATCAGCTCTTCATATTGATGTAAAGAAGAGGAATACGAAAGATTTATTATTTTGAAAATTGTAGTATTGGATTTGCCGTCGGAAAAAAATTTGTCACACGCATACACACACACATACACAGACATACATAGATACATAGACATACATACATTCACATACACACACACACACACACACACACACACATACATACATTCACATACACACACACACACACATACATACACACATACATACATACATACATACACACACCATCGTAAAACTAGTAAAGATAGAAGATTCTGGAGATGTACTCGATTTCGAGCTTTGGCCCGGCCCGGCCCGAAGCCCGCCTCGATTTCGAGTCGATCATCGAGCCGGGCCGAAGATAATTTTTATCGGGCCGAATCGGGCTAATCATTTTCAAAAATCGAGGCGAGTCGGACTTTTGATTTTGGCCCGGCCCGAAAATTCGAGCTTTTCGGGCCGGCCCGAAAAATCTTATAGTTCAATCAAATGCACAGTTTCCTTAATATTTTAACGAAAATGGATGAAGTTAAAAAGGATCAAAATGATTTAATAACAACACACTTCACATATTAATAAATAAAAATGTATTATTTTCAAGAATTCAAGGTTATTCATTAAAGCATAATAATTATATTATGATGTTGCTATTATTATTGTTATTACTCGTATACTTAAATAAAAGTGATTTTTGTTCCTACCATAATGATTTCTTGTCCTATTTTTTTAGCAGAAACAAAGTTAGATATATGAATATCAAAGGAAATACCAAATACATGTGTAGCTTTCTGCAATAACATTTTAATAATTGTATCACATTGTGGGGGAAATCATTTATTATTAGTTGCATTAATTAGCGCCAACATTAACGAATGAATAAATTCAATTGAATTAATTTTTAATGCGATAAATTAAAATTGAAACTCGAAATATTTATTATGCACGTCTACGGCCGTATATGAAAAGTTTAATTACATTCGTTTTTAATTTATGGAATTCAGCAAAAAATAATTAAAATGAATAACAAATTGCAATTAATAAAATACATTGCATTGCAGGAAGGCAGGTAATAATTAAAGTAAAGAGACTCATTAAAAATATCAACGTGTTTTTCTTTAATTATTAAAATAATGGAGTAATCAATGAAAATTAATTAATCTGAAATTTGAAAAGTAAAAGAGTATAAAATCAACAAAGAATATTAATTATAAAACAACTTATTCAGAAGATAATTAAGAAATGCTTTAACGTCAAATTTTCTCAAGACTAATTTCCGAAGTGGGCACATTTTCATTACTTTTTACCCTTAAAGATACACATTATTATATTTAAACACAACATTATATTTAGACGAAAATAGACACCATCATCCAAATCCAAATGTATGAGTACACTATACAGGTGTCTCTTAAATAGGGGGGCATGGCTTAACCACAGATTCCTGAGGCTAAAATAAGACGATTTAACTAAACTTGCTGCTACCGGAAAGTGTACCATTTAGCCAGAATTCTGCTTCAAAGTTCTTCGAAAAAAATAATTAATTTTGCTTATAATAACAGAACGCTTTATTCGATTTGGATGAAATTTGGTATGATAGTTCATATGGTTATAATTTATCTTTTAAGGTGATACTTGTTATTATTAGTGAACCACTAGTGGATGAAACTGGGTGTCCCAACATTGATTACACCGTAACTTTTTAATGGCCACGCCTATAACATGAAATTATTTTTTCTCAGAAAGACACATTCAACAGTAAATTTTTCTCTCTCCGTTTAATTTGTGATATCTGTTACGGTTCAGACAGAAAAAAATAAAATCTGAGTGACTGCACCGTGAATTTTTTAAAAATAAATTCAATCTAGCAGTCTTTCCAAATGTCAAACATCGAATTTTTAATGACAGTAACAATTGTTTATGGGTTGTCAAAAAATTCCTTCGCAATATTCAGAAACTAGTAACATCCGTTTGTTCGGCCTAATAGTATTTTACTACCTTTATTAAAAATAACACGAATAAATATGCTAGCTTACTCCTAAACAAGTTGAGAAGATTGACAACTCGTTACTGTCATTAAAAATTAGGTGTTTGACATTTGGATACTGCTAGATTAAATTTATTTAAAAAAAAATTCACGATGGAGTCACTCAGGTTTTATTTTTTTCTGTGTGAACCGTAACAGATATCACAAATTAAACAGAGAGAGAAAAGTTTACTATTGAATGTATCTTTCTGAAACTTATAACCATATGAACTGTCATACCAAATTTGATCCAAATCGTATAAAGCGTTCTGTTATAAGCAATATTAATATTTTTTTCGAAGAACTTTGAAGCAGAATTCTGGCTAAATGGTACACACACAGGCATCTGTGGTTAAGCCATGTCCCCCTATTTAAGAGACATCCTGTATAGTTACAGTACAGAAAAACAATACAAAATACATCTATTAATAGATATTTATATACCAAGTGAGCTAAGATAATGTTTATTCAATTTTGACAAAATACTAATAAAAACCTTTATAATATTTAATTTTGACAAAACAAAAAACTGATCAGTTAGTAGGTTGTGCATGACAATCGTCGATGATAGACGTCAAGTCATCTATTTAAAAAGCTTTATTGTCTGTCATTTGTGCCGTGACAGAGTTAATTTTTCTGACTTAGCTAACTTAATTATTTATATATTGTTTAGTAAAAACAAATCGTAATTTTGAGTTAACTACTCGTAAGTAGAATATGAAATTTGGCTGTACCTATGTACTATACAAATATATCTTTCGCAAAGTGGATATTTGCTGTTTTGTTATGAATAATCTGCGGTATAATGAATTCCCTTTGCTGTTGCATATGAAAGATTTTCTTTCTTTTATTTGGTGGGGCGGGATGAATTCGTTTTCGTTGTGGACGGGAAAGATCGCTTTGCTCTGAGCTATGAACAGATGAACACTGAACAGCACACCCCCACACTTCTCATCATACCAATTGCAGAATAATAAATTTTGAATGCGTTTATTAATTGAAATATTAAAACTTGATGAAGTTAAATTACGTTTTACGCAGGGCAGGCATCAAACCAAATTGCCCATTTGACAGGGAGGGATTAGCAATCATTTAACATTGATTTAATTATAGGGATATTCTTATAAATCAAACCTTTTATTTTATATTCAAAATAATAAACGATTAAGATATGGAATTAGGATTAAGTATTTTGCGTTTCATGTTAGGAAAAGCTGAAAATGTACAATATTTTTAAGAATATTAAAAATTACAAAGTCGAAACATGGTTAAATATCACTTAATTCTAAGGATTTTTCTTTTTATTACTGACAGGTGACGTGTAATATTTTTTACTTTCTGCTACCCTTGGTAAGGGAGGTGAACTGAAGTAATAAAGGATTAATTGGAATAATACTACCTTTTTTTTTTTAGTTTAAGTTCTGTATTTATTATTTAAACCCAACGTTTCGGCACCATAAACTGGTGCCTTCTTCAGGGGATACATTGACATAAATATGTGAAATAACAAAAACAACAAGTAACCAAGGTAAATGTTCATAAATGTTACCTTTTTTATGTATACAATTTTCTAGACAATATATGCATGCCCGGCAATAACATGGACGGCGAACATGCAACTTCTCAGGAAAAAATCTCCTTTTGCCAGAGGAAAAACCGTCCCAAAAACTGGCAGAGAAGTGATCTGTATAACTCAGAGACGCTTTATCGGTAGCGAAATACCGCAGCCGTACTCTTTATTAACAGATGTTAGAAAAAGTTTAGAAAAAAGTTGTATACATATTACAAATTACAACATATTTAATATTGGAAGCCATGCGCGACTAAGTTCTAATCCGTCACAATGATTGAGATTGATATATCTTGTTTTATTAATCTCAACGGCTTCTCTAATTAATCTGTTGTTAAGTCGAGTAGGTCTTGCAATTATTTTCGTATCTTCAAATTTAATTTGGTGGAATTCTTCCAAGGCATGTTCTGCAACGGACGATTTCTCAGGCTGGTTCAATCTGATTGATCGATGATGTTCGCTCAATCTTGTAGAGACAGTTCTACCAGTCTGGCCGATGTAAACTCTCCCGCAATCACATGGAATTCTGTAAATCCCTGATGATTGAAGAGGGATGACGTCTTTCACTTGTTTCAACATATGACGAAGTTTAACATATGGTGAAAACGAAATCTTCATGTTCTTCTTACCAGTTTATGGTGCCGAAACGTTAGGTTTAAATAATAAATACAGAACTTAAACTAAAAAAAGGTAGTATTATTCCAATTAATAATATGAGTTCTGAAAAATATTTTAATAATTTTAATAAAGGATTTCTCTGTGGTTACGGTAAAGGTATAAAAACCATAGGCGCCCCGGAAAAATAATTTTTATAACTTCTAAGTAATAAATTTTAAAAGATATTGTTCTTTAAAGTGCATCAAGTTTGAAAATATCACGAAATATCCATTACATATTTTTCAATTAAATATTGAAATTAGTGTAATATTTTGAAAAAGTATGGGGTCCCGTGGCCGCGTGCCTGAGTGTCCGGTCGTGAACTTGGGGGAACCGGGTTCGATCCCGACAGACGCCAAATATTTCCAATTTTAAAGGGCACAAAAGTGACCCCTGTGGTGCACTCTCCACACCAGCTATGAGTGTCCGTGAGGTGACGCATGGTAAGCGTCCACACGGTAAATATATCGTCATCATTACCGATGTCTACATGTGTTGTAGATACTGGCACACCCAGAAATGGGTAATATGCCGTGATGATATATTTATTTATTTATTTTGAAAAAGTAACGTGATCTGAAACAGAATGTGACGTCAGAGTACATACAGTTTAAAATTTGACAAACTGTCGCCTACTTTTATTTATTTAAAACGTAAATTGTATTCGTATTGACTATGAATGGCGTGTTGTATGTACTCCGTCACAAGAGTGGGGGGTTGTTTCTCATGACTATTTCTGCTACCAATCTTTTTATTTATTTATTTATGAAAATAAAAATAAATTATTTTATTACTACGACAAATATCGCATAAACTTTCATTTAAAATATTTTTTTAAAAATGTGAAACAGGCTCATTGTAGAGATATGGATAAAGAGCTTTGATATATTTATAATCTCTTTGTATTGTAAACTAATACATACCCTGTACATTTCTATAATTTAAATGAGAACAAGTCCTGTCTGAGTGCAGTGGCCCGTAAGTTGTTAATGTTATTTGGAAAGTTTTCAACATATTGTATGTTATTATGTATTTAAAGTACGTTGGAGTACTTTGTATTAAATAACAGCTTACATTAACAAAGGGATACGGTAAACTAATTAATTACAGAATAATATTATTACAAATAATTTAATTATTCCTTGAATTCCCTAAAGCAAACTTGGTTAAGGTTTTGTATGTATTTGTCGACCGGTATGTGAGAGAACACTAGGTACCAGTAACATCACCGTATAATGTAACTATTCGCTAAAACTAATCGATTTTAAATTTATTTTCATTACGTAGATATATCAAAGACCATTCATTTAGATTGTTGTATATCTATTAGTATGCTGTATTTCATGCTCTGCAAAGCGTATCTTACATATTACGCGAATTCTCGTTTTGCACACGGAATTAAAAACCGTCAAATGATATTATATAACAAGTAATCACTTTCTTTATTACATTACATAAATATTTTTTCTCTTTTCTTATATGGAATATAAGAATTCCATTTCGTTTTTTATATTTATCTTAAAACAGTTAGGAAATTCTTTTTATCTTCAGTGTCAGTGATTTATGAATTAGAAAAAGGCCAATAGGGGATGATTTCAATTATTTTTTTTATCTTTGTATCTATAGTTAAGTTTTAACCGTTAGCAGATTTTCGATATTTGTCGGAGAGATAGCTTCCATCATATGTATATAAGTAAAAGTACCCAGTTCAAAAATTTTACTCTTTAAAAGACTCTATATAAGTCCGAAGATTGTTCTACTCGTAATGAAAGAGTAAATCAAAAAGAGTACTTTATTTTTATTCTACAAATAAGTGATATGTACTCCTTAATATAAGTAAAATGTAATACCCTTATTAATAGTAAAAATATACTATAAGAAAATAATAGTTTTTAATACTTTAGTTAGTAATATTATTTACTAATAAAAGCGTAAAATTCACTACTAATAACTGTATTCAAATTTGCTGTATAAAAGAGTAATTCTGGATCTGATTGATTTTTTTTTCTATATATTAATAAATAAAATTTTATTTAATGAAATAAATATTATAAAAATTTAAATATGAAATATAATAACTTAATCTAATAAAAATACATATTGAGAAACAGATATACTTATAAGTAGGTACATATTAAATATAATAATTAATATTATTATTATTATTATTATTATTATTATTATTATTATTATTATTATTATTATTATTATTATTATTATTTCATACTATACCCTACAGGCAAAAGCACCCAATTACAGGGTAAGAGAAAAAATGAGTTAGAAAAAATAAACACATTTCTTTATCTCATCTACACTATCGTGAAAGATGTCAATGTGGGCTTGTATTGAATGATAACAGTTAATCATAAAATGGACGGGGGATTTTGTTAAAACTGTTGAATGAGCAGTTTGTAAATAAAAAGTATTGACATAACGAGAAGATGAACTTGGTACTTGCAGTGGTAATTTAGTTAACAAGTATGAACAATCAATAATATTATTAACTAATTTATAAATTAATATAGCTGAATGCATGTTTCTCCTTTGTTGAAGAAATTGTAAATTAAAATCTTCTAGTAATATACATTGCGGAGTTCCTCTATTTGGATATAACCCATGTATAATAAAAGAAGCTGATTTAATGAATTTACGCTGAACTCTCTCAATTAATATAATAATAAATATACAATTAAGATGTGATGGTAGCACCAGAAGGAAAATATCCTATAACATTCTTTTGTTTGATCATCCCAACCTATAAAAAATATATATTATACGTACTTACATACATGATAAATATTTATTTTGCTTTAAAATCAAATTTACCTATTATAATCTACAGTAGGTACTATTTATACATAAACTCCGTCGGTATTTATAAATCCTTAACTTTATTGGCCGTAAACTTCATAATATTTTGATTCTTCTTTTCTGTAGGTATATAAATCTCATTAATTGTATCAACGGCGTTCTCTGATGTACAGATTTATAAAATATGTTTATACTTGTGGTGAGTAAAAAATAATAAAAGTACTCTTTTCGTAATAGATTCTACATTCTAAAATAGTATATTTTACACTTATGAAATTTATATTTCACTAAATATTTTATTTTAAAAAAGTATATTACTAAGAAAAGTGTAAAAATTATTCAAATTAGTGCAATTTGAATCACTTTACACTTTTTGAGAGCAGATTTTAAAAAATAAATGATTAAAAAGAAATAATATAAAGAGAATTATTCTGATTTACTATAATAGCGGTACTTATTACTCTTACTAAATTTTTACTCATTTAATAAAAGTACTAATTGCAAAACGAAATAGTAAAATTTTATACTTAAAAGAATAAAAATATAGTTACTCCAATAAAATATTTTATTTTTACTCTTTTTTTTCGAACTGTGATACCGAGACATGTTTAGAAAAGGGCGCTGTTAGGTGCGGTGCGGGATTGTGGGCGGAGCCTGTCACATGTACGATACGAGGCAAGTTGCCGGCTCCCTACGCAGCGCATGTCTCCGAAGTAAATGTGAAAAATTACTGGTACACGTGTAGCTAATTGTTTAGCTTAACCCGTGCGAAGCCGGGGCGGGTCATCTAGTATTAAAATAAATAGGACTTCAGTCTTGTATTAGAATTGTTTTATTTCTTTCTCAACGTTTCTAATACAAGACTGCGAAGTCCTATTTATATTTATATAGTTTCTACAGTCGTTTATAAATATCTTATTATTTGCTAACGATTGTGGAAAAAATCTATTCCATTTTTGATTCTTATCATTGTTTGAAATTTTGAATGCAAGTTTTAAAAATGTGCTGGAAATAAACAACCCTATTTATAACCAAATTGTATACTTTACCATAATTTTACATAGTGTTATTCAATTCAATTTAAATTTTACTTCGCAGTACCAATAAATATCTACAAACTTCTATTTATATTTCATATAAATTTTTAAATTTGATAAATGTCTGTCATAAATTTTATTTAATTTACATAGTTTTCCTTGAAAAACAACAACACGAAAATAAATATTTCCTCTTTTATGTGAGTCATTTCGCATACGATTAGAAGTCTCCATATTTTGTGCAATTTACTAAGAGGCCCATGGCAAGTGTTAGAAGTCGATCTTGAAATTGTTGCGGCCATAAATTTTATTCGCAATGAAGTTGGAATGGCTCTCAGTTGACTAGTAAATGTTTTTATTTTTGAGTATGTTATTCAGTCATATGAGCCATTTTGCCATACGGTTTTTACTGCCGCGGAAATGGCTTTCATATGCAGGAAAATCAAATTGATACACTGTCTCTTTTTATAAACTTCGGAATATTTTTATTTTGGATTATTTTGTTACTTATTATTTATAATTGAGATTATACGTTACATACCACATTATCAATACAAGGATAATGCGAGAATAATTAAAACTAAGAATATCAGTGCCGATGTGCATAATAAATTTAATTTGGAATTGAAAAATTGTAAAAATGAAAGATTATTTTTATAGGTTATGGTTACATATCTGACAGTCTGGCAGTGTTGCTAATCTCTAACTTTCAGGTTATCGATTAGTGCGGGACACGAAAGATGAATTATGGAAAATATGTTTCAACAATAGCACAAATCACTGTCTAATTAATTTACTACATAAATAAAGTGTTCAACACGGCACTAAACACAAATTTACAGCTTCGGCAGCATTCAATGCAGCCTCTGTTGTAAAATCTGGTATTTTAGTGCCTAGTTAATAACTATTCTAAGGGGATTAAGCGTTTTTTACCTCCCGCTACCCTTGGTAAGGGAGGTATAGGGATCGTGTTAAAAATCACATATCGAGATTTTAATAAATGACCACGTTTTAAGGTCCCTAGAATCCAATTTTAACATTTTCACGATGATGTCTGGATGTGTGTATGTGTGTGTATGTATGTATGTGTGTATGTATGTATGTATGTGTGTGTGTATGTATGTGTGTATGTGTAGGGATTTTGTCTTCGCTCTAACTCAAATACTATCATTCAGAAAATTTTGAAACCCTACCCTACTCTAATATGAAAAGAAGCCATTAGATTTTGGTGTAAATCGGATAACCGGAAATGGCACCTGAAGCTCATAATGGTTTTTCTTCAAAAAATATCATTAAATGCCATTTTTTCGCATTTTGTTATGAAAATTAAATATTATTGAATTTTTTACAGGAATACATTAATATTTGTTCTATATATTTTGCAGATAAATTTAAAAATATTTTTTTTTTATTAGTCCCGAAGCCTAAGATAAACACAATTCCTTTGTTACACAGTTCATATTTCAAATGAATGTAACTGACAGTAAATGTCATTGTCAAAAAACTAATCACTTCAAATTAATAAGAGTGACATTTTAAAAAGAAAATAGTAAATAAAGCAATAGTTTTATGCAATGGAACAGTTTGCAGCGTTAGTAAATCCGTAGGTATGTATTTAAATTAATAAAAATTAAATAGCGGGAGGTTTTGTGTTGGCCAGATTTTTAATAAAAAAAGTATCTATTATACAATTTTTGAAAACATAATTTTCTTCTTCATTTTCATAATTTTCATCAGGTAAAGTAAATTTCTACAAAACAAACAAGTCCAGATGTTTTTCATTTTTTAAATAATGGATCTATAAAATCAAGTTCAAACACCTTGTTTTTATTATTATCACGTACGGAGCAAAATTTCTATAGTCATATCACAGACTGAAATGACGAAATGAGAAGAATTCTTGTTTCCTGAACAGTCTTGGAAATGTTCGGTTTATGAAATTATAGAAAAATAATGCAAATAACTCACTCTTTAATTTTTATTAATTTAAATACATACACTCATGCTGCAAACTACTTCCTTCGTGAAAGTGTTAAAATTGGATTTTAGGGATCTTAAAACGTGGTCATTTACTAAAGTCTCGAAATGCGATTTTTGGCACGATTCCTATACCTCCCTGACAAAGGGTAGCGGGAGATAAAAAAACTTCTGACTTTTGAATTAGTTAATTTCATATAATATTATTTAGATTGTTTTCAGTACGCAGTTGAATACAAAACGTGTTCTAACAATTTAATATCTACCTACTATATAATTTTTAAAATGAAAAGTGATGAAATATAATGGCTGGCTACCACAAATTGATTTTCTGCCATTTTCATTAGCTAATTAGATTTTAAATACTATTTGATCTATTGCATGATACGAACAATATGACATGGTTATAGCAATGATATTAATATCTAAAATTCACCAACTCAATCATTTTAATCAGTTTAAATGTAATGTCATTCACATTATTACTCGCAAAATTAATCGCATTTAAATCAGCATCAGCCGCATTTCAAATACTCCCAGATTAGGCACAAATAATTGCTGAATTCATATAACCAAATAAATAATATGTAGATACAAATAATACAGATTTATACGGAATAAAGATATAGATGTATACATATATCATTCCTATAATAATATATTCATTTGCATAATGGTATTATTACAATTCATTATCAGATACAATGCATTTGAATTATATTTTTACATAAATGCTATTATTATAATATGTATGTATCTTAATATAAATTATATCAGGATATTCTATTCATAAATTCATAGAAACCTTTTATAATTTGTAGGAACCTATCGCATATAAACTATAATTTAATTACGAGTAATATGATATGTATTAAATTATATAGTTATTTATGTATGATGGTACTAAAGTTTTACTTTTTATCACGAATGTGGAATTTAGTTGCCGAGGTCGTAGGGCCAAGGAAAATAAACCAAATGTGTGCTAAAAAAAGTTTAAATTTGTGAAAATGAATATATATCTTAATATATAAAACAAAGTCGGGTTAGTTACACCATTTATAACTCAAGAACGGCTGGACCGATTTTGATGATCTCTGATTTGTTGGATTCGTCTCTGCCCCGAATAGCAGAATGACTATTAAAATATCGATTTACGTAAAAAAAAAGTAACTACTTTTAAGGATTTTATGCTCTTTCTAATGCAGCCAATTTAGCGACATCTATCCACATAGTGGAAAAGTAAAAGTACAACGTGTTCTCACCCCTGCCGCTGTCTGTCAGTATATAACCAATAAAGGTTACATGTCGATTTGTCAGTTTTGTACGAGTGTTATTAATCCATACTAGGTAATATAATAAATGCGAAAGTAACTCTGTCTGTGTGTCTGTTACGTTTTCACGACTAAACGGCTGAATCAATTTGGATGAATTTTGCTATAGAGATAGATTGGATCTTGGAGAAGGATAGGCTACCTTTTGTCGCGAAAATGAAACTTGAAGGGGTGAAATAGGGGATGAAAGTTTGTATGGAGAACCCATCATATCTTCCGCTAAACCAATTTTGATGAATTTTGGTATAGAGATAGATTGGATTTTGGAGAAGGACATAGGCTACCTTTTGTCGCGAAAATAAAACTTGAAGGGGTGAAATAGGGGATGAAAGTTTGTATGGAGAACCCATCATATCTTCCGCTGAACCAATTTTGATGAATTTTGGTATAGAGATAGATTGGACTTGGATAAGGACATATGCTACCTTTTGTCACGAAAATAAAACTTGAAAGGGGTGAAATAGGGGATGAAAGTTTGTATGGAGAATCCGCCAAGGCGGTACAATAGGGGGTGATTTCAATTATTTTTTATCTTTGTATCTATAGTTAAGTTTTAACGTTAGTAGATTTTCGATATTTGTCGGAGAGATAGTTTACATCATATGTACCTACATAAGTAAAAGTACCCGAGACATGTTTAGAAACGGGCTTTGTTAGGTGCGGTGCGGGGATTGGGTGGGCAGTGGGCGTAGCCTGTTACATGTACGATGCGAGGCAGGTTGCCGGCTCCCTACGCAGCGCATGTCTCCGAAGTAAATGTGAAAAATTACTGGTACACGTGTAGCAATCGTTATTCTAGCTTTACCCGTGCGAAGCCGGGGCGGGTCAGCTAGTATATATATATATATATATATATATATATATATATATATATATATATATATATATATTTAATGGGGTCCCGTGGCCGCGTGCCTAAGTGTCTGGTCGCGAACCTGGGGGAAACGGGTTCGATCCCGACAGACGCCAAATATTTCCAATTTTAAATGACACAAAAGTGACCCCTGTGGTGCACTCTGGTAAGCGCCCACAAGGGAAAATATATCGTCATTACCGATGTCTACATGTGTTATAGATACTGGCACACCCAGAAATGGGTAATATGTCGTGATGATATATTTATTTATTTATATTTTATTTTTATAGGTTATGTTGACAAATCTGTCATTCAATGTTGCTAACCTCGGACATTGAAGTTATCATAAGGAACACAAAATTATGTATTTTATCTAAAACTTATTCATCGGAATTATTTATAGGCTATCCAGCGAATCAATGGTTTACGTCATCGTTTAGGGATTTTTGAAATTTTCTTTATATTTTTAAATATATTTTATTAACGGTATTTTATTGTTTTTTTTATTTTTTATTAATATTATGTATTTGAAACCTTTAATAGAAATAATTATATTTGGAAATATTATTATTAAGTAAAATTTTGTTAATTTTTGCAAAATGACGTTTGATTTTATTTTTTTAATATTGGTAATTCTGAACATGTATATTACTAAGAGCCGGTTTTTCAATATCTGGTTAAAATTTGAACTACAAGTTAAATAAACAAAATCGAAACGAAATGAACTGTCAAATGACAGATTTAGCATTACTGTCAAATAAACGATGCAATATTGTTTACTTAACTAGAAGTTAAAATTTTAACCAAGGATTGAAAAACCGGCCCTAAATATTATATGTCTACATTATACTTTTCAACCTGTATTGTGATTTCATTTTGTTTTTTGTATTGTTGTTCATTGACAAAATGTCAAATGCTCTGTCATGTCAAATCCAAGAGCTTGTAGTTAATTTATTGACTTATTTTGAAAATGAAAAATAGATTGGTGGACTCTTACTTTCACTGAATTGTAATATTGAGGTAATATTTCATTCTTTTATTAGTAATAATTTGAAACTTAAATCTATATGTACAACGTGTGGCAAACGCTATACGCAATGTACAGAAACAGTTAGAAATTGTATGGTATGCAGTATTCTGTATTTTTTTTTTTAAGGATCTCACATAATACTAGATGGTTTGTTGCATATACTACAAGAATGAAGTATTTATAACGGCGTATGTAGTATCGTTCAGAATATTTAAAATAAAATTGGATTTCGCTGAAAAAAATGATACCAGACGTGTTACCTTTTTAAGAAAGATTTGGATTTATGAAGGCAACCCACAGATCATATATATTTTAATCCGTTTTACATGCTCATGTAAACTTTTTAACATATGACGTCATTGTTTCTAGTGATATTGTATTTATGACGTAAACCGCTTGATTCGCTGGATGGCCTATAGTTCGTTCTTCTTGTACATAATTTTATCATTTTACCTATTATTAGTTTTTTTATCACTCTGCACTATTTTTGGGCCGAGTCAATAAAAGTATTGATATTTAAGTGATATCAAATTTGAATTTTTCGAGTTAATATTTAAAGGGGCTCTTGCCCTTTTCACCAGCCCCGTTGCACGGCCGTGAGTGTGCCACGTGTGGCCCTGGAATCAGTCAGTATCCCCCGTATAGCATAGCAAAAGTAATATTAAATTTTTATAAGACGGGAAAAAAGAAATAGAATAGTCTTTTCCGAGTTATATAGGTTTATGGCTTCCATCTGTGAGATTACTTTAGACGTTTCAGAAGAAAGTGGACTTTTTCAGCGGATAAAATAAAACACAAAAATAAAAAGCTTTGTGCCTTCTGTTTAAAATACACGCCTGCAACTTAAAACCTGTTGTTAGCGGTATATTCAAATTCAAATCGGCCTGCGGTCGGACAAAGTGGACACTCAACTGAGAGTAGACTTCGCAGAAGAACTTTGTCTTGGATTTACCAGATTATCACAATATGATCTCCTTTTTTACCTTCCGTCAATTTTAGGTAAGAAAGGTATTCTTTTTGGTCAAAAAATTCAATGAAGGTTTTTTTTATGAATAAGCACGTTTTAGGGTCCGTCAAACTTTCAAAATATGAAATTTTAATTGTTAGAGGGAAGCGCTACCAACGTAGCTTACAAAAAAGCACCAAGTAGCATTTCTTAAAAATATCATTATAAAATTACCTCAATAAAAAAATTAATAAAAAAAAAACCTCTCGCCATTTCCATATTAGACTATATAAGTATTGTGTTGCACTTCGCTTTCGAACCGTCGTTTTATAACAAAATATTACAAAACTTTACCCAAATATTGTTTTTTATTGTATTTAACATGTCTTCTGCACACATATAATTCTAATTATATCTATTTTTCATTGTATGAGGAAGTTTCTAAATGTCAGAGATTGTTCCAATTCATTAACCAGATTGGCGGTATTTCTGATGGATATATGCATTTTCCACAATTTTACGTATAATTTCAAATATTTAATTAATGAAACAATAAGAAAAATTAAATATGCTTCCCAGAAAAATCTATCAGAATGTCACTAAAACTGTTGATATTTGACAATGACATGTGTCATTTACAAACTATGTTATAAACATTGGAATTTATCAACTGGTTTCCTTAGTGCCTTAGCCTCTGCGATTAGTTTACTCTATAAATTATAGTGACTTTATCTCTAAATCTAAACAAAATATAATAAAATTTTATAGATGGAGAATTTTATGTTCTTCAATATTTAATAAAAAAAACTCCCAAAAAATTATATTTAGAAGAATTTTTCTAAGAAACTACCACTTTCGGTTGTTCAATTGTTACCAAAACCTTTTCAGCTCTCTCCAGAAATGTCAGATTGAGGAAACTGCAGTTAAATAGTTTTTAAGTCTTATAGTTTTTGAGGAATCGTGTCTACAACATCCAGACATGCCTAAGATAAACACAATTCCTTTGTTACACAGTTCATATTTCAAATGAATGTAACTGACAGTAACTGTCACTGTCAAAAAACTATTAATTTCAAATTAATAATAGTGACATTTTAAAAAGAAAATAGTAAATAAAGCAATAGTTTTATGCAATGGAATAGTTTGCAGCATTAATAAATACGTAGGTATGTATTTAAATTAATAAAAATTAAATAGCGGGAGGTTTTGTGTTGGCCACATCAGATTTTTTAATTATATTTTATATTTTGCGTCTTATAAAATATTTAAAAATAATTGCTATATTAAACCGAACTGATTTAGGGAAATTTATATGCGTTATGTTGTAGTTGGTAACATTGGATTGACATTAATTCCCATCTAATAATAATCTTTAGGAAAGGAACTGTAAAATAATTTGAATAAATAATAAAATTCATTTGAAAGTTTTTCAGAGTTTTTATGAAAATTGTATTTGATAAGTTAGATAAATGATTATTTGTTTTCCAACAATGCCCGTCGTACTGATGGGAAACTATAATATAATTCATTTTTATTTGGTATTTAAAACAAAGCAATTATTCATGTGTTTGTATTATGCATCGTGACGTATATCGTAATATCGTATATCGCTGGCGTACGGGATATTTATTTATATTCTATAATTTTCATGACATAATTTATGAAACGTTCGGACAGTAAACTAAAAGTTACTTTGAAAAATGACATTTTTATTTGGCACCGGCTCGGTATATAAAGAATCAATAACCCGGCCGAATGGTCGAATATAATTTTATGCGACTATTAATAATTTGAAACGGCTACTGGAATATTTATATATGCACACACGCACACCCTCGTAACGTTTTATGCAGCCACACTATACACTGCTAAATATTGAAAAGTACAATTGGGTATTCTTTTTTAATTATTTTTATGTTTCGTCACGTTTAGATAAGGAAGGTATTGTCTTTGGTCAAAATAATCAGTACTGTGTTTTTAATGAATAAGCATGTTTTAAGGTCCCTATAACGTAGAATATGATTTTACCAGTTTTATGATGACGTCTGTATGTGTGTGCGTCTGTGTGTCTGTGTGTGACAAATTTTTCTCCGATGATAATTCCAATACTACAATTTTATAACTATTATTCCTTTCTACTCTTCTTTTTTAAATCCATATGAAGAGCTGATTACATTTTGACTCTCTTATTTGAGGTTCACAACAGTTTTCTTTTTTTTTTTCAAAAAATGCAGTTAAATATAATTTTTGACATTTTATGTGATTATCAATATGAAAGAGTATCTTATACAGTTTTATTATACATTTTCCTTCATATTCAATAGATATATATGTATAGTTGGCTCCGGTAGCTCAATGGTTAGAGCAACGCCTCTTAGTCATGAATGTGCTCGGGGTTCTGGGTTCGAATCCCACTAAAGCCTGGATGTTTGTATGTGTAAACCTACTCAGTAATTGGGATTTAATCCTTTAGATAAAATTACTTATTTTTCCTCGCACTATCCGATTTTGCTATAAAAAAATAGGGGTTACCATTTAAAATTTTATAACTATCCCCTCCCCAGCCTCCCCAGGGGGTGGGGGGTTGAATTTATTTACAGGATTGGATGTCCCTCTCCAAATCGTTAAACTTTTATTTGAAACATTTTTTCGTATGATGCATGATCATGAAGATATTCCAGGTGGTACATTAAAATGGGACACCTATACAGGGTGTCTCAGGACGAGCTTACGCTATCTATATTTTAAATTCTATTTATTATAATTTAACGAAATTTGGTATCTAGGGGTTATCCAACATGCCTGTTTCAACTAAAATTATAATTATACCCAGATAACATGTTTTTCTAATTTACTGAAATTCTATCAACTTTCAACATAGGACATGTTACATAAAGTACCCTTATTTATTGTCGTAGAACACATTTATGTAATAAAAAAGGGGGGGTGCCATTTAAAAAAAATTGTCTTTTTTGAAGTTTGTCACCTATATTTTGGTGTAACGTACCCGTCACATTTTTATAAACAATCTAGGATTCTTCTATGATAATGTAGCTTAAAGTTTTCTTTATAAAAGGCTTGTTTCAGATTATAAAAATTCGATCTCGTTTCCGAGATACAGGGTTTTGAAAATGTGCCGGATTTCAGACAAAAAATCAAAAAAAGTTGAATAACGCCGGAAGTAGTTGATCATGAGTAAAATGTTTTTATTGCTTCACATGTAAAATTTTCCGCTGCATTCAAAGGTAAAATAAAAAATTGCGTATTCCATTTAAAATAAGAAAGTTGAGGTCAATTTTCGGTCAAACCAGAAGTGCTACTGCTTTGAAAATATTTTAGTTGAAACGGGCATGTAGGATAACCCCTAGATACCAAATTTTGTTAAATTATATTAAATAGTATTTAAAATATAGATAGCGTAAGTTCGTCCTGAGACAGCCTGTATATACATATATAAATGAACATCATTTTAAGTAGTTGAATCAATCTATATTTTCCTTGATGATGTTTCTCATTCACATTATGCATGCTGTAATTTAATATTAACAGTCCTGAGGATCATTAATATTAATACTGCTCCCTCTATATCAAAATCAAGCATTTAGTTTTAAACTACATGAATTCTATTTCTGCAACAGTAATTTATTCAATATTTTATACACTTTAAGCTTTTCGCTAGTCTGACTGAAATTAAATTTTAATTTGCATCTGAAATATAATTTATAATTCAACCATTAAATTGCCTAGCTTATTAGATTTTAATTATTCAATTCATAAAATTTTTAATAGCGACTACAAATATTGAAATAATACCTGTATGCTTCAGTGAAATTATTCTTTTTCATTATAAAATCATTGTATTTTAATTTGTTTCCGAGTAAATGTATCACAACCACGCATGTAGTAAGATATATTTAGGTTATGCTAGCGTGACTTGGGGTAATTCTATGTTTTCTTTAAACAGTTTTGCAATGTTTACGAGGCTCTTATCAATGTTTCATCTGAATTTAACTGTTACCCATGATATTTCATTTCCAAATCTGATTAGCTTTAAATAAAATACATTTGGAATAATTTAAAATTATCTTTAACCTCATAACCATAACCTCTCTTTTAATATTTGAATTCCCTATTTTCTAAAAGATATAACATAATAATAATATAATAATATCTTTATTGTATATAAACTTTCTTAATCTTAAGTTATTACAATTGTTTGATGGGGGTGAGTCAAGTTTTACCATATTTTTTGTAACATTACATTTTATTTCGTTGCGTTGATGGAAATGAGACGATGAAAGGACACACAAACAACCATACCTTACTCGGCATTCGAACCCAGAACCGCTGGCAAGCGAAGCTAGAACGCTACCACAATAGACACTTACAAAATTGCAATTTGCACGAGCGCCTCTAACGGCAAAGCATAGAACTCAAGGTTGCTATGGTTACCACGTCCAAACAAAGACGTGTCATCAGCCGTAGACTCTACACTCTAGCGATCGTTTTAGTTGAATAATCGAATGATCTTCAATATTATCAAACAAAAAAGTTGTCCCAGACACATCTTCTGGTTGTAAACTCATTTTTATTAAACACAACGTTCAAATCACATTAAAGATAAAATAACAGATGCGAACTCAATGACAGATGGGAACACGGTGACGTAAGACAACGAGGGGAGGTTTGTTTGGATGCATGATCTTCTATCTCTCTCTTGCAGTGACGTCAATTTTGTAAGTGTCTATTCCACTCCGGTCAGTTTAAAAGATATAATTGTTTTATATGATATTTCTATTATTTCTATTCAAAAACCCCGAAAAGGTCAATTGTTGAAATGATTTTTTTCATTATTTTCTTTCTAAAAATTGTTTTACTTGCTTAATAACTCTGAAAATTGGAATATTTATGTAGTTATATTCGTAGAATGCGTAGTTAAACAGGTTTTAAACTTTTAAGGGCTGGTTTTATAATCTACACTTAAAATTTACTTCCATAGTAAATTTAATGTAAAGAAAAAATGCTACGCGGTTTTTGACAGCATCGATTTAAATGTCATAAGAACAGAGAAACTGATTTGAATTTATTCATTTCGTTAAATTTACTTGACAACTAAATTTTAAATGAAGATTAAATTTCTTTTTAGATTTTGCGTTCATAATAGGCTTCATTTCAATACGCAATTTTTGTTTCAGAAGGTTGCACTAGATGACATTTACTTAACCCTTTTTTATGAAAATGCACGCCCTACTATTTAAGCACAATATTAAGACAACCAGCTCTCGCATCTATATGTTAATTAACAATGTCTTTTTTTATGGAATCCAATAGCATTGGTTAAATTCTTGATGCGACATCAATGAATGAAATTCCAGATTTCTATCAGACCAACTCATGTTTTTTGTCGAGCGGTCAAGGACATTAAGCAAAGATAAAAAAGAAATATCGTGAGATATAAATTGAGTAATTTATTTTACGGAATTGTGTGGTTTTATACACGAATAAAGTGAAATGTCAGATGCAGTACAATGCATTTTAAACGAAATTTTACTAATAATAGACAAGGGAAAACCAATAACAAGAGACATTTTTGTTTTCCCTACTAGATAGTTACTAGAATCAGAACTCAGGGAGCCTTTATTAAACATGACAATTATTAAATATTATTCAGACTAAGACTAATACATTTGGTCGACTGACAATACGAATATACCAATTCCACTTTTTCAAAAAAAAAAAAATAATAAATTAGGCAAGTTAATATATCTACCCATTTTTGAATTATTGCCCCAAAAGGCAATATACCCCATTTTTAGATAAAAACTTCAAAATTTTCAAAAATCTAATTTGTATGTATCTAGATACTTCTCAATGCGCTGATTCCAGATTTTGAAACCGCAGGTCGATATCTCGTTTGGTTCTCGAGATATTTAGATTCAAAGTTTTGATCAAAACTGACCATTTTTGGGTAGTAACCCAAAAATGGGTCGAGATATGAATTTGGCGACACGACCATTCGATTCTACGGTCAAAATTATATAAGTGTACCAGTTTTCATAATTTTTGTCCAACCGGTTCATTTTTGATGAATAAAAGTTTGAAAACCCCCGAAAAAGGCCAAAATCTGAAAAAATCGTAAGGGGTACCCCTTACGATTTTTGCGATTTTTTGCCATTTTCAGTTATTTTACTTTAGAGATTGTATGCGGTGTTCAAAAATTATGAAAATTGGTATACTTATGTAATTTTGCCCGTAGAATCGAATGGTGTTGTCGCCAAATTCATATCTCGACCCATTTTTGGGTTATTACTCAAAAATGGGCAGTCTTGAGAAAAACTTTAAATCTAAATATCTCGAGAACGAAACGAGATATCGACCTGCGGTTTCAAAATTTAGAATCAGCGCATTAAGTAGTATCTAGATACATAAAAATTAGATTTTTGAAAATTTTGAAGTTTTTACTAAATATGGGGTATATTGACTTTTGAGGCAATAATTCAAAAGTAGGTAGAAATACAAACTTGGTAGTAACATTATTTGATTGCAACGGATTATTTTATATATTTATGAGTCTCTATCTCTAAATGTATAGAAGATATAATAAAAATGTTCAATGTATTGGATAGAGAATCGTATGATCTTTAATATTTGTAATTATACAAATTTCAAAAAAATAAAATTCAGAAGATTTTTTTTTAAGAAACTACTACTTCCGGTTGTCCAATTGTTGCTTGAGGAATTCATAGTTAAACAGGTCTTAAGTCTTATAGTTTTTGAGGAATCGTCCCTCCAACATCCAGACATACATACACACACACATACACACACACCTACACACACACATACACACACATACACACACATACACACACACACACATACATACATACATACATACATACATACATACATACATAAAATCACGCGAATCCCACTTAGTGGGTTAGCAAAAACCCGAAAACAATATTAACAATAGGAAAAGGGATAAGAGTAAGAGCTCAGCTGACTCACTTCACTCTTCAACATTCTTCTTTCGCCTTATTTACAATCATCATAGCATTCCTATATAAGAACATATTACAGTGACCGATTTTCGGTAGCGAATAACCACAGTAATAGTTACACAACAATCATCCTTCGCCACACAATCCTATCCATGCACACTTCTTTCACCTCAGCCACATTTACAAACGTATTCATATATAAGAACATATTAAAGTGGCCGATTTTCTGTAGCGAATAACCGCATCCGGACCTCAATAATAGTTACACAAAAAATACAAACACATGTAAAAATCGGTTTCTAGTGACCTTGAAACATGCTTATTTATTATAATCTGGATATATGATTTTTAGCATGATTCCAATACCTAAATGAAAAAGCATTGCTATTTATATACCTACAGAATTCAGTGTGCAATCTGTTCTCTAAATAAAAATCATTTTATTGAGTGAAATCTTGATGAAGAGTTATAATTAGCCAACACTTTGCGATGAGCGGAGAACAGGTTGTTTTTACATATTGAACAGGTGTTTCTACACTGCCTTCTAACTTAAATACGATGTAATACATTTCCTGTTGACCCACTAATCAACTACCTACCTCGCTTCTTCAACTGTGCAAGCACTATAGAGAAGAACACATTTCATTTCTCTTCTCGTACTTGTTAAGCAAAATTAAACGATTAAAAATTAGACATTAATTAATTCAAACATTTAATCATTTAAAAACAACTGTAGTTCCTATACCTAAGTACAGAGTACAGGCTGTTTCAAAATGTAAAAAAAATTCAGGACATACAGGATGTATCAAGATAATGGAACAGTGCCGTTTATTCGTGTATGTGAAAAGATACAAAAAAAAGTGATTAGGATATTTTGTAAGGGATAGAGGGGGGCACATTTTAGCATAAACTTTATTATCATAAATCCAGTGGTACTCAAACTATAGGGCAATTTTATTAACTCATTAAATAGAGGATTTTGTTCTGAATTCAACGATATAATAATATCATACCCTTACATTGCGAAAAATTTTGCTAAATATTAATTCAAAGTTAGTATTTCATTTCTACTGTATCCAAGTAATCCGAGCAAACATTCAAGCAATAAAACAAAAAAATTATTTTAAAAGTAGAATTTATTGCCAAAATCGTAGCTTACTTGCATGTAATAAAACTAAAATAAATTTTATTTTGTTTTATTGATTGAATGTTTGCTCAGATTAATTAGATAAAGTAGAAATGAAATATTAACTTTGAATGAATTTTTATCAAATTTTTCGCAATGTAAGGGTATGATATTATTATATCGTTGAATTCAGAACCAAATTCTCTATTTAGTGAGTTAATAAAATATATATAATGCCATTTAAAAAAATATAATATTGCCCTATAGTTTGAGTACCACTGGATTCAGGATAATAAAATTTATGCTAAAATGTGTCCCCCTCTATGCCTTACAAAATATCTTAATCACTTTTTTCTGTATCTTTTCACATACACGAATAAAATGCACTGTTCCATTATCTTGATACACCCTGTATAGTACTGGATAAAAAAAAGCTTAATCAACATAGATCTGATCTTCAACTGTTCCCGAGATAAATGAAAAATCTAAAAAAAAAAAAAACTGAAAATGCTGTGATCGAACAAAATTATGTCTGTCAGTAAATAGACTATAAAAAAAAAAAATTATATGAAACACTTTTCTCAATTTCTAACAGTTAGTATAATTATTTCATATTTTTAAAAGAAAAACAAAAGCACATCTGGAAGGTAAACAAAAAGTCTTATTTAATTAAAGTCGTAACTCTTATAGTTTTCAAGATAGCAGATGTAAACCCCGTAAAAACTCATTTTTCACACAATATTGTAACACGGGGAGTGGGGGTGGTGTACACACACATACACACACACACACACATTAACACTTAAACGGATGATTGATGAACACTTTTATGGAGACGGACGCAATTAATATTTTTATACTAAATTTTATTTACAACTTATTATTAACGAGTACACTAAACATAATTAAATCCTAAAGATGCCGATACATCCTTAGGCCAAAATATTCGAGTTACGCAGAATGCGAGCCAAAACTAAAACTCTATATGTCGCTTGGACATGAGAAACCAACACAACTCTATGTCTTTCCATCATGAATCTCTAAACTAGATAAATTAAAAACAAACGATTATAATCTTCAGGAAAGCATATCTGAGGGATGCAGGGTGAAAGGTTATCATACAGCATTCATAGCTGAATATCCAGACTAAACAGAGAGAGAATGAATTTTGACTTACAAAGATAACAAAGTTGAAATATTGATATTGAAACTATAATTTAAAAGTTTATAAAAAAGATATTTGCTTGTTATTGTCCTGCCTTCACAATAAAAGAAATTTAGTCAAAAAAGTCAGAATAAATACGCTTTTTTTGAGGAAATATTATAGGAATAATATGATCACTATTTGAAAGTATTTTATGTAAAGAGTTTTCATTAAAATTATTTTTGATATAGTCAAAGAAATCTTATTTCAAGCTTATTCAACCATTAGTGTAAAAGGTAAAATAAATAATCTGTCTACATGTAAAATTTACATAATTGCTGCTTGAGTCTCGTTGAACGTCGTATCTAATAAATTACCAACTCTTAGTATAGTATTTACATCTACAAAATGAGAAACAAATACTCTACTTCTGAAGAATCAATTTGGAATTTGAATTTCTCCATATAAGAATATTTGCATTAACAAGCATTTATTAACAGATACAAATAACAATTATTATAATTAGTTCAAGTTTCTCTCTAGAGAAACAAGATGTTGATTGTCATCTGTTTCTTAAATTACTTTTACCTTTCGCTAAGAGACATATTGGATTCGTGCTAAAAATCGCATATCCAATTTTAGTGAATACGCATGTTTTAAATTCCCTAGAAACCGATTATAAAAATTTTACAATGATCTCTCTCTCTCTTTCTCTCTCTGTGAATGTGTGTGTATGTGTCGGTGTGTGCGTGTGCGTGTGTGTGTGTGTGTGTGTGTGTGTGTGTGTGTGTGTGTGTGTGTGTGTGGATAACCGGAAGTAGTAGTTTCTTTTAAAAAATCATCCAAATATTACTTTTTGAAAAAAATTGTTATTACAAATATTGAAGAACATAAAATTCTCGATCTAATACACTTAAAATTTTTATTTTATCTTCTATACATTTAGAGATAGAGACTCATAAATATATAAAATAATTCGATGTAATCAAATAATGTTACTACCAAGTTTGTTTGAATTATTGCCATTAAAAATTAAGTATTTGGATAGACTGCTAGATTAAATTTATTTTAAAAAAATTCACGATGCAGTCACTCAGGTTTTATTTTTTTCTGTCTGAACCGTAACAGATATCACAAATTACACAGAGAGAGAAAAGTTTACTATTGAATATATCTTTCTGAAAAAAAAAAATAATTTCATGTTATCGGCGTTGCCATTAAAATGTTATGATCTAATCAATGGTGAGACACCTAAGTTTCATACACTAGTGGTTCACTAATAATATAGAGTTATTGCAGCTTCAACGCAAAAATAACGTGCACTTTAAAGTCACGTGACAGCTCGACTGCGCATGCGTACTAATAAGATTTACGTTATATGAATAAGGAGACACGTTATATGCAATGGAATAGCGAGCGTTTAACGTCACACGTTCTGTATCTTTTGAGGTTATGTTTCGGTGAAAAGTGTGGATGTAACCTCGTTTGTGTTGCTTTTAGCGTTAACGTTAGCGTGACTAGACTAATTAAATGCGGTAAACATTGAAATTGAAAGTCCTTTACTTCTAAAATAAAGTGTTTTCTACATAAGGTTATCGTTTACGTTCTTTCATCTTAGAAGTTGCAATAACTCTCTAATAACAAGTATCACCTTAAAAGATGACATAACCATATGAAATGTCATCCAAATCGAATAAAGCACCCGGTTATTACGAGCAAAATTAATTTTTTTTCGAAAAACTTTGAAGCAGAATTTTGCCTAAATGGTACAGTTTCCGGTAGAAGCAAGTTTGGTTAAATCGTCTTATTTTAGCCTCAGGAATCTGTGGTTAAGCCATGTCCCCCTATTTAAGAGACACCTGTATAACTCCAGCAAAAACAGATTTCAAGTAGACACCCTATATATTTTTTTGCACTGTACGTACTTTTTTTTATTTTGAAATATGTCCCGCTCTGGCAAAATAAAAATCTGGCAACTCTACCTCAAAATGTCTTTACTGGGCTCAGAAGCTTCCAAAGCTCGCCTCACTTTCAGGTCTTGTTACGTAAATTACTATTATTTATTTATTTGCAAAATAACGAAATGTTGACATTTGTTGAAAAATATTTGTATATTGAGGCTAATCATGTTATACTCCAACTTCGTTGTAAAATTGCTTGAAGGCATGCAGTGCTTGGGATTTTACGATTATTCCGTAATTCAGTAAAGTGTGTAAACTTTGTATGGAAGTAGACAAGTCGTTTTATTCGTAGAGTACAGTACAAACCGTTTGTTATGTGTAAACCGTTCGTTCGTTTTCTCTAGCTTTCCTTTGAATACCCGCACCCGCTGAAATTTGTGTCTGAAAATTACATTTTCACGCTATTGTTTCCCTGTTTACTTTTGTTAAGTTGGTTTTACTCTGTTCTTGATATTTAGTTTCTTCCAGTTTGTTTAAGATTTCTCCTACACCACAGAAAAGCTGTACGAGTGTAGGTACAACAAATTTACTGCAAGATTTTTCACTGTTTGATGTAGGTAGCAAAACATAACAAAATAAAAATAAAATAAATATATTATCACGGCCATCGACCTTTAAACTAATGGACCAAGTGTTTCCTATACTTTTATTGTTAGAATAATGCTCCAACATAAAATGATAGAAATATATATTCTGTCCTTCAAAAATACGGAAGTTCTCAGTTAAAGTATACTGCGCATGCGTTCGTACTCATTGTACATCTTTTTCAGCCATATGTAAACCTCTATACATCGCTCTCTATCACTAAATAGTTGTCAAAATATACATTTGACGTTTCGTAACTGTTTGTGTATTATTTTATTTTTTTGGAGAACATTTACAATTATTTCTGTCAACATATACGAATATGTGTTGTGAGGTGTATATGCGACAAAATAATGGGGAAACGGTGTATTTTGTGCAGTCAGCAGTACGTACGCCGTTTAGCTGTCATTTCATATGTAAGTTGTTATTAATTATTACTTGTTCCCTATAATATAATATGTGTATACAATATATTGTATTAAAAATATATACTGAAAGTAATTATGCACAAAAAAATTAAATATGTACTCTTAGCGATTATGCACCAATTATAACAAGTTAGGGACAAATCAAATTTTTATTTTGCCGCGTTTTCTTAACTTCCGTATTGTTGAAGGATAGAGATACTGTGTCTGCACCGTTATGACGGGACAAGCATTTTGCTCGTACGCTGCGTCTATTAGTTTAAAGGTCGATGATCACGGCATATTACCCTTCGAGCATATACTGACTAGAGAAGTAATTCCCTATACAAATGGATAGGATGAAGTGATCGGAAGACATGTAGGCGGGGGGCCGGAAGTCATAGTGAATTGCGGGCAGTGTTTTGTTGTGTTATATGTCACTACTTGTCATTTTACTACAACCAAACCTTATTTTTTGCGTGTAGTTTGTGAGTATATCTCGGAGTATATCAAATTGTAATGAAAAATACAAAGAAAGTAAGGATATTTCGTTTCATGTGTAAGTAACTGGGATTTTTTTTTTACAAATAATATATTAAACAAAGTGTAACTTTTAGGTTTCCTACTAATAATGACGTAAGAGTATCGAGACTGAAATTTATTGGAAATAAAGGTGATTTACATATTTCAAAAGCAGCAATTAGTCATTACTTTGTAAAAAAGGTAGTATAAATATTAAGATAATACGCAGTCCGCAATACACCACGGCTTCAATAAGCAGCTCGCAATATATCGTGTAAATTTTAAAAATGTGTATAGTAATGGCGTGTGTCGCACTAGACCACCGTTTTCCATCGAGTGCCATCGAGTTGTTTGATTTTCAAGCTGGTTTGAATTTTTACTCGATGCCTTGACGCATGCGTATTGAAGCATTTGCATTGAATGAATATAGAAACTAAAATAATTGAAAAGGAATGCCCTAATCAGTTGACCGTTAATCAACGGAATAATGGTGAATTCAGCACTTAAAATTTGAAATATTTGGCGTCGGTCGGGATCGAACCCGGTTCCCCAGGTTTAAATTTTGACTTTCTGAAGGTTGGTACAATGTACAAATCCGTCATTCTAAGAGAATAGTTATAATCTTTAATAATAAATTTGTCAAATAAATATGATGGAGTACCTGTCAATATAATTTTATGTAGCAAGCATAAATAGAGATATTTAAGACGGTTTTCAACAGAGGGCATCTTAGAAATTTTGCGATATTTAGATATATGATCGTATTCACGCACACCGTATACGAAACGCAGACAAGAATTTTGCAATAATGTTAGTCTCTGTTTATCTGTCTGTGTGAGGTTCGGAATATAAGTGCAGGCGCAATAGTCAAATAGTGGAAGAATAAGTGAATTGACCAGTTTAAGTTTCGCTGACGAATTTGGTTCATTTTTAAACTGAAATAATTGTCGTAATTTCAATCTTGCTGCACATAATTTTACATTAAGATGGTTTCTAAAATTTAAATCTTTGTCAATGTGAAGTCCCAAAATTTTAACATTATCTGTGCGAACTAAAATAGAACCATCTAACACAATATCAGGTATGTTACCACAGTCACTAATGATTAGAAGTGATGATTTGTAGGTATTAATTTTGAGACCATTGCTCTTTACCCATGATACAAAATCACTTAGCTCTTGTTGACAATAGCGCGACCACGGGACCCCATATAAAACAAAATGGAATATAGAATTTGTTTAGATATTTATTAATTTGGAACTGATTGCAATTTTTTCATTATTAAAGATCGATTGAAGGAAAAATTATATTTGATTATTTATTGATTAAAATTAAAAATCCTACTTGACCTCACCACGATGTGTATTTATTTTACACTATTTCCTTATTTTATCTCATCGATTGTCATGTATTGTCTTCGCCTTTTTCATTATTAAACACAAATCATAGCAGGCTGTCCTAATAAAATAAAAATCTCTATGGAGCAGTGTGGAAGAGTGCGCGGGGTAGCCATCGTATCATCCAATGTCCAGGTTGGCCTGTGTGCAAGGCCATTATTCAATTCAGAATCTCCATACTGGTTTAGACAATGGCGATTCTTTTTGATTTATACGGAACATTTTAATTCCTGACATAATGTCCACGTGATTTGTGGGAAAGGAATTGAAAACATTATCAAGAACAAAATAAATCAAACGAAAAAATAAAATACAAGCTACTGTTGTTCTCTACCTGGGGTTTCGTTGCTGTTGCTATCTTAACTGGTTCAACCACATGGTTCGACATGAGTTTTTATTATTTTTTGTTTTCGTGTGATATATCATGGTTTTGTTTTAATTGTCAGACGACAATAGCGTTAATTAATTTTGCATTTAATCATACTAGGCGAAGACACTTTTTATCGGGATATCTCATTTAAAGAAATCTTTCGAAAAATATTGTATTATCTAGTATATTTACGAAGGTCGCACTAGAATTATTGAAAATAAGTATATCAGGCAGGCCGTGATTGATAGTATTACCCACAGATCACAGACACTATTATAGATAGGAAACTGTAATGCTGCAAAGCGGTACTATAAGTACAGCGCCCCCTGGCCGTGGGAAGAAGAAGTTTTATGTATAGGAGGCGGGAGTTTTGAATTGATTCGAATTCAACAATTAACACTTGGTAATAAATTTGAAGATCTCACAACGAGCTTATGTTGAAATTTATTTTTATCAAATATTAAGCTATTAAATTATATGTGTTATATTATATATTTATAATAAAATGTTTTACTTGTTAAAGTTTTTATTTTTTAATCATTTTTCGTATTTCTTCTGTGCTATTTTTTTTATTATCGCTAATTACACTATTTTATAAAATTTTCTTCCCATTTAATATTCGGTGTTGAACATTTGTATATAAATTTTGGGATTTGGAAATCGATGTAAAGTAACATCTGTAAAATATATCAACAATTAATACCGAGCTTACAAAATACTAATTATGCATCTAAGAACTAATAAAGTACACATATAATACACACCTGTCGCAATTCAATCTGGAATACAGTAATTGATGTACGGCATGATGTCTTTTTCACAAAAGTTTTTTCACACAAATCAAATATCTGGTGATAAATTGTTTACTGTTTATATCACAAGTAATCACAAACAACCACAAATAAATGTGTATATATCTTAAATAAACAAAACCACAACTAAATTAAAAAATATATCAACCAATTCAATAACAATCGAGCTGTCAGTAAGCTGTCATTTTCAAATTTGAAATAAAATTTTATATACTAGCGCCATCTAAACGGGGGAAGAAAAGTTATAATGTTGGCCCGCTTTGTCTAATAAGAGATTCCACCGCATGGTATTACCCCTGGAATTGACACAAAGTTTTAAATAAATGCATAATGTTTGAACTGTCTAAATAATGTAATTGAATAATTTGGAGCTTTTATTCTTGATAAAAACGACCTATTTACAAACCAAAATACAAGGAATAGTAATAAAGTAATATTTTAAGATTTATTGACATCTAGAATTTAAATTAAAATTTATAATAGTTTCACAAACAACTCAACTAACAAACAATTATCATTCTGTTTTCCTATTACAATTTTTTTCCATTTTTCCTTTAATGAATTCATTCTATGTTAGATTTTTTTATAATGGAATAAATTAATTAAAAAATTTGGAATCATTAATCAACCATTTACTGGGATGTCAATAGATTCTGAGGAGCAGATCCGTAAAATAAAGTAGTACAACATTCAACTGAGAGCCCATCAGAAATAAATTTATTTTAAAGCTCCAAATCAATTATACAGTGAAGTGAACAGAAAAATAGAATTTGAACAATTGCTCTCGGTGTAAATAATACAAGATAAAGAACAAAATTGTATTGTCCCACGGTTTGGCCGATTAAAACGTAATTCGTGCCCTGCTGATTCAGCCCTTCACAATGTAATTCATCATCTACAAGCAAAAGTTATTTGAAGAGACAAGTTCACAACGTAAATACGAGGGTTATGCTAGAATAAGGCTCATGGTTCATATTTTTTACAATTTTATTTTAATTAGTAGTTCTCTTCAATTATAATTTTCCTTCCACTTGTTAAAAGTTCATAACCATCCTTTGTACCTTCCATCACCTTTAGGTATAAGGAAGATGTTATCTGTGGTCAAAAAAATAGGTGGTGAGTTTTTAATGAATAAGCAAGTTTTAGGGTCCCTAGAATATAATTTTACTAGTTTTACGATAATGTCTGTGTGTGTGGCAAAAATTTCTCCGACGATAACTTCAATATTACAATTCTAAAAATTATAATGGGGTATTCCACCATAACAAAAAATAAGAAAAATTACAATTTAACTTAAAGTATGGCTCAATAAATAATTGTTAAAACAATGAAAACATTTTTTAAATAATTGCTTTACGAGATATTTCACATTTGCTAAAAGGGGAAATTGACGTCAAACAATGGGGGATTCCAACTCAATCGAATTAAAGGAAAATAGTAAAAAAATACGAATGTATATGCTGAATAACGAATATTAATAAAAAAATGAAATGGTATAATTGAGATATTTCGGAAATAAGGGGTTTTTTCTTATAGCGCTTCGACACCAATATGAAATCTATATATAATATTTTGATTGGTGACCGAAAGACTGCCTACACATGCATAACAAATAGCGTGTTAGGAGGTGGGGATTACTACCAATGGAAGTTAAGAAATTCAAATTCGAAAGGAGGGGCTAACATTCCTGTACGGCAGTTTTCAAACAGTTTTTATTTTAACATAAGTTTCTTGCATTAAACTTAATAATTTAAATACACCTGTAATTATAATTATAAAGTATGTAGACTTATACAGTCTTATAATATTAATTTATTTTATGTAAATATAATTTAAAATAGCATATATTTCAAGAACATTTATGTCCATGATGAAAACAGTTTGATATAAAAACACATAAATGTGACGTCACGTCAATCTTTTCAAAATTCGGGATATCATAACTCGCTTATTAATAGGAATTTTTTCACCCGATTTTCATCAATAGTCTTAGTTTTCCTAATATTTTCAGATGAAATTATATAAAAAAGTGGAATCCTTCATTGTTATCTTTCTCTCGTAGCGTACTCAGAGCAGTGTGTGTGAGAAAGACAAGTATAGGGGGAATGTGAAGTTACACTAGGAACAATTAAGATTTTTTAATACTATGAATTGCTTCAAAACTGAATGGTTTTATTTAAAATAATAAAAAAATGAGTGGAATACCCCATTCTTTCGTATTCCTAACAAAATAAAGCAAGTCGACAAACTTTTTAATTTGAACTTTTTATTACCTACATATTATACAACTTGAACCAATGTTAAAAACTTGACATTTGTTCGACAACTTTGACAATACACTTGACACCAAACACAAAAATTTTTACATTATAAACGGGCCAATGAGAACCGCTGAAGATGTATGTAATCAGACGTCACATTCTGTTTCAGATCACGTGACTTATTCAAAATATTATCCAAATTTCAAAAATTAATTGTAAAATATCTAAAGGATATTTCGTGATATTTTCAAATTTGAGGCTGTTTAAATAACAATATCTTTTAAAATTTAATACTTAGAACTCATATAAAAATTCTTGCAACAGCCCCATTGTATACATAAAAAATCTGATGTGGCCAACACAAAACCTCCCGCTATTTAATTTTTACATACATACATACGTACATAAAATCACGCGATTCCCACTTAGGGGGTTAGCAAATACCCGGAAACAATAGTAACAATAAGAAAAGGGATAAGAGTAAGACCTTAACTGACTCACTTCACTCTTTAACAACATTCTTCTTTCGCCTTGTCCACAATCATCATAGCATTCATACATAAGAACATATTAAAGTGATCGATTTTCGGTAGCGAATAACCGCATCCGGACCCCAATAATAGTTACGCAACAATCTTCCTTCGCCACACTTTCCTATCCATTTTTATTAATTTAAATACATACTTACGTATTTACTAACGCTGCAAACTGTTCCAATGCATAAAACTATTGATTTATTTACTATTTTCTTTTTAAAATGTCATTATTATTAATTTGAAGTGATTAATTTTTTGACAGTGACATTTACTGTCAGTTACATTCATTTGAAATATGCACTGTGTTAACAAAGGAATTGTTTTTCTTAGGCTTCGGGACTAATAAAAAAAATTATTTTTAAATTTATCTGCAAAATATATAGAAAAAGTATTAATGTTTTCCTGTAGAAAATTCAATAATCTTTAATTTTCATAAGACATAAAATGCGAAAAAATGGCATTTAATGATATTTTTTGAAGAAAAACCATTACGAGCTTCAGGTAAAGTGCCATTTCCGGTTATCCGATTTACACCAAAATCTAATGGTTTCTTTTCATATTAGAATAGGATAGAAATACAAGGTTTCAGAATTTTCTGAATGATAGTATTTGAGTTAGAGCGAAGACAAAATCCCTACACATACACACACACATACATACACACACACATACACACACACATACACACACACATACACACATACAGACATCATCGTGAAAATATTAAAATTGGATTCTAGGGACCTTAAAACGTGGTCATTTGCTAAAATCTCGATACGTGATTTTTAGCACGATCCCTATACCTCCCTTACCAAGGGTAGCGGGAGGTAAAAAGGTAACATTTACGAATTTTTCTTGTTACTTTGGTTACTTGTTGTTTTTTTTTGTTATTTCACATATTTATGTCAATTGTTTCCCCTGAAGAAGGCACCAGTTTATGGTGCCGAAACGTTGGGTTTTAATAATAAATAAATACAGAACTTAAACTAAAAAAGGTACCTAGTATTATTCCAAGAAAGATATTTTAATAATTTAAAATAAATAGTTTTTCTTCGTTTATAGAAATGTGTTTCTTGTTTCATTCTTCTTCTTTTCCTGTTTCATTCTTCTTCTTTTCCGTTTGTATATAAAATATTGTATATAACAAGGGAGTAAAGTATCATTATTTGTCTCAAGCGATTGTTTCCCTGGGGCTACGCCCTCAGGATTCAATCTTCGCTCTCGACAAATAATGACGAACTTTACTCCCTTGGTATATAAACTACTATTAAAATTGGCTTACTGGCTAGTTGCTTAGTTGTGCCAGTCTATGAGCGCCAATTGAATTAATATGTTTCCATATGCAACTAAATTGGCGTTAGTCTAGTGGCGCCAGTAATCTTTGTGTGTGGAAACCTAGCTTTAGGCTGCGAACTTTTCAATCCTTCCTCGTATTATTGTGGGATGAATTAGCAGGGGTGAAAATGTGAGGTGACGAATCGCGAAGTGGTCGTAGACGAATCCCCTGAACACGGCAAATCAATACTTCATTATGAAACGGGCTTTCATTCCATTTTATTAGTTCACCATCAACAATTTATACGCAGTAATTCCGTTGTTTCAAGAAGCTGCCTCTCTTACGTATTGATCCGTACGTATTAATCAACTATTCATCTCATTTCGCTAGGCGATGCATATCAACAACTTACATCAACTTTCAATCAATTGCGATTGCGAATTTTCTCAACATTCACTGAAATCCATCGTTGCGTGCCCAAGTATTTTTATTAATTTCAGATTAAATTTTTCAAATGGGAATTTGTTTAATGGAATGTCGAATTAAATATTTCAATAAAAAAAATGTTTCGGGTGAATTTAATCAAGTTCACTATTTTTAAAAGCTTTCACATATTGAAGCTTTATCCTAAATGAAAAATTTTACGTAGACTTTCTTTTATTTCCCTGGACTCACATATAAAGAATTCATACAATTCCTAGATTTTTCATTAGAAAGATTGTTAGGTATAATCTTACAAAAAGATTAATGTCCTACATTCAATTTTATAAAAATCAAATTAATGTGCTTACCTATATGATATCCCGTATACCGGAAGTAGAATTGGGTCCCTCATTATTTTTTTATGAAACCAGCTAAATTGAAAGCGATCTGGATTTGCATAAAATTGTTAAGCTGTAATAATTATTTTAATATTCTATGACGTAGATGTTAAGTCCCGCCACCCTTGATAAAGCAGGTATTGGGATAGTGCTAAAAATGGCATATCGAAGTTTTAGTAAATGACCACGATTGGACCCTAGAATCAAATTTTAACAATTTCACGGTAAAAATGATATACCCAAATCATTCAAGCAGCCAATGCACGTCATTAATAAAAATTGAATAAAAGCAACTAGATGTGTGACGTCATTTACTCGTACGTTTGCAGAGGTTCTAAAATCTTTATGAAGAGTTATACAGATTGCAATCTGAATGAGTGCCCGTGAGGTGACGTCTGGTAAACGCCCGCACGGGTCAAATATGTCATCATCATTACCGATATCTGCGATAAAGCAGATTGTGGCACACTCAGAAATGAGTAATATGCTGTGATGATATATTTATTTTTTATTTTTTTACAGATACATTCATACATGTTTTTTATATTTTATACATAAATTTATAAAATTATCTAATTTATAAGTCCAGGAGCCTATGTATCAAAGATAAAAACAATTCCTTTGTTACACATTTCAAATGTGTAACTGACAGGGTCTTTGTCAAAAAACTAATCATTTCAAATTAATAATGATGACATTTAAGAAAAAAAAAATAGTAAATAAAGCTATGGTTATATGCAAAGAAACTTAATATATTTGAGCATTAGGAAATATGTAGGTATGTATTTAAATTAATAAAAATCTGTTGTGGCCAGCACAAAATCTTCCGTCAATTCGATGTATTTTGTAAATATCCAAAAGTTCCTTGAAAAAGATTCTATACATCCTGCAAAATTGTAACAAGAACACACTATATTTTCAAATCTATACTGAAAGTTCCTTTGAAAAGATTCTAAAATCCAATACAATTATAATACGAATACAAACGTATGTACATTATATATTGCACTTAACACTTCCTCCTTCTTCAACTTTTCCCTATTTTATTAGAAGTCGCTGTTTCTTACTCTTCTCTTCTACTCATTCCTGTCCAACGCATTTTCATGACACAGTTCTTCCTCCCTCAAATCTTCTGTTATACAGTCCTTCCATTTTCTCTTTTGCCTTTCTCTTACTCCTGGCATTATAAGTTCCTATCTTGAGGCGAGGCCGCAAATGCAAGTCACTGGCGAGGGACACTCTGTCACTTATATCACTTTCAGATTATATACTTTCCACTTTGGTTTTGCACTTGATACTGACATCTGTCAATTAGAATTTTTTAATATATCTGATGTTTTCATAATTTTTGCAAAGCTGACTGATTTTTGGAAGTTAATCTCTCTATAACTCTATATCTATTGAATATGAAGGAAAATGTATAATCGAACCGTATAGAGAATAAGATAATCTTTCTATTGATAATCACATAAAATATCGAAAATGATATTTAACTGCGTTTTTTCAAGAAAAACAGTTAAGAACTTCAAATTAGGGTACTTCCGGTTGACCAATTATAACCAAAATTTAATCAGCTCTTCATAGGGTTGTAAGGAAGAGGAATACGAAAGAATCATAATTTTTAAAATTGTGGTTTTGGAGTTATCGTCGGAGAAAAATTTGTCACACACGGACACACACACACACATACATACAGACATCATCTTAAAAATAGAAAATTCGTATAGTAGGGACCCTAGAACGAGCTTATTCATTAAAAACTCACCATCGAATACCTTCCTTACCTAAAGGTGACGGAAGGTAAAAATTAAATAGCGGGAGGTATTGTGTTGACCACATCAGATTTTTTTGGTCTTATAGAGTGGAATCACATAAATTGATCTATTTCAACACTTATAATAGTAAATTTACGATACGAGCCATCGCAAATATCGTAAATCATGGGAGTGTGTTAATAGTCATTATACATGAGTTGTATACACGATTTTTTCTACGACTATTCATAACAATTAAAAAAATAAGCTATAAACCAATAGCTTGGGTATAAAATTAATCTGTATCATAATAATAATCTGTATCATAAGGAAAAGAAAATCTGTAACAATGATAATCAGTATCGTAATGAAAAGAAAATCTGATTTGGAAAGCCTGGAAGTATTGCGCAATTTTACTCCAAATTTTTATTATCTGTTTAGATGAAAAATAAAAATACCTCAAGTTTAATGTAGAATAAAGTTAAATGCATGAAGAATGCAATCAGAAATGTTCATTAACCCCACTTTGCGACCTTTTTTGATTTGATGAAACTTTTGACAGAGTTTTGGGGGCACCGAACCGCGCTGAAACTGCGAGCACTAATTATCCCAAATTTCTAATTTCGTTTGCAGATAATTAAACCTTAAAATCATTCCGTCCCTCGTAATAACCTGTATAAAATAAATTCTAAATTATTATACAATAAACTTGCTAATTCCATTCGACTTTTAATGAACGCCGGCTGAATTAGAACTTCGGCTTTACTGACATCAAATTTTTGGAGGAATAAAAAAGAAATAAATAGCGGAGTTAAATGAAATGGATATGCAGGGTGCTAAGCAGTTATATATTAGATCGAAAAGTAGAAAATAAAATACACGTTAGGGTTGCGAATGCCTTCCTAAAGAGGGATAAAAACAGAACCGTACTCGATCAATTTCACTCGGACAAAAACTCTGCAGCAACAAGTATTCTCACAAGAAATTTCAAGCTGTTAAGGTCAAAGCCTTTTCATTAGAATAATAGTATTTCAAGCCGCAATTAAAGAATAAGAAACAATAATTCAAAATATCACCCAAATAGTACTTATTTATTTTATTCAAAGCTTACATTTCGGTATACATTTATACTTTTATAAAAAAAAAATTAAAAATTTTTTCAACACCACCTTTTGGGAGATTTAATCTACAGTATGTTAATAGATATTTACACACCAAGTGAGCTAAGAATATTTATTCAGTCGAAGAAATTAACTCATTTGCCCTTACGGGCTCGTGAACTAAACTTTCTTCTCATGAATAAACATTCATAGCTCACGTGGTTTGTACAATATTTTATTCAATTTTGACGAAAATACTAATAAAAACCATTATAATATTTAATTTTGACAAAATATAAAACTGATCAGTTAGTAGGCTGGGCATGACAATCGTCGCTGATAGACGTCAAGTCATGTATTTAAAATTCTTTATTGTCTATCATTTGTGCCGTGAAAAATAATAAAAATGGCTGATAATGTTTTATAAATATTATGGTGAGTGTTATTTTCGTACCTGATGTTATTTTAAATGCATTATTTGTTGCTGAGTGAGTTAAAATTTTGTGAGAGTGATTTAAAATTTTTTTTAATTCACATGTGAAAAAAGTGTTACTTATAGTTGTTGCTATGGAGTTAATAATGACAGTTTAAAACGTCAAAATTGAATAAAAAACTAAAGGGCTGGTTTATGATGAATTTAATTTACAAATTTACAATTATAATTTAGATTTTAAAATATAAATATACTTAAAATCTATACGATGGTTTATGAACGATTTACAAATTTAGAAATTTGAAAATTAGATTTGGAATATAATATAACTATATTTTATATTTCCACTCATACCTTAAATCTGTTGTGACGAAGTCACATTGTTTCGCCATGAAAATTCCAACACGCCATCGTCCAGAGAACATCACCGGCCACTGTGGGGCTGCAGAGTAGCATGTAATCGTTGTCCAGAAGCCGCTGTAGCAGAAGAACAGGATTCTGCAGTCCAAACTGGCCGTACATTGTCCATAACCTCACATTCAGCACGTGGTTAGCACGCGGTATTCTCTATGAAGCTTCACCGTCCACTGTGGGGCAGCATCACAGCGGGTAAACATTTTCCAAAGACAACTGTGACACAAGAACAGAACTTGATAGTTTAAAATTGTTCTTAACATGCTTTTAACCTTACTCGTCATTCCAGTTTGTTACATAAATATCGAATTTATCATTTCTTGTACACACAAATAATTTTAATTATATTTATTCTTTCATTCTATAAGGAATCTTGTCCTACTCTTCTAAAATGTTCAAGATGGTTCCATTTCATTGATTGGATTGGCGTTATATCTTAAGGATATTTTTGTACTATTACTATTAATATTTATACATACGTACCTACCTACAATTTTATAATATTTAATTAATAATTCAATAAGAAATATTAAATGTACTTTCCAGAAAAAATCTTTAGTGATGTCAGTAAAACCGTTAATTTTCGACACTGACATTTATCTGTCAATTACAAACATTGAATTTGACAACTGGTTTCCTTGGTGTAGTCTGGCCTGTGTGATTTATTACAACAGATTATTCTATATATTATATTTTTTTATCTCTAAATAATATTTTTTTTTTGTGTTTAATTTTACGTAATTTTAATAATATTTAGAAGAATTTTAAGAAACTACTACTTCCGGTTGTCCAATTGTTATCATTTCAGTTTTTCCAAAATTCAGACACATACGTACACACACACACGGACAGACAGACATTATCGTAAAAATGTTATAATCGGATTCTAGGGACCTTAAAACGTGCTTATTGCTTTGCGCTCTAAACGTGTTACTATTGAACAACCTTCGTAAAACAGGCCAAATGCTTAATATTTTCATATGAATCGTCTCTTAACAAATTTTCGAACAAAATTCTTGTCTAATTCAGCTCCGAACAAAACCGCATTTATTTTTATCCCTCCCCTCGCTATTAAGTTTTATTTTTATGGCACATTTGCCCAGTGGTATTTTGTGTAATATTATTATATCATTTTGGATCGTATTTGCATGGAAATTCGTCAACATTTTGTAAATCTATTCCCGGTGCTCGTAAAACTAAATGGCGCCGTTTCGCCCCCCTTACTCCAGCTCTATGTAGCTGGCGCACAGGCCCGGACTTGGGACCATTACGGCCAGGAAGTGTGACGATGAATTGTTATGGCATGTTTAGCGCGTTTATTTCAATTTGAAAAGGATAGTGGAAATAGGGAACGGTTCTTTTAAAATGCTAAAAGAAAACTGCCTTCGAATATACCAGGTTTTATAAAAAAATATTTTTAAATTAATAATACTAATATAAATTTAACAATTACCAGTATCTTAAAAAGCGTTTTGCTAAATGTACATTGTACTATTTTAGATTTAGCTAGAAGTTACATTCCTTCTTTTAAATGTAACATATTTTATATTTGTTTATTAATTTTATAAAAGGTTTTGAATTCAGTGATACAAGATGTTTTGTAAGTGTACAGGGTGTCTCATTTTCGATACTTTTTTAGGGTATCTCGGGAAATATTAATGATAGAGCAAAATCGTTTGCACATTCCAGAGTCAACTTTTTGAGAAAAGTTTAATAGTCACCACAGGAATTTTCGATCTTCTTTTGTTTCTGAGCTACAGGCAAAAACTTGTTTTTCGCTCATTTCGAAAATATCGCATAACTCATTTATTATGGTAGTTAGAGAAAAATTGTTTTAACAAATTTTATACCGTCTTTTAGGTAAAATAAAATGGCGTAATTAGATTTTTTGGAAACTTCATAATTCTTGAGATATAACACAAACTTATGATTTTTTAAATGGCAACCTATGTTGAAAATAGTCTCATCTTTTTGCTTATTTTTTAAGCTTTTCAATGATATATAACAAGTCTACATTCTTTTGTTTTACACATGAATAAAAGATGATTTATTATTTTTTTGGTGTGAGAATATTGAAATTTATTAAGAAACAAATGAAATACTGTAATACTTCATCATTTGTTTATTTTGATTCCATATCTACTAATTATGTTTTCAAAATTATTCTAAACCAATTATTTTCGGATTAGTTAAATTATTATTTATCGACGTCGCAGGTGGTCTTGACACAATTCGAAAAAATATCCTTTTAAAGTAAATAAATTAAAAATATGTGTAAAACTAAAGCAAATAATATTAGAAATAAGCAACTGACGAACTATTATAGTTTTTTAATTTCTTAATAATTTTCAATTTTTTCACCCCGAAAAAACAATAATTCATCTTTTATACGTGTGTGAAACAAAAGAATGTAGACTTGTTATATATCATTGAAAAGCTTAAAAATTAAGCAAAAAGATGAGACTATTTTCAATATAGGTTGTCATTTAAAAAATCATAAGTTTGTGTTATATCTCAAGAATTATGAAGTTTCCAAAAAATCTAATTACGCCATTTTATTTTAAATTCATTGTCCAGCTTATATCTTCTGAAATATTAAAGATACAAGAAAAAGTTGCATAGAAAAGTTATTTGATACAACCTGGTCTATAATTTAGCATAACCAATTTTTTTCCAAGGCCTACCAATTTTCCAGAAAAATATTTAACTTTGATTTTTTAAATGGAATACCCTGTATATTTTTACGGAATAAAATTTCTCTTTATAATGATGTATAACAAGTAAGGGTTTACCTTTAAATTATGTCTAATAAAGCAAATAGAAATACAATAAAAGTAAGCTGTGATATTCTATTGTTTATACCAGTAACATCTGTCACAGATTTAATAATACTGACTATAATAGTGAGAAAGGTGTTAAGATTCTTATTTAACTAAGAAAAATGAACGTCGGTTATAGTAATAGCGGAAAAATCAAATAATAATAAACGTCGGGCTGCTATCCTGTATCAAAATTTATAATAATATTATGTTGTATTAAATTTTGCTACTTGATTTTTAAATAAAAGTATTAATAATTTTGTAAATCATCAATTCTATTACTTGTTTTATTAGACATAACTTTATTCAAAGGAAAACCCCTACGTAGCCATTGTTCATGTGTGACAGAAGTTACAGGTATAAACAATTGAATATCATAGCCTACTTTTATCATATTTCTATTTGCTTTGTAGGAAATAATTTAAAGGTAAATCCTTACTTGTTACACATCATTGTAAAGAGAAATTTATTAAGAATCTTATTTTGTCAAAATATACAGGTGTTCCATTTAAAAAATTAAAGTTAAATATTTTTCCAAAAAAAATGTAGGCCTTGGAAAAAATTAATTATGCTACATTATAGATCAGGTTGTATTAAACAACTTTTGTATTTAACTTTTTTTTATATCTTTAATATTTCAGAAGATATAAGCTGGACAATGAAAAATCAACCACCCTGTATAAAACAAATTTCAAACAACTGGTAAATTAAATAGTTATAGGCCATCCAGCGAATAAAGCGGTTTACGTCATAAATACCATATCACTAGAAACAATGACGTCATATATTAAAAAGTTTACATGAGCATGTAAAACGGATTAAAATATTAATGATCTGTGATCTGTGGGTTGCCTTCATAAATCCAAATCTTTCTTAAAAAGGTAACATGTCTGGTATCATTTTTTTTTCAGCGAAATCCAATTTTATTTAAAATATTCTGAACGATACTGCTTACGCCGTTATAAATACTTCATTCTTGTAGTATATGCAACAAACCATCTAGTATTATGTGAGATCCTTAAAAAAAAAAAAAAATACAGAATACTGCATACCATACAATTTCTAACTGTTTCTGTACATTGCGTATAGTGTTTGCCACACGCTGTACACATAGATTTAATTTTCAAATTATTACTAATAAAAGAACGAAATATTACCTCAATATTACAATTCAGTGAAAGTAAGAGCCCACCAATGCCACCAAACTATTTTTCATTTTCAAAATAAGTCAATAAATTAACTACAAGCTCTTGAATTTGACATGACAGAGCATTTGACATTTTGTCAATGAACAACAATACAAAAAACAAAATGAAATCACAATACAGGTTGAAAAGTATAATGTAGACATATAATATATAGTAATATACATGTTCAGAATTACCAATATTAAAAAAATATAATCAAACGTTATTTTGCAAAAATTAACAAAATTTTACTTAATAATAATATTTCCAAATATAATTATTTCTATTAAAGGCTTCTAGTACATAATAATAATAATAATAATAATAAAACCAATAAAATACCGTTAATAAAATATATTTAAAAATATAAAGAAAATTTCAAAAATCCCGAAACGATGACGTAAACCGCTTGATTCGCTGGATAGTCTATACGTGAAAATTGAAATAACTGGCAAATTTCAATATATTAAATAGTTACGTCAAAAAGATGAATAAGTAATAGAAAGAGTTGAAGGCTAAAAATTTAGTAGTACACAAAGTGTAATATTTGTGATATTAGCACAGGTATTGTCTGTTGAATACTAATTACTGAACTAGTCTCGGCCATTTTGGCTGTTATTACAGAGTGACATTTTCTCGTGTCCGTGTCGCTGTAGTGCAGGAAAATTCAAATGAGGGCGCCGTGCTGCGAGACTGACAAGATATTCTCCAAGATTTATTTTTTGTTAGAAACTTTTCCACTTTGCAGAAACATTTTCATTTGAGTATAAACCTCTTTTTTATCGCTCGCCATTATTAAAAAAAGTTTGTGCACCTTAGATAAGATGGAAATAAAAATATAACAAAAGTTAAGTTTTGATGATGCCATGTTATAAGAAAAGTCTGGAAAATTAATATTTAAAAAAAGAAGGAAATTTAATTACGCGAGCTGGATTGATAATAAAATTTAAATTTAATTGAAAGCTATGAGGAACAACGTGTAGAACCAGCTTTCATTTCTTCCTACTTGAAATATTGCGAACGTAATGCGATTGTTTCAAGAATTCTGACATTTGACAACATAACTATTACATTACTACTCTAAAAAAATCTGATGTGGCCAACACAAAACCTCCCGCTATTTAATTTTTATTAATTTAAATACATACGTATTAACTAATGTTACAAACTGTTCCATTGCATATAAACTAATGCTTTATTTACTATTTTCTTTATAAAATGTCACTATTATTAATTTGGAGTGATTTTTGCCCCTGAAGAAGGCACCAGTTTATGGTGCCGAAACGTTGGGTTTTAATAATAAATAAATACAGAACTTAAACTAAAAAAAAGGTAGTATTATTGGAGTGATTAGTTTTTTGACAATGACATTCGCTTATCAGTTACATTCATTTGAAATATGAACTGTTACCAAAGGAATTGTGTTTATTTTAGGCTTCGGGATGTAAAAAAAAATAATTTTTAAATTTATCTGTACAATATAGGAAAAGTATTAATGTATTCCTGTACAAAAAACCATTATGAGCTTCATGTATTCAGCTATTACCGGTTATCCGATTTACACCAAAATCTAATGGTTTCTTTCCGTATTAAAATAATAGGGTAGAAATACAAGGTTTCAGAATTTTCTGAATGATATAGTATTTGAGTTAGAGCGAAGACAAAATCCATACCCATACACACACACACGCACACACACATACAGACATACAGACATCATTGTGGAAATGTTAAAATTGGATTCTAGGGACCTTAAAACGTGGTCATTTACTAAAATCTCGATATGTGATTTTCAGCACGATCCCTATACCTCCTTTAACAAGGGTAGCGGGAGGTAAAAATCTGTTGTGGCCAGCACAAGACCTCTCGCCATTTCCATATTAATACATGTTGTATTTATCATTTCTGGCACACACACAAAAATGCTAATTACATGTGTTAATCAATTATTTTTATATTTTTTTTCGCGATCGCCCAGAAAATGAGCTCTTTCTGATCACTATTTAGACCGGAAAGTCCTTCTTTGCTGAGCTAGCTCGGAAAGTACTTTACCGATCCCGGGACCGGTAAAGCTAAATGTTTCCATGGAGATCAGTTGTTTATTTATATCTTATAATAAAAATATTGTACCCAACATGACCTGAAAGTGTCTATACTGGGCTCACAAGCTTCCAAAGCTCGCCTACGGCTTGCTCACCCAGTAAAGTATCACTTTCAGGTCTTGTTACGTAAATTACTATTTAATTAATCCTATAAGTGCCCTACTATTCTTCAGATCGATGAATCACCCTGTATAGCATCAATATGTGCACATTTGTCAATTTTTCGATGCGACTTTATTTTTTAACTGACAATTAAGTTACCGTACAGTTTCACCATTGACAGAATTATCGGGTCTAAGTATTTTGCTGTTTTATGACATGACATTGGTTAGATTTTCCTTACGTACTTGTTGTGTTGGGATATTTGTCGTCATTTAATAATCTTTTGACGTGATGCGTGCTGAAAAGTTGTATCCTCCCCCACTCCATTCCATCTGTGTGGGTGAAGTGAACACTTTACATACAAGAAACCAAAACTTTGGTCTTCATATAGTTAGGCGCACCGTTATGAATTATGCATGCTTGCAATTTTCGTCCTACAAACTTTTGCAATATTTTATCAATTTCAACTTTATTTACGAACAAACTAAAATTTATAACTCCGCCATATATAAAGGGAGTGAAACAGAGAGGAGAAGAGCATACGTACACGTCGGGTTAAAAGAAGATAAATTGTAACGAAGTGTGCCATGGCCCAGCCGGGCGCGGGCGCGGGCACGGGCTCAAAACTCTGACGGCTCTATACACAACAATATAATAAATACAATTAGCCCCAAGCATGCGAATATCAACCCTATTACACCACAGAAACAAAACCTCTATACATATTCGAGTACAGCCTTAATTACGAAAAAGTTAGATTCAAATAACAAACACACAGCAGGTGGCATTTTAATACGAAGATGATTTAGGAATCCTACATATTTTTATGGGCTATTTTTACTTGAATATAATGTAGCTTATTACTGTCTCATCTGTAACCTTAAATATATGAATACTAACAGGTTTAATGTTTAATGCCCAGGTGTGTTTTTATATTTGATAGCAATGAATAATAATTTATTTGACACTTAATTTCGATCCAATGTCAATTTAAAGAACGCTCAAAATTTAAGTTGCGTTGGTGCAACTAACTATAAGTAGAATGAGATGTTTCCAATGAAATATATACTAACTGGAATGCGCGTACGAACCGTGACTGTGAAGCATATTGAAAGCCTGCTGCTGGAGTAGTCGGCAAACATCGAGACAGTTCGTGAGTAGACGGAAATTATTTCGTCTGGCGCATGGTTAAATAAATGAAGCATAATATGAAAACAAAGCGATCAGCTATGATACGAGTTTTTCGGCTAGGTTCGGTTCGGCACGAACGTGCGCGAACAGGACTAACCATTATTGTTCAATGAGGCTTCAGTGCAGCGTACGCTGATAGGCAGAGTATGCGAGTTCCAGTTAGTATATATTTCAGTGGATGTTTCACTGAAACCAAGGTTTATAATTATGAGAGTCTCTTAAGATTGCTTGAGAATAGGAGACATGTTTTTCTTTTATATTTATATTCTCTTAATTTTATACCGAGCCTGATATAATAAAACATGGTCTTGCTTTCTGAAAATATTCTGTATGACTTTTCTGTTGAGGCATATACTAGATCACCCGACTTCAAAATGGACAGTCCCGAACCCAACATTGTTTTGTTAAATTAAAATCCCGATAAGGCATGAGGCGCAGTGTAGTACTAGAAAAGTTCGGTATTTGCGCAAAATTGTAGAAAATTGTGAATACTAGACCGTTGTTAAACTTTTTGTTTCATGCACATAAAAATTGGTATAGTTACATATCTAGAATTGTGTGTAAAATTGACTAATATTACCAAGTTCATAACTGTTCTCATTTTTAAGTTTTTATCCCAAAAAGTCATAACTACCTATATTTGGTTAAAAAAATCAAATCATGAAAACGCAGGTCGATATTTCTTTCAGTTTTGGAGGTATTCAACCTCAAAGATTTTCTCAAAATTATCCATATCTGGGCTAGATCTGTACCTAGTTTTGAATTATTGCCTCAAAAGTCAATATACCTCATATTCAAATAAAAACTTCAAAATTTTCAAAAATCTAATTCTAATGTATCTAGATACTTCTCAATGCGCTGATTCCAAATTTTAAAACCGCAGGTCGATATCTCTCTTCGTTCTCGAGATATGTAGATTCAAAGTTTTGCATAAAACTGCCCATTTTTGGGTGATAACCCAAAAATGGGCCAAGATACGAACTTGGCAACACCACCATTCGATTCTACGGATAAAAATATATAAGTATACCAGTTTTCATAATTTTTGACTAACCGGTGATTTTCTATGAATAAAAGTTTGAAAACCCATGAAAACGGCCAAAATCTTAAAAAATCCTAAGGGGTACACCTTAGATTTTTGCGATTTTTGGCCATTTTCAGTTATTTTGCGTTAGAGACTGTATGCGGTGTTAAAAAATTATGAAAATTGGTATACTTATGTAATTTTGCCCGTAGAATCGAATGATGATATCTCCAAATTCATATCTCGACCCATTTTTGGGTTATTACCTAAAAATGGGCAGTTTTGAGCAAAACTTTGAATCTAAATATCTCGAGAACGAATATAGATATCGACCTGCGGTTTCAAAATTTGGAATCAGCGCACTGAGAAGTATATATAGATACATTAAAATCAGATTTTTTAAAATTTTGAAGTTTTTATGTTAATATGAGGTATATTTATACTTTTGGGGCAATAATTCAAAACTAGGTAGAGATCTAGCCTAGAAATGGGTAATTTTGAGAAAATCTTTGAGGTTGAATACCTCCAAAACTAAAAGAGATATCCACCTGCATTTTCATGATTTGGAATCCCGAAACCTAAGATAAACACAAAAAATGTGCAGTTTTATGAAAACTTTGAATCTAAATATCTCGAGAACGAACAGAGATATCGACCTGCGGTTTCAAAATTTGGAATTAGCGCACTGAGAAGTATCTAGATTTTTGATGTTTTTCTTTGAATATAGGATATATTGACTTTTGGGACATTAATTCAAAAATGGATAGAGATATAAACTTGCTAGTAATATTATCAACTAAACTAAACTTTCTTTGCATCATAAGTACCTACCTAATCCTTTTCTAAAATTGTAATAAATCATAAGTTTAAAATGCTCTTTGGTTAATTTATTAATTTTTATTCCTCATAATACTTAAAAAAAAATTGGTCTTTCGTTTCTTTTACGAGAATGTTTAATTTTATAAAAAACTCAATGTTATTTTTTTTTTAATTTTTGGTTAAACGTATATTAAAGCAAAATATGGGTATAAATTAGGGTTGTTGATATATGTTCTAAATAAGACATTCATCATAAGATCGCAACACAAACATCTGGTGTTATAGTTAAAATAATCTTTACACCGTCATAAATTTCGGATGGAAATGAAGATTAGGCATTAGTGTTCACGTAGCGTACACAGTGTCTGGGGGTGGGGGGTGAGTTAACCCCCCAGCGGAATCCCGAATCCAAACACATGCCATTACGTATAACAAACAGCGGTGTGTTTGCTCAACTTATTCTTACATCCAGTTTATTTCTATAGTACACAGATAATTTGTATCTCATTTCGACAAGCCAGCGCCGTTGTTTGGCTTTCATTTAGCCCGGGAAAACACTGTTTGCACAAAAATACAGGGAGGGCTGAGAGAAGGCCCTCTTGATCATCACACAGCTTTTTAAATACCAGCAAATCATAAATATTCATGCGTTTGATTTCATTTCGCAAACTTGTCTGCGGTTTGCTGATCGTCAATTATTGGATTATTACAACTTCAATAATCAAATGAAGCAAAAGGCGAGCGATTGTATTTTTTTTTTTTTTGTTACCAAGTTATTGTGACATTTGGTTGCTTACCATGTTTGGTCCAAATAGAAAGAATTTCTCAGTTTCTGTTAAAGTTTGAGGATAACGGACGAAAAATTATTCATGGAAAGATGATTGTTGTACATGAAGAGGATGCGTCGTCATATTTTACAGTAAAATTATGGTGTAAGCAATGGGCTACTTGCGTGGTACTGAAAATCCGATTTCTATCACTATATATGTAATGTTATGTTGAAAACATATATAAAGATATAAATTTTATTTTAAAAAAGTTATTTGTTTTTTAGTAAATTAGGAAAGAAAATTTTCTGTGACGTCATTATATTGAAGAATAGAAGCATGTTTAAGAATGTAACTTATAGATGGCATTGCGTGCGGGAAAGTTTTAATTTGAATTTGACATTTTTCTCTCTGGGCTCTCAAATATATTAATTATTTCACAATTAAACACATAGGTAGTTACATGTAATTTAAAATATCGATACGAAAAAGACAAACTAAAATACTAACCTCCAAACTATTGTTGAAATGTCAAACAGGAGATCTACATTACCCGTACAAACAAACGCTATGGCTTTACGACCATTCATTGGTACAGCGTAATTCTACGTCATACATGGCGGTAATTCAAATAATCAAATTTCGTTATTTATTTTCTGGCTAATTAATAAAAATTTTGTCAAAAGAAAAAATAGGGGTAGCAAGTTTTTACCTGCTCTGCAAAAATATGAAAAAAAGGTACGCAAGTAACCCATTTAGATATGGCCGAGAATCGATTGGAGATAATCCAATGTACGAAAGAAGCTAACCAAGGAAAAGTACCAAGGGGTACCCAAAAATTTATTTTTTCCGCTGGGTGTCTTCACTAGACACGCTTCTGGATCTGTTACCCAGGCGTCATCCGTGGGGAAAATTCTGAACAGTCATTGTGACTTTTTTTTTTAAACGTTGTTTGACATGTCAGCGATTTTTGCATTAGACTTTAAAGTATTGTTTCCTGTTAGGAAATAGTAGTAATGCTTCGATGGACTTATGGGGAGCAAGTTTTGAAACAAGCAAGGGTTCACAGAAATTTTAAATCTACGATTAAAAATCATTTGTTCGTTCAACAAAATATTTTAATCCCTGATCAGTTTCCAACCTTTAGAGTAGTACGTGGATTCTAAAGAAATTTTTAGTTTGTGGCATGTTCACTGGAACTTCTGGCTTTTAGCGAGCATTGTTGTTATATGCAATTGTACTATATAAAGTGATAGAAAAGGAATATTAACATTTATTATAAATTCTTTCAATTCCTCCAAACCACAAAAAAATTGCTATATTGTCATTTAGCTTCTCGAATGTAAATTTAAGAAAACCATAAATTAACGCACGGTGTAAATTTTAAACAATAAAGTAAGATTACAATTTCATTATGTGCCAATAACAAATTCCAACAACAATCAACATAAAAAAAATCTTTCTGTGTTCTCCAGATGGTAGTAATAAGTAATGCTGTGAGGATCCGAGAAAATTTCGATCCGAATACCCGGATTTCAAAATATCCGGTTCCTTGGATATCCGATGTTCGGATATTGAAGCGGATATCCTTAAATTTAATTTGGATTTGGATACGGATCCTGTTTTTGGTCCGGATCCCATTTGGAACTGTATCCGGATTTGATGTTTTGTTTATGGATCCGGATCCGAATTTTATTCTGCATCTTATTCTTCACTTTGAATGTAAAGGCAAACATCTGGAATTGAATTCAAATTCAAACCGCTACAGTGATCTGTAAACAGAAATAAATTTTATAATACCCCTCTAAAAAAGACTCCATAATAATATACATTCAAATATTATCATCGGGTTCAATACTGAGAATATTCGAATCTGAGAACCGATGCAGATACTGAAATTCCATATCTAACATCCGATGCTCATACTTATATTCGGATCCGGATCCAAAATCCAATACTCATATTCGGATCCAAAATCAGATACTCAAATCCGGATCCAAAATCCGATACTCAGATCCGGATAGTTCAACATTCAATTATCCGGATATTTTTAGATCCGAAACCGAAACTATCCGGATCCGGATCCCACCACTAGTAATAACAATAACTTTTAATTCCGTTCGCAAAACCCAAAATTTTCCAGTCAGTTTGAAACTAGTTTCATACTACGCATGAGTACTGAAAAATTGGCAATTAGTTGCGTATTTTGTTGTGCGAACTAACCTAGAAGTAAAAAACATGACAAAATTCTGACTTTTTGGATTCCTATTAATTCCTCTTCTTAACTCTTAAAAGAATAAATCGCAGGTATTGAATTCATAGTCCATTTCAACGTCTTTATTTCAGGGGGTAGAATAATATTCGTCTTCTTTTTGTGTGAGAAAGTGCGTAATTGCTTTCGAGATATAATTGACAATTTAAGTGGATCTTGTATTTCTTGCCTTTGAAAATTACCTGACAGATTTTTAGTTACCAATAAAGGAGCGCTTTACGAGAGAAGAATGAGTATAGTAGAATCAATAGACTCCAGGCAATGGCAGCACTCATTTCAATATGAAATTTGCCATTCATCCTCGAAATTGGATGGGAGTTTATGATTGAAATGAAAATTGGGGATTCACCCGACTGGAAAAGAATACGGATATAATAATATATGAAAAGATATACATGGAGGCTAAATACAAGTCGCTGTCTACACAAGTGTTTTCATTTCGAAGCTGTTTATTTAGTGCACGGTTATTGCATACTTCACCAGAATATTATGTTCATGCCAATGTCATTCAATTTCCCCCTATAAATTCTGCACACTACACTAAATTTTATGCAAGATTCATATTCACAGTACGGGTGAATACAAGTAATAATATTGAGGGAGACGAATAATACGAGAAGATACGCCTAAGAATAAGAAATGAGATAATAACTATTTATTTTGTTTTTTATTGTTTTACGAAAGTAGGATGAGCCAAGTTATTAACAAGTGTGTTAAAGGACATGTCGATTCTCAATAGTTAAGCCGGGTTTACATGGATATAGTAATTGGGTTAGTTGCTTGTACCAGTATCTTGCAAGACAGTTACTAATCTAGTGTAAACCCTATAGGACAGTACTTGTACCAGTACTTGCACAAGTAATCAGGACAGGTAAGTGGATAGCCTCCCAGGCTATCTACTTATTACTTGCTTGTATGTCTACTATACCAATGTAAACATTTGCTCGTTAGTGTATTTGTGAGCTAGTGTCAATATATTTCTGTTTTATACAGAGTTGAAGTGTGTATAGTCGCCGGTGTTTTTGCTTAAGAGATTTTTAAAAAAAGAGTACAATGAAAGATGGTCTGAAGGAGAAACAATTAAGTTTGTGGAACTTTATCGGTATTTCCTGACCCACACTCTTTTTTAATGACATTTTTCTTTCTAAATCTCTCTAATAAGTTTTTCAATCACAATTTGTGTAATTCGAACAAATATTTCTTTAAACTCTTTGTTTCTACTACGATGAAAAATTGTATATATCCTCTCGATGTGATAGACTTACTAGTACAAGTGGACATTAATAATTTTGAAGTGTAGACATCCACTGTCTTGTGTCCGAGACAGTAGGCTAGCCATGTTAGCTACTAGTAAACTAGTACAAGTAACTAAGCTTAGTTACTACACCAATGTAAACCCGCCTTTATACATATTTCTACTCTCTCGACAACGTAAAGTGACAGATTATGATTAGTTTGACGTTTGATTTTGTTTTTTAATCCTTTATGAAACCTATAGTCAATTCAATAGGGCTGTTGCAAGAATTTTTATATGACTTCTAAGGCTGTGTCCGATGTTGCACTTTTATCACCCTAATATCTAAATCCTAAATTTATATGCCCTAAATCTAGTGATTATTTAGGATTTTAGGAATTAGATTTTAGGGTTTTGCAGGAGCACACTATGCCTTGAAGTTGACGCGCACTAATTAAACAAATCATATTTGTTGCTATAATTTGTACAAAACGTCAAATTCACTGTCAAAGAATAGCTTCTTAGCTTCTATTTTATGAAATATAATATTAACATTTACCTTCAAGCATCAAATTGAATCGAATTGTATAATTCAATTTTGTTGTTCTAAAGTGTTGCCATATAAACCAATGGATATTACTAGTGTGCCAGTCGGAGTTGTATTTATGTGAAGAAGACCTAAATCCCAAATACTAAATGCCAAAATGCGACATCGGACACAGCCTAAGTATTTAATTTTAAAAGATATTGTTCTTTAAAGAGCCTCAAATTTGAAAATATCACGAAATATCCTTTAGATATTTTACAATTAATTTTTAAAATTTGGATAAAATTTTGAATAAGTCACGTGATCTGAAACAGAATGTGACGTCAGAGTACATACATCTTTAGCGGTTCTAAGGTGTCAAGTGTATTGTCAAAGTTGTCAAACAAGTGTCAAATTTTTAGATTGGCAAGTTGTATAATATGTAGGTAATAAAAAGTTCAAAATAAAATGAGTAATTTACGATATTGTATTGTGCTTTCTTACAGAAATACTGTTAGGAACAAACCTACTATAAATATTACAAAAGATGCGGAGAAAAGAAAATTGTGGCTAGAAGCAGTAGGTCGAAGAGCTGATAATTTGTTAGTAAAATCGTGTGTTCATGTTTGTGCAGATCATTTCAAATTTCATCCACCTTCACGAAAACAGTATATTTGCTTCACTTTATGTTCAGGGCAATCTTTACATCTGTGTATACAGATATTTTTTTCTCGACATAGATCTACATGTCCTATAGCAGATTCAATGTAAGAATCGCGACCAGAACTTTAAAGTCAAATATATTATCAATTTATATAGTAAATTCAGTTTTTATATTTTATTATACCTTAACTCTTTAACAACCCTTATTTCGGTAGCAGTAAAACAATCGTTCTGATATAAATTCAACCATCATCCAGCTATCGACCTTCGGTAAATTGTCCGACTTAGCTTAAGTGTAATTTGAATTAGTCATTATTACTTTATTATTCAATTACAATGAGCAATTTCAATGTCAAATGTCAAATTAAAAATTTTTTTTATTAACATGTGACAAACTTTATCCTACGTTTATATAAATAATATGAATAAACGTAGAAAATATAGAAAGCACAATTTAATCCACCTCCATCTACCAAAATTGTAATGATATAAAAAAAATCTTGATGTACAATAAAGATTTATTGTTATTTAAAATATTGTAAACAGTGGGTGTAAGGTGTACCTACAATGAATTGAGCATCTGTGTATTGTGACCGCATGTGTTTGTGGCACCTGCATCTCTCTACGGAGCAGTGTTGGCCGTCCGTTCCACATATCGGAAAGCGATATTTCTAACGAACAGCAAGTACGAGCCGATACCCATTTCTATAAACGATATGGACCTGTCCAACTCCGGAGACCGTTTATCATATGCTCAAAAAAATCACAAACAAACCAATCATTTATTCCAAGTAAATATAAAAATCGACCATTCAGGCATCGTAAATTACAATAAATAAACGCTATATTTCCTTAACATATCAGAAACAACTACACCTGAATCCTAAACATATCTGAATCTGAATTACTATTACTGTAGTGTAAACTACGAATAAGAAGTTGACCTGTATTCACAAGCCTCTTTTAAACTGGCCTTATACGAGAGTTATGCTAGAATTAGTTACAGTATTGCACATTTTATAGAATTTTAAACTAGGTAAGTTCTTATGTTCTGTATGTTGTGTAGTTCCCTTCAACAATACGAGGGTCACGCCAAAATTATTGAGATACAGAAATATTATTTGAAGGAGAAGCATTTTTGTGTGTACCAATTGGCAGTAACAGTCTTCAGTCCCTCTAACCTAATTGCTTTCACAAGACCTGTACTTCTGAAAAATACAGCGTACATAACTTTTTTAAGTGCACGTTGTTTTTTCACGGTAACTGGTGTTGGGTCATCTTCAAACACCCATACCCTACTTTCTTAACGCATTGGAACATCATAAAAGGGTATGTAAGTTTCATCGCCAGTTACAATTTTAGAAAGAATACGATGACCGCCATTAGTTAACAATTTTAAAGTGGCGCGACTAATTGTAACACGCTTGGCTTTTTGTTCTTCTGTTAAGTTGTGTGGCACCCAAAGAGAAACAATTTTTCTAACACGAAGTTCTTCATGCAAAATTTTTGCTATTGCTGCGGATCCAATGCCAAGGGCATCTTCCATCGTTTGATAGGTGACACGATTGTCATCCTTTATCATTTGTCTGATGGCAGCTACATTTTCTGGCACTACCGCTGTACAAGGTCTCCCTGAGTGTTTTTCATCGCAAGAAATTACGGCCTCTTTTGAATTCCGAAAACCAGCGAAATATAGTTGCTCGAGGTGGAGCTTCATCTCCAAATGCCAATCGTAGACGTTCCTCGCACTGTTCTTCACGTAATCCAATTTTAAAGTCGTAGTAAATCATAGCGCGATAATACTCTCTTCCTAACTTCATGTTACAGTTTATTTCCACTTCGAATTCCACCACAATAAATCACTTCAACCAGATGTTATTATTGGACAGATATTTTAAATAAATTGTAGTTTGACATTTGTGCACTAAAAATTTTCCGAAGCCAACTGTTTCCCAGCATCTCAATAATTTTGGAGTGACCCTCGTATAAAGCTATAAACCTTTGGAACGCCTCTCACTTAAGTAGACAAAGAAACCCAAATTTCTACCCCTCTCTCGGCAATTTCCGATTGCTTCGTACAAATTCGGGCCTGCTATTTTTTTGCACATATTCTTGTTAAATTCGTTGGTTGAATCTACTAAAATCACTGTTACAATAACCATAAGTATGAAACAGAAATTTCTAGTTTATGTAAATAAGAAAATAATATCAGCTGTATTTCTTTACAATAGTATATTTTTAATAACGTGAAAAGCTTTTTCAAATATAACTCTTGACAAAAGCTACATAAAACGCGGAAATGGTGCATAACAACTTATATCCAATTTAATTTTTGAATACTATTTGTTTTTTTAATAGCTTTTTATTTTATATTCTCATTAAGTGAAATAATAAAACTTTGAGTACATATTTTTAGTTTATTTAGTTGCCAAACAATGATAAAGGCATCAGGCATACAAACAAAAGTCTTTTGTAAAATTTAATTTGAATGTTATTGTGTATTCGACAGAGGTAAGCTTTTGTTTCAATTGAAATTCTTTGTGTACAAGCAACACTGAGCACATTTATAACAAATATTGTAAATGTATCCAAAGATTTCGCCAATGATTAAAATTGTTACACAATTATTATTTCCATAAAAAAAAAACCCTATCACGGACTAATCTATTATTTAAGTCATACTCGCATTTATCAAAAATCTACATTTCACATTTTTAATGGATTTTTCAGTGTTTATTCCAAATACCAGAGTATTCTATCTTACATATAATTCGCTCTGTTGGCAAAAAATTAGGAAAAATATGCAGAATATAACAAAAAATGTATGCGAAAAATATCTCTCGCCATTTCCATATTAGGATATATTAGTACATATTGTATTTAACATTTCTGGTACACACTCAAAAATTCTAATTACATCAATTATTATATTGATTATATTTTTATATTTTTGAATTCATTTTATAAATAAGTTTCCTCCTACTCTTCTAAATATTCGAGATTCTTCAAATTCATTGACGAGATTGGCGGTATTTCTGATACGTATATGTAATATACAGGGAATTTATTTTAACATGCAACATTAGTTCATCACTTCCATGGTTACTCACTATTGTCAAAAAATGACAGCAATGTAATATTTGTCCATTTTAAAATGCAACATACAAAATTTGTAGTTCTGTATTATCAAAACTAATTTCCAATAAATTAACCTACATACGATTAACTAAAAGTCAAAACATAAATGTTGCACATTTTAACAAACCTTAGCTTACAAAAATTCATAACTTTCATGCAATAAATGTTAAAAAATACCCCCATTGACACTGAGACAATATTCTAGTCGTAATAAAAATTTACACCATTTGTGATGTATTCTGGAGGTATCTCGTGTGCTGCAATACTATTTATAATGTTGCATTTTAAAATGGACAAATATTACATTGCTGTCATTTTTTGACAATAGTGGGTAACCATGGAAGTGATGAACCATAATGTTGCATTTTAAAATAAATTCTCTGTATGTATCTGTAATTTTAAATAAAATAAATAAATAAATATATCATCACGGTATATTACCCATTACTGTGTGTGCCAGTATCTACAACACAAGTAGACATCGGTATAATGACGATATATTTTACCGTGCGGGTGTATACCAGGCGTCACCTCACGGGCATTCATTGCTGGCTCCCACACAACCCACACCCACACACACACCCACACACACACACACACACACACACACACACACACACACACACACACACAACCACCCCCCCACACACACACCCACACACACACATACACCCACACACACATACACCCACACACACACCCACACACTCACACACACACACCCACACACACACACACACACACACACACACACACACACACACAAATATTATAGAGATGTTAGTGATCTTAAATCGTGCTTATTCTCTAAAATCCGGATAACTGATTTTAGCATGAATCCCAATACTTATAGCGAGAGGTAAAAATAGTTGCAATACGTTTCATGTAATATATTATTATCATTTTCTATTATCCCGAACAGGTATAATCGAAGAAATTTAACTGTTAATAATTAAATCAGTGGTGCCATGGAAATAATAAACAAATGCGCATACTGACTGGCACTTACTCTTTTTGTTTAATATTATAAGTATTTGTGTAACGTTACTTTTAATTATAATCACTAACAACTTGTAATTGTTTTTCTCATGGCGTTGCACATAAATTACCTGCATATATTTATTTATTTGAATGATATATAAAATATTTAAATTTTGTATTTTTTTGAATATTCTGGCATCTAACTAATCACAACTGTCTACTATATGCGGAAATATAAATAAAGAGAAATTAATTTTCATTTGAGTTAAAAATTATTTTCATTTATATGAATTATTTCATTTGATTTTTCAACGTGTCAAAAACATTTGCACATTTATTTTTACCTGCACTCTCTCCCTTCACATTCAACTGAAAAATCGTTCTATATTTATTGATTCCTCTATTTTTAGTCGCTTTACAAATATAAATTTATACTTTTCAAACAGCGGACAGAAATATATTCTTCATAAAGATGTAATATTCTTTTTAGATTTAAATCTTTTAAATCAGATAATACTTCCATAAAGGAAATTTATAAATATACATGTTTGATGAAAATTTTTGTTATAACGATATATATTTCCCGAAGAAGGCGTTTGGCAGACGTCATCTCATAGGTCCAACTCCAGGTAGGCAGTGGAAAACAAAATTTGCACTATTATTTTAAAGTTATTTTTATTCAATTTTGACGTTTTAAACTCTATAGCAACAACTATAAGTAACACTTTATTTACAAGTGAATTAAATTTTTTTAAATCACTCTCACAAAATTTTAACTCACTCTGCGACAAATAATGAATTTAAAATAACATTTTGGTCAAAAAATTCTGTGGTGAATTTTTAATTAAACATCTTTTTTTATTAATACTCATACAAGAATAACGCGATAACACTTTTTCTTTTAATTTCTAAAAATTCACTCAGTTGTTCAAATGCTCTAAATATGTGTACACTTACGTAACATTGTCTTTATAATCAAATAATATTACTAGCAAGTTTATATCTCTATCCATTTTTGAATTAATATCCCAAAAGTCAATATACCCCATAATCAGATAAAAACTTCAAAATTTTCAAAAATATAATTTTCATGTATCTAGATACTTCTCAATGCGCTGATTCCAAATTTTGAAACCGCAGGTCGATATCTCTGTTCGTTCTCGAGATATTTAGATTCAAAATTTTGCATAAAACTGCGAGATATGAATTTGGAGATAACATCATTGGATTCTCCGGGCAAAATTACATATGTATACCAATTTTCATAATTTTTGAATACCGCATACAGTCTCTAAAGCAAAATAACTGAAAATGGCCAAAAATCGCAAAAATCTAAGGTATACCCCTTAGGATTTTTTCAGATTTTGGCCGTTTTCAGGGGTTTTCAAACTTTTATTCATAAAAAATGAACCGGTAAGTCAAAAATTATAAAAATTGGTATACTTATATATTTTTATCTGTAGAATCGAATGGTGGTGTCGCCAAATTCGTATCTCGGCCCATTTTTGGGTTATTACCCAAAAATGGGCAGTTTTATACAAAACTTTGAGTCTAAATATCTCGAGAACGAAAAGAGATATCGACCTGCGGTTTCAAAATTTAGAATCAGCGCATCGAGAAGTATCTAGATACATGTAAATTTGATTTTTGAAAATTTTGAAGTATTTATGTGAATATGAGGTATATTGACTTTTGGGGCAATAATTCAAAACTAGGTAGAGATCTAGCCCAGATATGGGTAATTTTGAGAAAATCTTTGAGGTTGCATACCTCCAAAACTAAAAGAGATCGACCTGACTAAGATAAACACAATTCCTTTGTTACACAGTTCATATTTGATATGTATAAACTGACAGGTAAATGTCACTGTCAAAAAACTAATCACTTCAAGGAAGTATTAAATAAAGCAATAGTTAATGCAATGTAATATAATATAGTTTGCGGCATTAGTAAATACGTAGGTATGTATTTAAATTAATGAAAATGAAATAGCGGGAGGTTTTGTGTTGGCCACATCAGATTTTTCCCAATAATTCTGGCGTGACCCTCGTATATGATTAATAATTAATATATTTATTTTTGTTTTCAGAAGATCCAGTTTTCCTGGGACATATTATACTTTTACTTCTAAAGTATGTAAGTGTACATTCCTTATTCATTTTCTTTCCAATATTTATCTTCTGTTGAAATTTCGCAATGAAATAATTGTATTCAGTTTTGTTCTGAGTAGGAAAATATTCTTAGTTAATTTCTAGAACATTGTGAAATTTTAATGAAGTTCTACAGAGGTCCAAAGTTACATAATAATTGCGAGATATTGCTATACGAAATATTTAATAATGCAAACGCAGACATTTTGAATGAAGTAGAGTTATTTTGTTAAGCGAAGTTAATTACAAGTTGTATTGTTTTCATTTAGAACGTTAACTTGTTACAGGATTTTGTTCCTTCAATTTTCTAATCACTACAAAATGTGCGTAGTTTATCTTGGAATTTGCAATTAATTACAAGACATTGTTAAGATGGAATAATTAAATATACAATTAAAAGAAATATATTTTTCTCACTACTAGCCTATAAACAAATCATTATTGACTCATTATCAATGCCAAGGTTAATAATAGTGTCAAAATTATTGACCTAGGTCAATAATAATGTTATCGTTTTCATTCCATTATTTTTCCTAAATAATAATAAATAAAGGAAAACGGTCGTAAGGAAATGCTGAAACAAACTTAAAATGTAAAAATTTATAGCATTTTTAATCTTAAATTCGTTTTAAACTAATAAAATATTAAATTGCATATTTAACAGGTTATGTCATTTTGATATTTCATATTGTTGTACTGTATAGGTTACCTTTTGAGCCTAGCAATTTAATTTCACAAAACAACAAATTATATTGAAACGAATATTTTGTATACATTTTAAGAGATGTGTTGCTGAAAATAGAAAAATATAGTACATGTAAACTGACTGCTCGCAGCGCCAAAGCGGAATTTATTTGAACTTAAGGAGTTGAGATAATTGACATTTAATAATTTCTTTTGTACTGTTTAGCAAGTGATGGATGTTTAGATAAGAAACATTCGAAAAGGGCAAGCAGGAAAACTGCGCGAACTGAAGAAAATAATAGTTATTTACATTCGAGTGCGTGTAAGTTGTATTTTACAGAGCGACAGCTTTGTTTAAGGCACGAGCCCTTAAGGCGAGTGCCTTATTAGCTGGAGTGCTGTAAAATATTTCGCGCACGAGAATTGTATCAAATTTTTTGGCCGACGATAATGAAAATCACTTTTTTTAATGAGATAAGTTGTACTTCTGAAAAGGGTTAGTATAAAATACTTGGGTTAAGTCAGTTTCCAAATTTGATTTTACTTACCTTCATTAGAGTACTTTCTCTAGCAAAAATTTATTTGTAATAATAGACGTTGTTTATGACTGATAATATATTTATTTACTCATCTTTTCTTCGTAATAAATAATAGGTAGGTGTCGATATTTGACATTTTAGCAATGTTCGCCTCGCGTATTTGACAGGTATATCGATTGGTGACTATGTCGGTAACGGCGGATTTTTACAATAATGACAGATGTCGCTGCCGTGATTTTGGTTTATATAAATTAATTTTAAATATAGGAAATGTTAAGTAAAAAAATAACTTATGTAGGTAGTACTTTTTTACATGAACTTTATTATAGTGAAGATGATTTCTTTTCTAAATGCCCATAAACGTCCAGTGTATTTTGATTATTTTACCGCATAGTTAGACAAGTTACAAAACAGTCGACACTGCAAGAAAAATCGAAATTTAATCTGTCAAGTTTGATTCTGTTTGTCAAAAATTGTAACGAGCCGTTTTAAAACTTTACGACTGTTTATGAATATGGGCATTAGAAGTTTTGTTTTATTTAATCTGTTGTGAAAAATAATCATTCCAAATGCATCAAGAACAGAAGGAGAAGAAAAATGTGAATTTTGGATTGGAGTTCTGTACAAGAGCATCACCATATATATCCCTTTATAAAGAATACCATTAAGAGACAATTTATTGTATTGTGTCATAAAGTTTTCGCTATTAAACTCCGGGAAGAAGAAAAGAATAAGTAAGAGAACTTCGGATGATGCTTTCTAAAGGATGAGAAGGAATGGTTTTCTTTTTGAGCACTCCTGAATTAACAATAGAATTATAAACGAACAAATGAAAACATTAGTTGTTTGTTTAAAAAATAATAATAAATATACCCACTATCCATTTCAGAATTGTAGTCAGTTGAATTTGAAGCTAAATAACTTGCTTTTAAAAATATTTAAAAATTATGAGACACACTTTAAATTATGAACTATACATTTCTACGTAACTACACTAGGTTTCACATTTTTTAAAATTAATTAATATAACTACCGTATCATTACTTTGTAGCCTCGAAGCAATTGTCGGTTTAGGGTCGTCTTAAAGGTAAAAATAAAAAAAAATCTGTTGTGGCCAGCACAAGACCTCTCGCCATTTCCATATTAGGCTATATAAGTATTGTATTGCACTTCGCTTTCGAACCGTCGTTTTATAACAAAATATTACAGAACTTTACCCAAATATTGTTTTTTATTGTATTTAACATGTCTTATGCACACATATAATTCTAATTATATCTATTTTTCATTGTATGAGGAAGTTTCTAAATGTCAGAGATTCTTCCAATTCATTAACCAGATTGGCGGTATTTCTGATGGATATATGCATTTTACCACAATTTTACCTATAATTTCAAATATTTAATTAATAAAACAATAAGAAAGATTAAATATACTTCCCAGAAAAAGCTATCAGAATGTCACTAACACCCCAATTCTGTAAGGAAGTTGTTAAATCTTAACAACGTTGCTAAAAATTATAACCAATAGAAACAAATGTAAAGGCTGTCATTTTCATGTTTTATTTAGTGTTCGCAATTATTATTGGCTATTTGCAATAGCAATGTTGTTGTCTTAACAACTTTCTTAAATAATTGGGGCGTAAAACTGTTGATATTTGACAATGACATGTGTCATTTACAAATTATGTTATAAACATTGGAATTTGTCAACTGGTTTCCTTAGTGCCTTAGCCTCTGCGATTAGTTTACTCTATAAATTATAGTGTCTTTATCTCTAAATCTATACAAGATGTAATATAAATTTTAAGTGTATCAGATGGAGAATTTTATGTTCTTCAATATTTAATAAGAAAACTCCCAAAAAATTATATTTAGAAGAATTTTTCTAAGAAACTACTACTTCCGGTTGTTCAATTGTTACCAAAACCTTTTCAGCTCTTCCCAGGAATGTCAGATTGAAGAAACTGCAGTTAAATATTTTTTAAGGCTTATAGTTTTTGAGGAATCGTCCCTACAACATCCAGACATACATACACACATACACACACAGACATCATTTTAAAAATGTTATAATCGGATTCTAGGGACCTTAAATCGTGCTTATTCACTGAAATCTGGATACGCAATTTTAGCATGAATCCAATACCTCTCTTAGCGAGAGGTAAAAAAATAATGACATACGTAATTTTTACATAAAGCTGTTTTCAACTTTACTTTTTTTGTTACGTGGCCTTTATGTAGGTACATAAACATAAGAAATACATAATGGCATTGTGAACACGGCCATTAAAAACCATTGCTTCAATTTTTTATGTATTTTATTCTATTTCTTACGCTTACGCTCATTGTGAAATGGGAATATTTCTTGAAACATACTATAACATCGAACAATTCTATTAAAGCACATATGTAACAAAGACATAAAGACCACTATGATATTATGTACTTATTTATTTACATAATTTTGAATGTGACACTTGTATCATATTTTTTATATCGTCTAAGTAATAGTGTCCGCATATTTTCAAAGGTTTTCATTTTAACTTTATGAAACATGGATGATAAGTATGTTTGTGTTCCATCGATGTCTCATTTGTGTAATTTAATATTAATTCGATTCTGTGTGTGCATTTTTAATTAGAGCGTTGCATGCAGAACAATAATACGGCATAGCAGACATTTTATATCGTTGTTGAAATTAATGAATTCCATTTGTCATAGAATTCATTTTCCAGTTTGAAAATAATTAAAAACTTTATCCACTTCTCAAAGAAACGGCGTACAGTGGTTGCTATTCAATTAAAGAGTTGGTTCAGAGTCAGCATGCTGCGTTTATCGTCCCAGGGGTCGACAACGAGTTCCTACCCCAATAAGGTCTCTCCCAACACGGACCAGACACTGCAACCCTTAAGATTCATAAAGTAAATTGTTGATAGTTATGTGAGGGCTGTTTTGAAAGTTTTTGGTAGTAGGCACAACGCGAGTGCTACATCAATAACAAGCTAATCAATATTTCACCAACTCCGAATTGATTCGGAAGGATTATTTATTTATTTATTTGTAATTTGGCTTCTTAACAGGAATAAATTCTCAATAACAACTAGCTCTAGCAATGTATACAGAAAAAAAAATCTGTTGTGGCCAGCACAAAACCTTCCGTCAATTCGATGTATTTTGTACATATCCTATACCAAAATTCCTTGAAAAAGATTCTATATATCCTGTATAATTGTAACAAGAACAAAATCTAATAAAATTTACATTATGTATTGCACTTAACACTTCCTCCTGCTTCAACTTTGCCCTATTTTATTAGAAGTCGCTGTTTCTTACTCTTCTCTTCTACTCATTCCTGTCCAAAGCACCTTCGTGATACAGTTCTTCCTCTCTCAAATCTTCTGCTATACAGTCCTTCCATCTTTTCTTTTGCCTTTCTCGTACTTCTAGCATTATAAGTTCCTATCTTGAGGCGAGGCCGCAAATGCAAGTCACTGGCGAGGGACACTCTGTCACTTATATCACTTTCAGATCATATAGTTTCCACTTTGGTTTTGCACTTGCCACTGACATCTGTCAATTAGATTTTTTTGAATATATGTGTTGTTTTCATAATTTTTGCAATGCTGACTGCTTTTCGAAAGTTAATCTCTCTTAATCTCTCTATAACTCTATATCTATTGAATATAAAGGAAAATGTATAATCGAACCGTATAGAGAATAAGATATTCTTTCTATTGATAATCACATAAAATGTCGAAAATGATATTTAACTGCGATTTTTCAAGAAAAACTGTTAAGAACTTCAAATAAGGGTACTTCCGGTTGACCAATTATAACCAAAATCTAATCAGCTCTTCATAATATGGTTGTAAAGAAGAGGAATATGAAAGAATCATAATTTTTAGAATTGTAGTTTTGGAGTTATCGTCGGAGAAAAATTTGTCACACACACACACACACACACACACACACACACACACACACACGGACACACAGACACACACAGACACACACAGACACACACACAGACACACACGTACACATACAGACATAATCTTAAAATAGTACATTCGTATTGTAGGGACCCTAAAACGTGCTTATACATTAAAAACTCACCACCGAATTTTTTGACCAAAAACAATACCTTCCTTTTGACTGAAGGTAAAAATACATAAAAATTCAGTTATAAGAATAAATAAAAACTTGGAGTATCCTTTGGGAACCTTCATGAGATTCGTAGTCGAGTAAATTTGGTCTTGATGTTCCTTATATTTATTTCAACATTTAATACAAAAGTCAATTGTACGTTTCGGGATTTATTGGTAATCATAACAGGAACGATGAAGAATAAATCCTGGAGTTGATTTTTTCACACAAACTGTAAAAATGTTACAAGTCAAAATACTCGCGTTACGTATGAGAAACCAACACATTGTAGCATCCATAGGTAAATATCAACCTTATACGTAGGCTGGCAGTAACTTACAGACGTAATTAGGTATCAATATACTTATACCCTAGGAAGAAAGAATTGTTTGTTAATATACTTAATGTCTAAGCGGCAGATATCCAGACCAAACAGAGAGAGATACGGGAAAAACGACAGTAATTTCTAAATAAAATTTTAACTTATAAAAATAACAAAGTTGAAATATTGATACTGAAACTATAATTTAGAAGAGTTTATAATAAAGTTATTTACTTGTTATTGTTCTGCCTTCCCCGTGTCGCAAATGTCACCTGAATAATTTTATCTTGAACAAACTTATTAGTATCTCTGAGTGATATGGCGAATATAGGCCAAAACATATCTCCCTTACTTTAGAAACATGTTTTTTATCTTTAAAATGCGTTAAACGTACGTAGAGCAGATAGCTATAACTGACAGAAATACATCAATGTCAGTTAAAATATTCGCTTTACACGGAAAAAAACTTCGGGTGATAATAGGAAAAAGAAGAGATATGAAATCAATACTTTGTGTGTGTAATGTTTCATTAGATTTCTGGTGGTGGGGTTTTGCTATTTATGATAAAGTGGGAAAATTATGTAAACTAGTTTTGTACACGACGTATCAACGTCACCCAATCAATATTCGAGGACGGATGAGCAGATTACAGCGATGTTCATCGCTAGCTTAAGACATGGAAGAACTTACTTTCCAACTAATTTAGCTTAGTAATCTACTTCTCTGAGTTATTGCCGTGGCACGACATACAGACATTCAATATCTATGGATAAAGTTTTCATTCTTTTTCAAAAACGATGATGAATAACTTCAAATTGTGAACTATTTACGTAATAAGAGACTTACCTATTCTAAAATTATTGAATATAGGACAATTGGTCAAAGTACTTTCCTTTAACAATAATATACTTCTTCTTTTGGAATGCTGAATGGTTTAAAAATAATCATTAATTGCAATGACAATTTTATTTTCAGACGAAAACCTTTTGCACTGTAGCTAATAAAAAAAAATCTGTTGTAGCCAGCACATGACCTCCCGCCAATTCAATGTTTAAAATAGCAATGAGCTTTAAGTAAAGTATCACTTCCATTGATCGTTTGTAAACAAAATCTACTTTGTTGTTCCAATAAACAGAAAAGTTTGTAATACGAAATTTTGGATTATATTTTGTTATGTTTTTCCTGAAAAATCTGTGAGCAAATACCAATTTTGCTTTTTGCGAAGTTTTGGATCATTAATATATTTTAAGAAAAAATCGTCACACGCACATTATTGTCAAAATCAGCACCAACTTCCTTATGCTCTAAAATGCAATCAAATTATATAAGAGTATTAAATACCAACTTTGCGAAGTTTCGGATCTTAATATATTTTAAGGAAAAATCGTCACACATACATTGTCAAAATCATCACCAAATACCTAACTTCCTTATGCTCTAAAACGCAGTCTGTGTAAATTCTTCGCCTTACATTATCCATTTCGTAAATGTGTATTTGCAAACTATTATTTGACACTTTGAAATCACATTCTTATTTGAGAGCTGTTTGATATATAATGCTGCAAACATCAAACTAAAATCGAATTATCCTGTATATCTAATATTTATGTATGTTGGAAAATATATTATTTTTACAAACCTTAATTTCATTACAATCATATTTAAACTACGGTTTCATTACTAATTTTAATGTTTTCTTCTTGACAGTGACATTTTAAATATGTCAAATTTGTTATTAAAGTATTGTTTTTGTTCGACGAAGAAGCAAAGTGATGTACAAAAATAAATTATTTTATAATTCAATATTTAAAGTTATTTCAAGTTATTTACTAAATGTTATTATGGTAGAATTGAAGATTGTACCATTGCATTCAATTTTAATTAGTAAAAGTTGCTAAAAAATTATATACAATGAATTTTTTACAAGAAAAACTGTTCAAAGCTTGTATAAATGATATTTCCGGTTATAATAATAACTATATATATAAATAACTATTAAAAGTGATAGTGCAAATTTTGTTTTTCCGGCTTATCTGATTTCCTCTCGGATTTCCTTATTCTCATTAATTCTAGTGTGACCCTTATATTCTTCCTATTTTTATTGGAAAGAGTCAATGATGAATCCATAATAAGACACCATCCTCAAGCCTCCATGCTAAAAATTGGAAACACATCCTATATTCTCTCATTGGAGAGAGAATCTCTTACAATCGTATGTAAGTTGTTGCTTTTGATGGAGCATGGAGCATAGCGTTCATATGACTCCATGTTTATTTCATATTGAAATTGAATTTGAAGGGAAGGAAAAAGTAGAATATTTTCCGTAATGCGAAATAAGATTTGATGCGTCCCCTGCATCTCTGTTTTCTTTGATAGCAGAATGAGAAACGGAATATTAAAAGAGGCCAAGAGTAAACTTTGTTGATGGGGTGGGTGTATGCGAACCGAGGGGAAAGGGGTACCGCAGGTAGGGGGGGATTTCTCCACCTTGGGGGTGCAACAGGACAGGAATAAGAAAATTTCCTCTACAAGACCGATGAAATACATACGAGTCCAGGTTCATAATAATTCGGCCGATTTACGTTTAAGGCCCGCTATTTTTATCTCCGGTTAAACAGCCTGTTAATTTAACTGTCAGTTAAAAGAAAAACACAGGATCAATGTTCAATATTCCGAGCACTACTATTAGATATTGTATTCACAAGCCTTGCACATTCTGCTGTTAGAATGTTGTCCTATTTGTCTTGCAAAGTTGGTTTTAAAGTACACACTGGATGCATTTTCTCCGGAGATTCTTCCCGTTACGCCAGAGGAAAAACCGTCCGCAAAAACTGGCAGAGAAGTGGCGTAGCTAAACAGTCATTACCGGTATCTGTGTACAAAACAGATTGGCACACCTAGCAATGGGTAACTTGCCGTGATATATTTAAATAAATAAATATATCATCACGGCATATTATCCATTTCTGGGTGTGTCAGTATTACAACACATGTAGACATCGGTAATGATGACGATATATTTTACCGTGTTGGCGCTTACCAGGCGTCACCTCACGGGCACTCATAGCTGGTGTGGAGTGTGCACCACAGGGGTTACTTTTGTGATATTTAACATTGGAAATATTTGGCGTCTGTCGGGATTGAACCCGGTTCCCCCAGGTTCGCGACCAGACAGTCAGGCACGCGGTCACGGGACCCCATATTATTATGGGGTATTATGGTTATTTATTCTTATGGAAGAAAGTAAAATATTACATTTATATTTGTATATTTTAGATTTTATTTGTTTATAATTTTGAAAACCCGGATTAACAACGTTACAACGTGGTTATAACCGCTAAACTTATTTTTTGAAAGTCTAGAAATGACATTTAATTAACAACGGGAATAAATCGTGCCCTCTTCATCGGTTTCAAAATTAGAGTTTTTGGCCAGATTTTAAAATAAAATTTGATTTGTTTCCCAACCTTCTTCCAAGAAAAATAAAATTCTTACTTGAAAATTTTGTTAGAATTTGATTAGAATGCTTACAGGATTTTGACATCTTATAAAAAATTATGAATGTAAGCCCAAGACACTTAAACATTTAAGTTTATAAAGCTTCCGGGAGCAGTCAACAGATGGCATTGCTGTACGATCCAAATGTCAACCATTTAAGTTTTTGAACTTTGAGAAACATTCAGAAAGCAGCATAAACGTATGCTATTTACTGAATCGTGAAAAATATTACTGAAGAGTGATTCATTCATTGTGTTTTGACTACGTAAATAATGCTGAATAATTTATATTATATTTAAAAGAATATAAAACCAAAATCAAAGCAAGCATTTTTATAATAATTAAAATATGAAGTACACGAGAAACATAAGATAGCAGTTATGATGTTTATGAGCTGTCATTAACGGGCTACTTGCATGGTACTGAAAATCCGATTTCTATCACTATATACGTAATGTTATGTTGAAAACATATATAAAAATATAAATTTTATTTTAAAAAAGTTATTTGTTTTTTAGTAAATTAAGAAAGAAAATTTTCTGTGACGTCATTATATTGAACCGAGGAAGAGAACCATGTTTAAGAATGTAACTTGTAGATGGCATTGCTTGCGAGAAAGTTTTAATTTGAATTTGACATTTTGCTCTCTCTCGGCTCTCAAATATATTAATTACTTCACAAATAAACACATAGGTAGTTACATGTAATTTAAAATATCGATACGAAAAAAACAAACTAAAATACTAACCTTCAAACTATTGTTGAAACGTCTAACAGGAAATCTACATTACCCGTACAAACAAACGCTATGGTTTTACGATCACTCATTGGTGCGGCGTAATTCTACGTCATACATGGCGGTAATTCAAATAATCAAATTTCATTATTTATTTCTGGCTAATTAATAAAAATTTTGTCAAAAGAAAAAATAGGGGTAGCATGTTTTTATCTGCTCTTCAAAATTATGAAATAAAAAAAAGGTGCACAAGTAGCCTATTGTGTGAAATATAAAATAAAGTAGTTTTCACTTCGGACGAGCGGTCTTAAATATACACATTTTTTGTGCCTGAGTGTCTGGTCGCGAACCTGGGGGAACCGGGTTCGATCCCGCCAAATATTTCCAATTTTAAATGGTGGTTCACTCTCCACACCAGCTATGAGCGCCCGTGAGGTGACGCCTGGTAAGCGCCCACACGGGAAAATATATCGTCATCATTACCGATGTCTACATGTGATGTAGATACTGGCACACCCAGAAATGGGTAACATGCCGTGATGATATATTTATATATATTTATTTATTGTTTTTGACCACAGTGGCATATAATGGATCTTACTTGGTACCCCCAATTGAATATGTTTACTCCACATTTTCCTGCTTGACTTCGTGGGCGATTTGAAGTTTTTCAAATGGTCCATTTCTGGTCATTACCTGGTGGTAGTTTCTCATCTGGAGGGATATCCATTGCTTTATCTTCTGTCTTCAACGTCTCGTCCCACATTAAGGGCCTTGTTGCAGTCTTGGTTTTTGTCAGAGGATGCACTGAGTTGGGGAAATTGTCTGGATTTTAGTTGGTTGAAACTTGATGGTGGATTACCTCCCTGACGGTCAAATCATTTTAGGGAAATACTACTCGAACTTGTTACATCTTTGGGAATGTTCTAATAGTTAGTTTGTTAGGTTGATTCCCATGAAGGAGATGATTTTCTGTAAACTTACCTATTCCTCCTTTTTCTGAAAGTGGTTTCCGTCACCTTTGGCCTCTGCTCCAGCCCTGTTCGGTTTTTGCGAATCTTCTGAATAGGAAACAAGAACCGAAATAGTGCAAAGAAAAACAAGAGGGGGATGTAAAAAGTAATACGTTGAATATGTGATAGAGTGCGCGGGGTGAAGGAAACGAAGGAGAGAGAGAGGCGATGTAGTTGTGTGATGAGAGTGAGAGAGACCGCACGGATCGATACGTCATTTGGGCTGTTTCCATGGCAGCACGTGCGAGGTGGGGGCGGTTGGGGGTGGCGACGCTGCCTCACGAGCCCCTCATCCCCTCCTCACGGGCGCACTGTCCCGGCCAGGGATGGAAATAAATATTGTCTTGCAAGACACATTACAGCCCATATTTCCATATCATATTTTCGCCATTTTACATATCGAGGGATTATTATTTGTGTTCCATAATTTTTTGAGATTCACGGCGTGGTTTGGCTTCAAAATTTAAGAGTTTTAAAAATGCTTGAAATTTCAAGCCAAGTCACCGTTTAAAACCGCCATTTTGTAAAATTTGAAATGCTTATAATTTTAATAAGCATAAGACATAAAATCAAACCGAGCATTTTTATTTCAAGCAAAGCACGACAATAATGCCCAGTTGCACAGCTTTTAGGGCCGGTTTTGTAAATAACGCGATGACAATTTTCTTAATTTCTAACAATTCACTCAGTTGTTCAAATACTCTAAATATGTATACACTTACGTAACATTGTCTTTACAATCAAATAATATTACTACCAAGTTTATATCTCTATCAATTTTTGAATTAATGTCCCAAAAGTCAATATACCCCACATTTAGATAAAAACTTCAAAATTTTCAAAAATCTAATTTTTATTTATCTAGATACTTCTCTATGCGCTGATTCCAAATTTTGAAACCGCAGGTCGATATCTCGTTTCGTACTCAAGATATTTAGATTTAGAGTTTTTCTCAAAACTGCCCATTTTTGGGTATTAACCCAAAAATGGGTGGAGATATGAATTTGGCGACAGCGCCATTCGATTCTACGAACAAAAATACATAAGTACAGCAATTTTCATAATTTTTGTCCAACCGGTTCATTTTTTATGAATAAAAGTTGGAAAACCCCCGAAAATGTCCAAAATCTGAAAAAATCCTAAGGGGTACACCTTAGATTTTTGCGATTTTTGGCCATTTTCAGTTATTTTGCTTTAGAGATTGTCTGCGGTGTTCAAAAATTATGAAAATTGGTGTACTTATGTAATTTTGCCCGTAGAATCGAATGGTGTTGTCGGCAAATTCATATCTCGACCCATTTTTGGGCTACTACCCAAAAATGGGTAGTTTTGAGCAAAACTTTGAATCTAAATATCTCGAGAACGAAAAGAGATATCGACCTGCGGTTTCAAAATTTGGAATCAGCGTATTGAGAAGTATCTATATAAATAAAAATTAGATTTTTGAAAATTTTAAAGTTTTTATTTAAATATGGGGTATATTGACTTTTGGGGCAATAATTCAAAATTCACTCTCCACACCAGCTATGAGTGCCCGTGAGGTGACGCCTGATAAGCGCCCACACGGTAAAATATATCATTGCCGATGTCTACATGTTGTAGATACTGGCACATCCAGAAATGGGTAATATGCCGTGATGATATATTTATATTTATTTATTTATAGTCGAGTCAGGATCACTCGGGCACAAAGTGCACACAATATTTCTTCTACAACTAAGTCGTAACCATGGATATGACAAGGCCAATGTTTCACGTTAAAAAATACTCACGGTATTCAATTTTAGACACTTAGATCCCTATAAGAAAAAAATCTGTTGTGGCCAGCACAAGACCTCTCGCCATTTCCATTGTATTGCACTTCGCTTTCGAACCGTCGTTTTATAACAAAATATTACAGAACTTTGCCCAAATATTGTTTTTTTATTGTATTTAACGTGTCTTCTGCACACATATAATTCTAATTATATCTATTTTACATCATTTTCATGTCAGAGATTGTTCCAATTTATTAACCAGATGGCGTTATTTCTAATGGATATATACATTTTACCACAATTTTACCTATAATTTCAAATATTTAATTAATAAAACAATAAGAAAAATTAAATATACTTCCCAGAAAAAGCTTTCACAATGTCACTAAAAATGTTGATATTTGACAATGACATATGTCATGTTATAAACATTGGAATTTGTCAACTGGTTTCCTTAGTGCCTTGGCCTCTGCGATTAGTTCACTCTATAAATTATAGTGTCTTTATCTCTAAATCTATACAAGATATAATAAATTTTTTAAGTGTATTAGATGGAGAATTTTATGTTCTTCAATATTTAATAAAAAAACCTCCCAAAAAATTATATTTAGAAGATTTTTTCTAAGAAACTACTACTTCCGGTTATTCAATTGTTACCAAAACCTTTTCAGCTCTTCCTAGGAGTCAGATTGAGGAAACTGCAGTTAAATATTTTTTAAGTCTTATAGTTTTTGAGGAATCGTGACTACAACATCCAGACATACATACATACACACACACACATACACACATACACACATCCACACACACACAAACACACACACACACACACAGAGACATCATTTTAAAAAGTTTATAATCGGATTCTAGGGACCTTAAATCGTGCTTATTCAATAAAATCTGGATATGCGAATTTTAGCATGAATCCAGTACCTCTCTTAGCGAGAGGTAAAAAGCTTCAATTTTAAACATTCACCATCCACTACAAGTTTGCAATCTCTTTCCAAATAGTCAATTTCCCCTCCGATTTCACTTTCCTTTCCATTTGCCAACAATGTCCGCTGTGTCCGGTCGGCGCTGTGTGTGATGGCGTCTGGATACGGGCCGACGCTCGGCGTCGCTTGTCTGGTCGCGTGCCGCCGCCCGAGGGACGCGCAGGTGTCGCCGCCTAGCGGCTGTTGTGTTGACACCATACACGACGCCTGCTTGATCCCAAGTCGCTTCCTCTACCGAACACGACAGGGAATTTATAAGAGGACGATAAACAGAGGGACGCTCATGATGATCGTGGGATGTGGAATAGTGAATAAAAAATCTGATGTGGCCAACACAAAACCTCCCGCTATTTAATTTTTATTAATTTAAATATATACCTACTTATTTACGAACGCTGCAAACTGTTCCATTGGAGAAAACTATTGCTTTATTTACTATTTTCTTTTTAAAATGTCACTATTATTATTTTGAAGTGATTAGTTTTTTGACAGTGACATTTACTGTCAGTTATATTCATTTGAAATATGAACTGTGTAACAAAGGAATTGTGTTTATCTTAGGCTTCGCGACTAATAAAAAAAATTATTTTTAAATTTATCTGTAAAATATATAGAAAAAGTATTAATGTATTCCTGTAGAAAATTCAATAATCTTTAATTTTCATAAGACATAAAATGCGAAAAAATGGCATTTAATGGTAAAGTGCCATTTCCGGTTATCTGATTTACACCAAAATCTAATGGCTTCTTTTCGTATTAGAATAGGATAGAAATACAAGGTTTCAGAATTTTCTGAATGATAGTATTTGAGTTAGAGCGAAGACAAAATCTATACACATACACACATACAGACATCATCGTGAAAATGTTAAATTTGGATTCTAGGGACCTTAAAACGTAGTCATTTACTAAAATCTCGATAAGTGATTTTTAGCTAGCACGATCCCTATACCTCCCTTACCAAGGGTAGCATACATACAAACATACAGACATACATAAAATCACGCGTTTCCTACTTAGTGGGTTAGCAAAAACCCGAAAACAATAAGAAAAGGGATGAAAGTAAGAGCTCCACTGAATCACTTAACTCTTTAAAAACATTCTTCTTTCGCCTTGTCCAAAATCATCATAACATTCATACAAAGAACATATTAATGTGACCGATTTTCAGTAGCGAATAACCGCATCCGGACCACAATAATAGTTACGCAACAATCATCCTTAGCCACACATTCCTATCCATGCACACTTCTTTCACCCCAGCCACATTCATAAACGTATTCATACATAATAACATATTAAAGTGACCGATTTTCGGTAGCGGGAGGTAAAAATGACAATTAGAAACAAGTTTATCGATTTTGGAATTTTACCTCTCGCTAAGAGTGATATTGGATTCATGCTAAAAATCATATATCCAGATTTAAGTGAATAAGCACGATTTAAGGTCCGTATAAACCGATTTTAACATTTGTACGATGATGTCTGTGTGAGCGCATGGATGTATGTATGTGTGGATGTTGGAGGGACGATTACTCAAAAACTATAAGACATAAGACCAGTTTAGCTATGAATTCCTCAATCTGACATTCATGGGAAGAGCTGAAAAGGTTTTGGTAACAATTGGACAACCGGAAGTAGTAGTTTCTAAAAAAAATTCTTCTAAATATTATTTATTGAAAATTTTTGATATTACTAATATTGAAGAACACAACATTCTACATCTGACCGTGGTTACAGCATCCATACTCACGGACATGTTATAATCGGATTCTAGGGACCTCAAAACTTGTTTATTCACTAAAATAAGGATATGCGATTTTTAGCATGATTCCAATACTTCTCTTAGCGACAGATCCATAATATGCAGAAATGAAAACTTTTACTCTTGGAAAACCCCATTAATAATATTTAGTTTACACCCGGACTATCAACTAAACAGTTAAAAACAAATTTGTCCAAACATCAAGGCTGTTCTCGTAATGAAAACAACAAACACACGCATGTTTATACGCAGTTATAACATATACAGTGCGTGATACAAATAATTAGCATGCGTTCACTCAACTCATTATAAAGCGATTTGTAGATATCAGAAATAGTCATAATGAAGGGAGCTTAAATTGAACTTAGTCAAGATTAATTTTAGTCAATTATTGATAACAGAGATTAATTGACTACAATAATAAGTAAATAAATATGTCATCACGGCGCAATTCATATAAAAATTAGTATTTTATTTGAAATCGTCCCTAAAGTGCACAAAAATTGTCATTAACAGCTCGATTATCGAAAATTTTGCACTAATTTTGGCAGTTTATATCTTAAAATAGAGTGTAATCTATTCCTAATATCTACCTTTTTTGATAATTTTATGAAGATTAAATTTGAAATTCCGGAATAGAATAGAATTCACTAATCAAAAAATGAGGATTAGATAAAAGATTTTGGAGAATCGAGCTGTTAATGAAAATTTTTCGACACTTTAGTGACGTTTTCCAATAAAATACTATACAGGGTGGAAACGAACTTAATGTCATAAATTTAAGGGTGAGTAGTAGTCTTATGATTTTTGAGGAATCGTGTCTACAACATCCATACACACATACACACATACACACATCCACACACACACACACATCCACACACACACCCACACACACACACACACACACACACAGACATCATTTAAAATATGTTATAATCGGATTCTAGGGACCTTAAATCGTGCTTATTCACTGAAGTCTGGATATGCGAATTTTAGCATGAACCCAATACCTCTCTTAGCGAGAGGTAAAAAGAATTGAAATTTTGTCTAATTATAATTATATATATTATTTTATTAGGCAATAAGTCTAATAATTTAGTATAATTAGCAAATCTTAATTTAGCATTTTAACTAATCCGAAATAGATATTAAATATTTTGTAAAAAATCGTTAATTTAAATATGCAAATAGTTATTTTAATTATTTATTTTATTTAATTTTACTAGATTTTGGCTTCATTATTTTTGTCCTACAATTTTCGGTGATTTATCTAATGAATTAGGTAAGTAAATAGAAAATTTAAATATGGATAATTTCTTTATTTATGTTTAGTTCAATACTAAATATAGTCATTTAATCTAATTTTGTATTTAATTTTAGTATAATTTGTTACTAGAAATTTAGAAAATTTAACTAAACCAATTTAGACAATTTAATGAAAACATATAAGTAGGCTGAAAATTAAAGATTTGTTTAGTTAATTCAACTACAATTTAGATGTTTTTGTTTTTCTGTGTGGTTTATTTTCCTCGGCTCTTCTCTCATTCGGTGGCTCAATGGTTAGACTGGTTAGAGTAACGCCTCGTTCGGGGTTCTGGGTTCGATTCTCACTAAGACATGGATGTTTGTGTAGGTGAACCCACTCTGTAATTGGGAACAAAAATGCCTTAATACAAAAATAACTATTTTTCATTAATGTTTATAGTTACAAATAATTTATGAAAATAAATAACTGGTATTATAATGCCATCTAGAAAGTATTTGTTTCCAATTAATGGCATCAATTTTATTAAAACAAAATTTATTCCATGTTAAAAACCAATAAAAACAAGTGAAAGCAATAACAACATCCAATCACGCAAAATAACCAATAATTTACGATTTTTCAAGCATGTATTAAGTAGACTGAAGCCTAAAAATAAAAAAGCCTACAAGGATTTTTAAATAGGAGGGTACGCCAACCCCCTTTCGTTTCTCCTCGACACACCCCCTAGTGTATCATAATAAATGTGTCATTAAATCAGGCGTGCATGCAATCTATTATTTATTCATAATAATTTATTGTGTCATTAATGTCTGAAAATAATCACAGTGAATAGGGAAAAATGAACTATGTCATTAATCAAATATGTGCATTGTTAGTGAGATTTTGATATTTATAAATGATTGGCGTGTAATTAAATTCAAAACTTGTTAAATGTTGATTATTAATATGAATATGAGAATATATGTAATACTTAAACACAAACAATTTAATAACAAAGATGAAATTCGTAAAACTATAATATGATATGGCTATGTAGTCCAGTCAATGAAGATCAAAAAAGATCTTTGCCTTGCAAAATGTGGGGAAAAAACGATTTTAATATATGTTGTTTGGGTCAAGACGGGGATGAAAAATTCAAATTTGTGACCTTGGGGAGGCCCGGCGTGAGCGGCTATCTTGGATCAAAGGTGCAAAATATGAATTTTTCGTTATTATCTCAAAAACATTCGTCCTTATCAAAATTTTATAAGAATACAAAATTAAAATCTCGTTACTTTTTGTACAAAAAGAGTTCGTGCATATTTTACCTAGGATGAACTATCAAAGAGTTATGTTCCAAAATAGGTAACCAGAACAAAAATTTATGAAAGCAAATGTAACACATAAAATATGCACAATATTAATACTTAGTCTGATAGATTTTGTTATTTTCAACAGTTTACATTTGTCGTGGCATCAAAAGAAGTAAATTATCGAAGATTTTTAAATAATTTTTGTCAACTCTTTTCCACAAATTCATCAACCACTCTGATTCGGTTAAAGATACGGACCCCGGTTTAAAAATTTTAATTCAGCTTGGAATTCTCCTTCATGTCATGTTAAAGATTTTTGCTTTGATGAGCGGTTAACGAATTATTAACAATTTAAACTTGTATGAAATTTCCCCAAAATTTGAAACATCTGCAAATCGGCTTTGTTTTCTTTGTTTCTTCTGAAATCTTTTGGTACAAAAAGGTCCGAGCTTTAATTTTGTATTCTTGTAAAATTTTGATACGGGCCACAGTTTTCGAGATAATAGCAAAAAACTCATTTTTGCACCTTTGATCCAAGATGGCGGCTCACGCCGAACCTGCCCAAGGTCATAAATTTGAATTTTTCATCCCCATCTTGATCCAAACAACATAAGTAAAATAGTTTTTTTTCCCCCTCTACTGACTGGACTATTGTCAAAGTTTGTACTTTTCGATAAGAGCTTTTACATATTTATGTTATAATTAACTTTATCAACTTCTTTGTAAACCATAATTCATTCCTTTTTATCTCAAATCTAATATTACCCACATTACAGTAAATAGCCTAAACAAATCAATCATTGAGTAAAATCTGCCATCTTAATTGTCGGAAAAATAAAAACATTAATTACATTGGCGATATCATCGGGAAATAAAATGTTAGAAGCTAAAACTTTCAGCTGTCAGGGGGAATGACAACATAAGAAGTTGTAAAAGTTGTTATTCATGTACAGGGTTAGTTAAAAGTATGGAGACGGCGATTTATTGTCGTTAATATTCATTTTAGAAAATTATGTTCAATACAAAAGTTTTTTAAGAAATTTTGATCTACATTTGAGAATACTTGAATTTTATTTTTCTTCAATTGTTTTTGAGTTACGCTTGTCCGCGTAATTTTTTGAAATGGGAAATTACTTAGTGAATATAATTAAAAATGAAAATATGAAATATTTAATTAAAATTCACGATTTAATTATAAATAATTTAATATAAGCGTACGTATCTAGTATTTGAGGGAAGGCGAGGAAACTTTTGTAATATAAACATTGCGTACAAATTAAATAAGCAAGATACCGCATTCTTCCTTACATATTAAATTTAATATCACAAAAATTTATGAATATACATCACCGGAATAAAATAATTAAACCAGAAAGGTCGGCCAGTTATTTTAGAATAAAGAAGCAAAACGTTAAAATGTAACAAAAGTTGTGTGAAAGAAAAAACATACAACACACATTGGTATTTAGTATACACTTACAACTCGATACTCGAAAAAGATTAAGCTAATCCTCATTTTTGAGAATCTGCCTGTAACTGTTTACAACAATAATATAATAATATATCATCACGGCATATTACCCTTTATGGTAGTGCCAATCTGCTTTGTATAAAAAAAATTGTAATGAAGATAACGTATTCGTACCGTGCTGGCGTTTATCAGGTGTCACCTAACTGGCGTGGAGAATGCACCACAGTACATAAATGTATTTCAGATATTGCAAATTAGTATTTCATATAAATAATAGTATTTTAATGTATTAAAAAATTAAACATTGTAATGTCCAACAGGAATTTTTTAAAATTAAATTGTAAAAATAAATAAAAATGAAACACTGATGAAATTTGATTTGGATGTTTATTCTATCAAAACCAAAAATTGAATAATTACACAAAATTCGTTACTAGGTAAACTTTAACATAACACTAACAATGGTTGTTAGAGAACCAACCCCTTGTCACTTGATTTAACTAACTATATTGACATAAGTCAAATGTCCAAACTGCAGTGACATGTGTCATTGTTACTGTCAAATTTTCCAATGACATATGTCACTACAGGTATATTATTATTATTATTATTATTATTATTATTATTATTATTATTATTATTATTATTATTATTATTATTATCATAATAACCCTGCCCTGGAAGCAGGGTTGCATAATAGTAGTAATATTCCTGTTGGAAATTTATAATGTTTAAGTATTTGAAATATTTACTTAAAATATTTGTCTATACCCAAGTCATTCAAGCAGCCAATGCACGTCATTAATTAAAATTGAACAAAAGTAACTAGATGTGTGACGTCATGTACTGGTACGTTTGCAGAGGTTTAAAATCTTTATGAAAAGAGTTTTACAGATTGCAATCTGTATTATCGACGTGGTCATGAACTGTCATATCTACAAAATTAATACTATTCGTCACTGTCCATTTCTGTTTAAATTATTTTATAATACTAACCTTATTTATATGTATGCCATATAAAGGTAATATATAAAAGTGAGCCGAATTTCAAAGAAATATACCAAATTCTTCTGATTGATTAGAAGTGTTACCTTTGGCAGATTCACAGATTTTGTGTTTGCGCTAACGGTCACGTTGCGTCATAGCGTTGCGTTTAACATTTCTTTATTATAAATAGGCCTTTACAACGCACAAAGATGTTTCAAACACGATACAAATATTTTTCAAATAATGCCTTTGACAGTATGAACATACAAATTATCAATGTTGCCAACTATAGCAACAATTAAACGAATAATATGACGTTGATGTACATTATTTATATATTATTCATGTCATATACGATAAGTAATGAACTCTACTATTCATCTTAATAATAATTATATAAGGCTATACACTTTTTGGCGGTTAAAAATGATTGAAATTTTATTTCATTTTTCACTATTAGTGATTTTAATGCATTAAGGTTTTTACACCAAGTGATGACGTGCATTGGCTGCTTGAATGATTTGGGTATATTTCAAATATGTACTAATTTCAAGTAGGTACATTTATTTCAAATACTGTACAACACTGACTTTTTTTACTTAACAACACTTGATACGCACTTTTTTGATAACCTAAAGGTAAGATTAACTATAACCGATGTAACTGGCCATAAATAATTTCTTCTGTTGACATTGAGAAATCTTGTAATTGCTGTTTAAATTATTGATAATAGTTAATGGTATAAATCCTTGCGTAAATCACTAGCACAGATGATATGATATTGCGTTATTAGCGAGTATGTTAATATTTTGACAAAATATGTGGCGAATGGGCGATTACGTGGTTAATACAGCAGTTTTAGCACAACGCGGCACAGCGGACAGCCCAGTCTGGCCGGCTGTTCATTTGCCGACTGATTTTGTGAATTAATCTCGATCGTGTAATCTGATGACACCCTATCAGCCGGTTAATACACGCGTGATATATTCCACAACACGAAAGTGTAAACATTCAAACGCAAAGTGGCCGATATGCTATTGGCACTGTACTTCTGTTGCAAGAATTTTTGTATGACTTCTAATGGTGCTATTCTGTAACTTTGCTCTATAACACTGTAACTCTATACGCTTTGTAAGCTATAGAGCTCTATAAGATCACACCTTATAGAATAGTAAAATTACCTATTCTGTAACTCTCTCTGTATCAAGTCTGGCTATAGAGTTGTTTTGGTTGTTATTCATGTCAAACTGTCAAATATTCCATAACCATATTTTGACAAGACGTTAAGGAATCATATATAACTCTAATAATATGTAAGTATATATTTAATTATATTATTGATTTAATGTTTATTGTCATTATATTATTGTAATTGTAATTCTTGTTGCTGTTGTGATATAAATAAATAAAATAAATATACCATCACGGCGTATTGTTGGGTGGGCCAAACTGCTTTATATGCAGATATCGGTAATGATGATGACATATTCGTACCGTGCGGACGTTTAAGATTCGAAATAATTTTGGCTTCGGTCGGGATCGAACCCGGTTCCCCACATTCGCGACCCGACACTCAGGCGCTACGGGACCCCAGTTATTATTAATTATTAAGACATCATTTAATTTTTATTTTAAATATTCTATTAAGCTATGAACACCAATGTTGATTCTTCCCCTTGTCTTGACCTTTCTAATATTATATATTTTGTGACAAATATAGCTACGTAAAATGATTCAATTTTATATCATAGAAAATGTTTTAAAATCGCTTTAATTAATTTTATATGTAAATCTAAGACGAAACGAAAAAGGATTCCAAACACAAGTGAAGAACAGTATGAAATTTTTTAAAATGAAATGAAAACTGACTAGGTATATTTTTCGGAGTTACACAACAAATTCTTTCATTTTCTGTTTCAATATTTCGTAAATTTGGCAATATTTTTTAATATAAATATTTTTGATGTTTCTCTATGCTCTATAAATACTTTACAGTCAAGATTTTGGCGCTGTAAGATTTATAGAAATTTCTATAAGACTATAGCCCTTACAGCACTGTAACCTAGTTACAGAATAGCTATTTTCTTACATACTATAACGTCGGTTGTTTATAGAGACTATAGAGCTTATAGAACGTTACAGAATAGCACCATAAGTACTAAATTTTAAAAGATATTGTTCTTTAAAGAAACTCAAATTTGAAAATATCACGAAATATCCATTAGATAGTTTACAATTAAATATTGAAATTTAGGTCCTGTGGCCGCGTGCCTGAGTGTCTAGTCGTGAACCTGGGGGAACCGGGTTCGATCCCGACAGACGCCAAATATTTCCAATTTTAAATGGCACAAAAGTGACCCCTGTGGTGCACTCTCCACACCAGCTATGAGGTGACGCCTGGTAAGCGCCCACACGGTAAAATATATCGTCATCATTACCGATGTCTACATTTGTTGTAGATACTAGTGCTGTGAAGATCCGACAAAACATGGATCCGAGTACCCGGATTTTAAAATATCCGGTTCCTCGAATATCCGATGTTCGGATATTGAAGCGGATATCCGTAAATTTAATTTGGATTTGGACCCGGATCCTGGTTTTGGACCATATCCCATTCGGATCCGGATTCGATGTGTTGTTTACAGACCCGGATCCGACTTTTAATTCTGAATCCGTTTCATCATTTTGAATATAAAGGCAAATATTTGAATGTAGACGGTTGTAGAGACAGCGGTCTGTAATCAGCAATAAATTTTATAATACCCCTCTAAAATAGCCAGGTAGTTGGTGCAAATTTTTCATAGAATATTGAAAATTTTGTAGTTCTAAAATTTTAACATTCAATATAATAAATACTTCAAAGAAAACGAAAATAGCGTGGTCAACACATGACCTCCCGCCAATTCCATGTTTAAAATAGCAGTGAGCTTTAAGTAAAGTATCATTTCCGGTTAATCGTTTGTAAATAAAATCTAATTTGTTGTCCAATAAATAGAAAAGTCTGTAATACAAAATTTTGGATTGTTTTATTGGTTTTCCTCAAAAATCTGTTAGAGCTCCAAATTAAGTACTACATCCGATTTATCATATATGGTTAAAATCTAATATGTTGTTTCAAATTATATATTCTTATAAAAATCAGCATCATTTTCTAGGTGCTCTAAAACGCAAACTTTGTAAATTCTTCGTCGTACATGATCCATTTCGTAAATGTGTGGTTGTAAATTAATATTAATTTATAGTGCTGCAAAAATAGCAATTAGCACATTTAAATCAGATCATCCTATACATCATTTATGTATGATGTAAAATATATTATTTTTACAAACCTTAATTAAATATTTTACTATTATATTCTCCTTAACATGGTTTCATTATTAATTTTAATATAATTGCTTCCTGTCAGTGACATTTGTTGAAATATGTCAAAACTGTCATTAAAATTATGTTTTTGTTTGACGCATAGGCTAGGTGATACATGAAAATAAATTATATTGTATATTCATATTTAAAGTTATTTAGAGATATTTACTAAATGTTATTATCGTAGAATTGAAGATTGTACCATTAATCAATTTTAATTAGTGAAAGTTGCTAAAAAATAATATTCAATGAATTTTTTACAAGAAAAACTTTTAAAAGCTTGTATAAATGATACTTCCGGTTATCTGATATATACTAAAAACTAATGAGCACTTCCCATATTAGTATAGAATGGGTATACAAAATTTCAAATTTTTCTGATTGATAGTATTTGAGTAATCGTGTCCACAAGATCCACACACACAGACACACATACATACCTACAGACATCATTGTAAAAATGTTAAAATCGGATTCTGGGGACATCAATACGTGCTTATTCAATAAAATCTCTATATGCGATTTTTAGCACGATCCCTATACCTCCCTTACCTGGGGTAGCGGGAGGTAAAAAGTTGAGATTTAAAAAAAAAATTAAAAATTTATTTAAAATTCAGACGACATTCGTATTAGAATGATATTTACAAATCAATTTTATTATATGGCAATCATTGTATTTGTTTTTTCATGTTATATATTATATTTATTATTCTTTTTTATATGTTACAATATCATTTCATGTTAAAGATTTTTCACGTAAGTTAAATCCTGTTTTTTATCCAATTTATTCATAACATTGTCAAAATCTTTGTAGCTCCTGAAGAAGGCACATGTGGTGTCGAAACTAGTAAAGGCCGAAAATATATTTTTCAACCATTGACTGAATTCTTCTTTTACCCATTCCTCTATAAATCCATATTATAAAATAAATCATATATTCTACCATATTAAGGAAGAGAATAGTAAAAAATGAATTTTCTGGTTTGGAAGTTGACTGAGAAAGAAGAAAAGGGTAATATATATAATAATAATAATAATAATAATAATAGTACTTTATTCCATCGACAATGTAAAAATACATGTATAGAATATGTCACAGTAATCATACAGTAATAGAGGTACATAAAAAGTATAAGAGGTATTTTAATATAGACCCCGTTATTTGTCAAAATGATAAAAATTCATTCACCGAATAAAAAGTCTTGTCCAAAAGGAATTTTTTTAATAATCTTTTAAAGGCATTTTTATTTGTCTCTAGTTGTATATTCATCGGTAAATTATTAAAAAGTTTTAAACCTTGTATATTTGGAAGTACATCTAACGTTTTGTGTTTATTTACTGGAATGTGAAGCATTTGCTTTTGTCTTGTGTTGCAGTTATGTTTATCAAAATTAGTTTGAAATTGTGTTTTATTATTAAAAATATATAAACAAACTTCATAAATGTATATGGAGGCTACAGTCAGTATCTGAAACTGTGAGAAAAGAAGTCTACAAGAAGAACGACGGGAAACTTTAGCAATTGTACGAACTATACGTTTTTGTATAATGAATACACTATGTGCAGACGATGTAGCGCCCCAGAAACAAATACCATACCTCAATCTGGATTCGACTTGGGCGTAATATAAAGTGATAAGTTGTTTTCTTGTGAGAAGACTACTTAAATGCCAAAACTGATAATTAACTGAACCTAGCTTTGAGATAAGTGTGTTACAGTGATACTTTCCATTAAAATTTTCATCGAATTTATAACCCAGAAAGTTACCCTTTTCAGATCTTTCAATATAAGTGAGTTGAGGGGGACTGGAGTTAATTAAATGAAGTGTGGATTTGATTAAGAAAATCCATTACGGCAGAGTGGAGCGGAAACCATATTCATTTGAAATAAATTTAATAATTAATCGTTTTTATGGGAGTTTGTTAAAGTACTTATTAATTCGTATTGCAAGAGTGGGGACGGGGGCTCCCACGTTATCCATCAGACATCTCATTTATTTCGAAAGTTTGTTTGGAGTAATTTAATCCAATTATTAATTGCAAAGCGACTGCTACTGCTCAACCTAATGGATATATCATTTTTTTACTTATTGTTTCATTTTAACTAATGCGTTTTTGTAAAGACTTTTTTCAGTTATTTGATACGAACTTTTCAAATCCATTATGATAATAACCAGTTTTTTAGCTTTAACGACTTCCAAACTTTTCCAAAACTTTCAGATATGATATATTATTAAGCGCATATAAAATAGAAACACTATTTTCAACGTATGACTTTATAAGTGTTTCAACTTTCAGACAAATTGCACAGTTACTATTTCTTTTTTTTCTCATTTCACTTCAGCTTCAAATACCGCGAATATTATTTACATTAATTGATGAGCTATATCTACAAAATGATTGAAAAAATAGAGACAAGTAGTTATATTCTTTATTATCAATTTTTGGATCTATAGTTTAAATTACAAAGTTAATCTTAAGTGCTAGTTTCTTTTTGGTGTGATATTATTGGTGTATATGTTACGGGTAATGCTAGATGAGTGAGTAAACCTAGGTTTACCCAGGTTTACTGAATTAAATTTAAAACTTGAGAGGATTCACTTTTATTGAATGAATTCAAAAGTAAGCTGACGAATCATTGTTGGGTTACCTAATTTTAAATACTTGTAATGTTATGAATGAGAAAATTTTATGACAAAAATTCGCAAAAGTAAGAGTACCTATATGACAAAAATTACAAGTTACAACAGGGCTTTGAAAGGCATGCCAATATGTAGAATCTAACGTAATCTAACTTAATAATTGAAAACTAAAATGGAGTCTTAAAACATGTTGGTAATGATGATCACGACGTTTTTAATGTAACCCCAAACAAAAAAATCAAGTGGAGTTAAATCGGGTGAACCAGGAGGCCACCTATCAAAAACCTTCAACTACTAAAGAAGATTGCCAACATAGGGTACGAACAGCATTTAACAACATGTCTCTTCGGATGATAAAAAATGCTACACAAGAAGAAGTATTGAAGAGAGTAACGATGTGCTTACATATGAATGGAGGATAGTTTGAATATGTATTAAATTAGTCATAGTTTTGTATTTAAAATTTATTTGTTTTTTCCATGGCTTACTTATCCGTATTAATAAAATAATTATACTCAGATTACATGTTTTTCTAATTTACTTTCAACATAGGACATGTTACATAATGTACCCTTATTTTTTGCTGTAGAACACATTTATGTAATAAAAAAGGGGGGGTTCCATTTAAAAAAATTGTCTTTTTTGAAGTTTGTCAACTGAAATTTTGGTGTAACGTACCCGTCACATTTTTATAAATAATCGAGGATTCTTCTGTGATAATGTAGCTTAAAGTCTCCTTTATAAAAGGCTTTTTATAGATTATAAAAATTCGATCTCGTTCCCTATATACAGAGTTTTTAAAATGTGCCGGATTTCAGACAAAAATCAAAAAAATTGAATAACGCCGGAAGTAGTTTATCATGAGTAAAATGTTTTTATTGCTTCATATGTAAAATTTTCCGCTGCATTCAATGGTAAAATAAAATATAGCATATTCCATTTAAAATAAGAAAGTTGAGGTCAATTTCCGGTCAAACCGGAAGAGCTACTGCTTTGAAAATATTTTAGTTGAAACGGGCATGTAGGATAACCCCTAGATACCAAATTTTGTTAAATTATATTAAATAGTATTTAAAATATAGATAGCGTAAGCTCGTCCTGAGACACCTGTATAGTTTTTTAAAAATAATTGTTAAGATTAAGGGATTTTTCTTTTTTAGGTGTATATGGGTAAACTTCGAATTAGAATTAGATCTTGGATAATCCTAAGTAAACACGGGTAAACCTAAGTTTATTCACTCTTTTAGCAGTCCCCGACATATATCTGCATTAATTATAATCGTATATCTCGCTGATTACAACTTCCAATTCTAAACAAATTGCCACTTTTTTATTTTTAATAACTTGTATTATACAATGAAATATACCTGGAAATACAGCCAACGGGCTTGGTATTTTTACATCTGCATTGTTCATATATTTGTATAACGAGTAGTTTCCCTAAAACATTTATTTATTTATTTATTTATATATTTCTAACTAATATTAGATTAATAAAATAAAAATAGGCTTTACAGGCTGAATAGGGCATTTAGGTATAATTCCAGCTCTTGTAACAGCGTCCCACCATTCTGACCCTATAATTAGTGCTAGACTTTTGCAGGCATTTTGTCTCTCAATGTTTATAAAGTTATATTTCCAGCCTCCGTCTGACCATTTCTTAACATTCAGTCGTATCTAAAAAGTGCAAAAACAACCAAAATTGTATATGTCATTACCGAAATCTCTGTACAGGGTGCATGGAACAAATTCGAATTCCTTATATGAAAAACTTTCTAAACGCTACAGAAAATGATGTAGGTCTTTATGGGTCAACTTTTTGAGATATAACAAGTCTACATTCATTTGTTTTAAACATGAGCAAAATATGAATTATTAATTCTTATCGTTTTACAGTTAAATACAGGGTGTCTCAATAAGCTTGCTCACTATTGGTAACTTTTTTATTTGAAGAGGTACGAGGTTGGTTAAATGAGCAAAATTGTGCCTTTTTATATTAGAAAATTGGTCATGTAGACAAAATAAAAATTGTGTCAGCGGTTCTCAAAAGGTGGGACAATATATATATATATATATATATATATATATATATATATATATATATATACACAGGGTGTCTCAATAAGCTTGCTCACTATTGGTAACTTTTTTATTTGAAGAGATACGAGGTTGGTTAAATTAGCAAAATTGTGCCATTTTATATTAGAAAATTGGTCATGTAGACAAAATAAAAATTGTGTCAGCGGTTCCCAAAATTTGGGACAGAATATATATTTTTTAAATGGAACTACATATATATTTTTTATTATCTTATTAGAAAGAGTATTTTTTTCTCTTTCCAATAAGGTAATGTAGTTTATGTACGATTTTTTTAAATAAACGAGTTATTTACGTTTAATGATAAAAATTATCTTTTATTAGTTTAGGTCAAGTAAACTATGGAAACAATTGTCTTTTATAAAATTATTATTTTATTAATTTATTTTACAGTAATAACAAAACAAAGAAAATATTCAAATTGAAAGCCATTATTTCTTTCGCACATTTAAACTCTTTTGAAAAGAGAGCCGACCGTTCTACGTAACTGGTGTCTAGATATAACTTTCCATATAGCAAGATCATATCTAACTCTTCTTCATTTGTAATGTTATTAAACATTATTAAACACAGAGAACTTTACGGGATAAATTATTAAACGTTAAACAAACAAATAATCAATTGTTTCCATGGCTTACTTGACTAAAAAACTAATAAAATATTTTACAAAATTTTAATTTTTAACCGCAAATAACTCGTTTACTTGAAAAAATTGTACATAAACTACATTACCTTATCGGAAAGAGAAAAAAGTACTTTTTCCAATAAGATAATAAAAAATATGTGGTTCCATTTGAAAAAAATATATTCTGTCCCAAATTTTCGGAACCGTTGATACAATTTTTATTTTGTCTACATGACCAATTTTCTAATATAAAATGGCACAATTTTGCTAATTTAACCAACCTCGTATCTCTTCAAATAAAAAAGTTACCAATAGTGAGCAAGCTTATTGAGACACCCTGTATATATATATTTTAAATGGAACCATATATTTTTTATTATCTTATTAGAAAGAGTATTTTTTTCTCTTACTAATAATGTAATGTTGTTCATGTACAATTTTTTCAAATGATCGAGTTATTTACGGTTAAAAATTTAAATTTTGTAAACTATTTTATTAGTTTTTTAGTCAAGTAAGCCATGGAAACAATTGATTCTTTGTTTGTTTGACGTTTAATAATTTCTCCCGTAAAGTTCTCTGTGTTTAATAACTTTACAACTGAAGAAAAGTTAGATATGGTCTTGCTATATGGAAAGTTATATTTAGACACCAGTTACGTAGAACGGTCGGCTCTCTTTCCAAAAGAGTTTAAATGTGCGAAAGAAATAATGGCTTTCAATTTGAATATTTTCTTTGTTTTGTTATTACTGTAAAATAAATTAATAAAATTATAATTTTATAAAAGACAATTGTTTCGAAAGTTTACTTGACCTAAACTAATAAAAGATAATTTTTATCTTTAAACGTAATTAACTCGTTTATTGAAAAAATTGTACAGAAACAACATTACCTTATTGGAAAGAGAAAAAAATACTCTTTCTAATAAGATAATAAAAAATATATAGTTCCATTTAAAAAATATATATTCTGTCGCAAATTTTGGGAACCGCTGACACAATTTTTATTTTGTCTACATGACCAATTTTCTAATATAAAATGGCACAATTTTGTCAATTTAACCAACCTCGTATCTCTTCAAATAAAAAAATTGCCAATAGTGAGCAAGCTTATTGAGACACCCTGTATATGCTACACCCGAATTCTGGTATTGTCTCCGTACTTACCGAATATGTTTTATCAAAGGGCTCTAGTATATTCCAAGTTATATTGCAAGCATAATCTGTTCTATTGTATTTATACCTCACGAATTTAAAAATTTGTTTCGTATTTATATCATTAGGACAATTTCGGACATATTGTGCTTGGACACGAATTTTTAACTGACGTCCCTAAAACATCAATATGGATTATTTATCTTACAATGTTGCCCATGTCATGCTATTACTGTCGGGGAAATGAGGTCATGCAAAAAAAAAATAATTGCACCTTTTTTCTGTTTAAATCGAAGAAGGATAGTCTAATTTATCGTTCAGTATGATTAAATTATTTTTTATTTACATTTTTGTTGTATAAAATCATTTTAAAGTATGATATTTTTAAAAAGTTGCAAAAACCAGCCATGTTTTGTCGTCACAACGTTCCGAACGAAGTTCAGACTCATTTCAAACAGCCATTTTATATGGACACAATTTCTAAAAGAAAAATATATATAAACTATAAATTGAGGATTACATATATGAATATGCTATAATATATTAATATAACATCGTTCTATTTATTTTTATAAATATAATTTTCAAATGATTCTTTCACTTTTGTATTGAGATTAGATGGTAGAAGGTTATAAACGCATGTGAGACATTGAATATATTGCAGAATATTATTTTATTCTTTATTTTGGCACGAAACAACGTTCCATCGACATGTTTACTTTCATAAATTTTAGGTTATCTTTAAATGTCACTTTGACGTTTAGATTAATGTGAAAATCAAAATGGTCGTGCCTCTCACTTTGTGACGTCATTGGACAAGGGACGAAGCGGGGGTCTAGCAGCCTCATTTTAAAGAATGTCATTTTCAATTACAATTTTTTCATTATTAAAGATCGATTTGAGGAAAAATAAAAAATACGGGTATAATATTTTTTCTACGACCACCATGAAAAGTTGACATTTGTGCTCTATTTTGTCATCGTAAAGTTGATGGTTACTAAGGAACGAGCAAAAAAATACTTTACCGCGCGTCTCCCATAGCAACGTGCGGTAAAGTGCTCAATTTGCTCGCTTAGATAAATACATATTTTTGCTGAAATCTTAATTTATTAAAATAATACTTACGAAATCTAAAATATAGGTTAGGTTCATTTTTACACTAGAAACGTGCTACAAACAATATACCTGAAGTTAGCTACATTACCAATTTAGTTAGGTTAGGTATTTAATTATATATAATAACAACTCTACTGGTGAATGTACATTGTATTACAACTTTAAATATTTAATAACACACATTTCATAATTAACAAACTTATTGGATTTAATTATTGGCGGATAATGTTAAAATTGAATGTGCACTTTTGGCAGTTTTGTATTTTCATTCCAGAACAGCTGACGAAGATAAATTAGATTCTGTGACTGTGACACTTACTATAGTTTTCAGTTCTTAACTGCTAGTGTTGATTTTAGTATGGAATAAATGGACCAAAGAGAAGACGATTTCATTAGATTTTTACAAAAAGTAAGCTAGTAAGACATTTTCACTGTAATTCTTGATTTTTTTAACTTACACCATTCAATGGAGAGGTTATAATTCTTTTCGTATAATGCTTTTGATTTTGCAGATAATAAATTCAAGGAAGTATTTTGCGCCGTTTCAAATATATCTGGAGGAGTGCAGGAAAAATCACTATCATTTACTGACAGAATTTTGTATTTATTTACTTGGATACTCACATCGTCATGGTTACACACAACACAAAACAGAAATTGGTTGAGGTTGAATTGAACTTACTAAATAGGTATTATTATTTTTTTCTATTTTGGTTTGTAAAGTCGTAGAAAAAATTATGTGTGCATCTCTAGCGTAAAGTATCTTTATTGCTCTCGCTCGATTGTAGCGCTCGCTACGCACGCGCTTCAATTTTCGAGCACGAGCAATAAAGATCCACTTTACGCTCTTGATACACAAATAACTATTTCATTACTCTATCGATTAAAGTTATAAAAAAAGTCGTGCATGACGTCATTACAGACAGTTGGGTTTTTTTTTTAATGGTCTTTGGTTAATTTCCCAACAAAACAATAAAATTGATTAACTTAGTTTTAACTATTTAATTTTAACAAATTAATTTCAAATAACCGCTAATCGTATAACTTACTGTTGCTATAAATTTTCTTTCCACATATACATGTTGAATGACAAATAAAATAATTAATAAATTAACTATGATATTCATTTTTATCTTATTGACATAATTTTTATAGAAATTATTTGATCTGCACTATTGCACGTTTCATATTGTACTAATAGAATTTACAACAATAATAATTTTGAAATCACTATATGTATCTACATAGAACTTTAACTATATGTTATTGTAAATAGTCATAAGTAAATATGTAGTATCTAGGTACATATTATAATTATGTAACATAGAAATATTTTATTTGAACATTGATCACACAGGGTGTTAAAAAAGTGTAACACATTTATGGGAAGTCAAAATATGTCGAAAAGTTTTATTCATTATTTGCCCAATTCTCAATTTTTACCATTGTGATATGATATGACATGATAAATTTATATCATATAACTTGTTAATGTCATGATATTATTCGTCAAATGTTAACAAACGCAGGCACATATTCGTATTTTCTTTTTATACTCAATCAATATAACATACAGTAAGATAATGTGAGCCAACGGGAAGAGTCCGCCATAGCTCAATTGTTTGTTTGTTGTCCCGGCAAGACAATGGGTCTGGGTTCAAATCCCGGTGGCTGACATTATCTTTTCACTCTTTCCTAATTTATTTAGAATAAATAGGCTGCACACTCTACGTTCATTTCAATATTTGTGCCGATAGGTGCATGAGTAATTATGACAAGTCACTGATGTTTAAATGTAGTGGTTAGCTGTAACCCCACATCAATACGTGACGCTGAGTATTCTCAAATGATAATCTTCCGGTCTAACATTTGTGGAAGATAATGTGAGCCAACGGGGAGAGTCCGCCATAGCTTTGCGTACCTTTTTTTTATTTATTTTTGAAGAGCAGGTAAAAACTTGCTACCCATATTTTTTTTATTGACAAAATTTTTGTTAATTAGCTAGAAAAAAATAATGAAATTTGATTATTTGAATTCCCGCCATGTATGACGTAGAATTACGCCGCACCAATGAATGGTCGTAAAGCCATTGCGTTTGTTTGTACAAGGTTTGTACATGTAATGTAGATCTCCTGTTTGACGTTTCAACAATAGTTTGGAGGTTAGTATTTTAATTTATCTTTTTGGTATCGATATTTTAAATTACATGTAACTACCTATATGTTTATTTGTGAAGTAATTAATATATTTGAGAGACCAGAGAGAGAGAAAAATGAACTGTCAAATTCAAATTAAAACTTTCTCGCATGCCATCTATACTTTACATTTTTAAACAGTTAAATATAATGACGCCACAAAAAAATTTCTTTCTTAATTTACTAAAAAACATATAATTTTTTTTTAAATAAAATTTATATTTTTATATATGTTTTCAACATAACATTACATATATAGTAATAGAAATCGGATTTTCAGTACCACGCAAGTAGCCCATTGGTAGAGCGTTGTCCCGGGAAGACAGTGGTTTGGGTTCAAATCCCGGTGGCTGACATTATCTTTTCACTCTTTCCTACCCCGCTACCCTTGGTAAGGGTGGTATAGCGATCGTGCTAAAAATCGGATATCGAGATTTTAGTAAATGACCACGTTTTAAGGTCCCTAGAATAGAATTTTATCATATTCAAAATGATGTCTGCATATGTGTGTGTGTGTGTGTATTTTATCTCCGCTCTAACTCAAATACTATCATTTTGAAAATTCTGAAACCTTGTATTTCGACCTTATTCCAATATGGAAGGAAACCATTAGATTTTAGTATAAATCGGATAGCAGGAAATGGCACTTTACTTGAAGCACATAATGGTTTTTCTTCAAAATACCATTAAATGTTATTTTTTCGCATTTTGTCATAAAAATGAAAGATTATTGAATTTTCTACAGGTATACATCAATACTTTTTCTATATAAAAATAAACTTTTTTTAAATCTCAGAGCCTTTGATTTTAAGATTAAGGGGTAATTTTATTAGTTTTAGTTATTCTGTATAATACAGTTTTCTTTATATTTGTTTTACACTATAATAAATCAATTATTGTGGTTCTAAAATAAAAGAAAAAAATGCTTTCGTTTGTGGACGAGCACATTCATAGTTTTCATATTTGCGTAATCAATATTTCTGTCTATAGAGGATATTTTATAAAACATTAATTTTAATATTCAGTTTTTATATTTTCATCTATTTCCTGCGTACCTTGTAATTTAATTTAACCTCACTTGCATTGACTTCCGCGATTAATTTTGCAAATGCAGCTTTTAAATCGATCCGAAAAATGAAAATTCAATCAAAGCTAAATAAATTTGTTGTTATTAGTATTTAGTTTGTGTTTTTTCTCACCGTCTGCTACTTTGCGTTTTATTTTCCGTTTTCTTTTTCTCCAACTTCGCGAACTGCTAATCATATTTATGTGGCAGGCGCATTAAATTCAATTTACGACTGCCAATGCACTAGAAGATTTACATTAAACGTTCGTCATAATAAACTTTTCGACATTTATGAATTATTAAAGAAAATGTTGTGTTTCGAAGACGTGAAATAAAAAACACAAATGGAAGAATAAAAATTGGACCTTTTGTAGGTATACAAGTTTATAATAAAGATTTTGTTCTGTGTTGTGCGATGTGTTGAATAAAATGTTTTAGGGCCGGTCTTATAAAACTATTTAATCAACAGTTAATATTTAGTTAGCTACTAAACTAATTTAACTGAAGATTTGGGTATTATAAACGTTTAATGACTAGTAAATCGACGTATTAAAGTTACTGCGGAATTTCATGCTATTAGATTTAAATCAGTTTTTAAAGAAACGTCAAACTGTATTTTTTTTTGTTATGTTTATTTTAAAACAATTGGAATAGGGAACTATTTACTTTTTAAATATTTTTTTAAGAAATGTATGTGTCGAGTATGTCGTCTTTAGAGTCTGTATCATCAGCCTCGGATTCATAAACAGATAATGATGATGCATTTATATTTGCACGTGGTAGGCTACCAAAATTGTTCCGAAACAGGACAAATCCATATGAAATATATGATGACAATGGCTCGTACCACGATCACGGTTTTAACTAGAACACTGTTTTAAGAAATGTCAAATTTCATTGTTTAATGATGATAATAAATACTATGAAATTTATCAAAATATGATTTTAAAGCAGAACATAGTTTGTATTCAAACAAATATTTTTAAATAAATTGTTCTTCTAACATAAGGGTGAAATTACATTTTGAAATTTGAATTTGACATTTCTTAAAACAGCGTTTTTGTTAAAACCATGATCGTGGTACGAGCCATGCGTTTAAAAAGAGATTTCGATTGTCAAAACAATGTGTGTTACACATATTGGGACAGATTGAAGGAAATATAAGACCACTAACATTAAGAAATATGTCAATTTCCGCAATGAATTAGCTAGTAATAAACTTACGATTTTACGCAACCGGGTCGTTCCAAATTATATGAAAATAATCTTCAACAATATCTAATAGGTTATATTTTTCAATATCAATAAGATTTTTCCCACGATCACGTATCTTTTCCAACTGTCAAATCAATTGATTTACGTTTATAACGAATGTGAATATAGAAACTTTTCACAAAACCACAAACACACTACTAAAATTTAATTAAATCCCCCGTTAGTTATTTGATAGTGAGATTAGTTTTATAATATCCATTTCTTTTTTAATGGTCCATTTAATTTACTTGTGCAGTAACTAACTAAGGATTAATTTATTGTTTATAAGACCGAACCTTAAACAGTTATTTAATGGCAAGTAAATTTCAGTTCCGAAAGTTAAGTTAGTTAAAACTTAGTTATTTATAATATTTTTTTATAGAAAACACAAAATTTCGATGAAAAATTCTGTAACTTCAAACGGCTGTAACTCGAGATCCGATGAAATAAAAAAATAATGCGTGACATGAAAAGAAAGAGAATTTCATGCTGAATTTAGATTTACATCGACCATTATTCTATCTTCAACCGTGTATGAGTGGTGCATGAAAGTATGAGAAATAAACTAAATAATTTAGTTCGTGGCAAGCATGATGTTTTTATATCATCGGCTCTCGAGGTACATGATTTTTCATCGAATTTTTTGAATTTTCAATATTCTCCAGCATATAAAGTAGTTTCAACTTTCGTATTCGTGTTGGATTAATAATTTGAATTAATACTTTTTGAAGTAGCAATAAACAATTTGTGTTTGTAATATCGAAAACTTTTGGAGTAATGTGCATGAAATATTAAAAGTAATATGTACGTAAATTGGAGCAAACTTTTTAATGAAATAACCGGAAATGAGGGAGGCAGGAAATCAGTTGTGACAGCTTAATAGCGCCTCAATCGCTCGCGTAAAAATAAAAATTTCTAGGTCAACACTTGACAACTTCTAATTGCCATAACACAATATTTAATTAGCTAGTACTTCTCCTGATCTCCCGCCAAACTAAATTAATTATATCTCCAAGATTTCATTCTTTTCTCGACTTTTTTCACAAAACAAGTAGAAAGTACGTGACCCAAATTATATTTTACAAATTCCAATACTTCTTTTGCAGCTCCCGCTGTGATTTAGATACCAATTATTGTCGCAAAAAACTTTACTTTTCCATCAATGTCGGAGTTGGAGAGAAAGTATTCAATGGACTTGCAAAGAAATATAAAAGTTCTAATACATTTAATTGAATTTTAATATGTTAAATCACTCGCTACTTTCAAAAGAATCACTCAGTATTTTTTACAAAGCGGTTTCTTTCATGGTTCAATACAAATGAAATTATTCTTTATCCAACTTATTTAAATAGTTATACAGGGTGTTAAAAAATAAGTGTCACAAATTATGAGGGCATATAGTACTGACCAAAATGAGTAAAAAAAGTTTAATCAACATGGGTCCTATGTTCAACTGTTTTTGAGAAAGAGGCCATTTTGTCTATGCCACTAAATAAACTATGTAAAAAAAATATAATATTTTATTTGAAACATTTTTCTCACATTCTAATAGTTAGGAAGTTATTTGAGAATGTGGTGTCCCTCCAAAGAGAAGAAGATGGAAGGAGTGTGTAGGAGAAGATTTGAGAGAGGAAGAATTGTGTGAAGAAGATGCGTTGGACAGGAATGATTAAAAGAGAAGAGTAAGAAACAGCGACCCCTAATAAAATAGGGAAAGGAACTTTCGGTATAGAATTTGTAAAACATAGTGTGTTCGTGTTATAATTTTATAGGATATACAAAATCTTTTTCAAGGAACTTTTGGTATGGGATATATACAAAATACATCGAATTGACGGAAGGTTTTGTGCTGGCCACAACAGATTTTTTAATATTTTTCATTGCTGTGCGAACTGAACACAGTGTTTCTTTTATATTTGAACAACTCCAATCCTGGTGTCAGCATTTTCATTATTTTTTGAGTTGTGTATTAAACATACTATTAGTTGTGACACTTGGATATAATTCTTGTACACATTTGCATTTCACAGACTTGCAACTATTAATATTAATTTGTGTACGCATGTACACTCTCTAGTAAATTTGTAGTTTATTACATTACAGTCTTAAAAAAAAAAATATTAATAATATTAATATCTATTATCTATTACGCCGACTTGTGTATGTGTATTAAGATACTTTATAAAACTAAAGTTAAAAATGATACATACTATATTTCGATGTTTGTCAATAAAACCCGCTTTTATTTAATAAAACCCGGGTTTTATTAAAAAACCCAGGCGGGGTGTTTTTTTTTCAACCCTGACAGGAATTCATTCATACTTTTTAACTCTCGCTAAGAGAGGTATTGGGTGCTAAAAATTGAATAAGCATGATTTAAGGTCACTAGAATCCGATTTCAAAACTTTTACGATGTCTGTGTGCATATGTGTGTGTGTGTGTGTGTGTGTGTGTGTGTGTGTGTGCGTGTGCGTGTATGTGTATGTATGTTGGAGGGACAGTTTCTCAAATTCTATAAAACCAAAGACCAATTTAACTACGTATTCTTTAATCTGATAGTAATGGGAAGAGCTGAAAAGATTTTGGTAACAATAGGGTCCTCCACCATAACAGAAAATTAAGTAAAAAGTTAGTTATATTGAAAGTAGATAAGATAAAATCATGATTGAGACGATAAAAGTTTTTTAAAAATTGTTAGTTTTTGAAATATTAGTAATTTTAAGCATCTATACATCTACGTCACAACGATTGCTATCTTTCTCGCGTAGCCTACTACAGAAACTGGTGCGAGAAAGATAGCTATAGGTTTCTTTAAAAATCAAATGCAGTTGAACTAAAAACAATTATGACTTTTTAATACTACAAATTGCTTCAAAATTAAACAAACTTTCATTTAAAATAATAAAAAAAAATAAAGCGGAGGACCCTATTGGATAACCGGAAGTAGTACCTAGTTCCTTAAAAAAAATCTTCTAAATATTATTTTTTGGAAATTTATATTATTACATATATTATAAAATATAAAATTCTCTATCCGATACATTGAACATTTTCATTATATCTTTTATAGATTTAGAGATAGATACTTATAAGTATATAAAATAATCCCTTGTAATGAATTTTTCAGCCCAAAAAACTCCATGGAAACTAGTTGAAAAATCAAAATGTTTGTAAATTATAAAGATAATGGGGGATTACACCATTTTTTTTTTTTATAATTTCATCTGAAAATATTAGGAAAATTAAGACTATTGATGAAAATCCGGTGAAAAAATTCCTATTAATAAGCGAGTTATGGTCTCCCGAATTTTGAAAAGATTGACGTGACGTCATATTTGTGTGTTTTTATATCAAACTGTTTTCATCATGGACCTAAATGTTCTTGAAATATATGCTATTTTAAGTTATATTTACATAAAAATAAATTAATATTATAACACTGTATAAATCTACATACTTTATAATTACAGGTGTATTTAAATTATTAAGTTTAATGCAAGAAATTTATGTTAAAATAAAAACTGTTTGGAAACTGCAGTACAGGAATGTTAGCCCCTCCTTTCGAATTTGAATTTCTTAACTTCCATTGGTAGTAATCCCCACCTCCTAACACGCTATTTGTAATGCATGTCAAGGCGGTCTTTCGGCCGCCAATCAAAATATTTTCATATTAGTGTCGAAGCGCTATAACAAAAAACCCTTTATTTCCGAAATATCTCAATTATACCATTTCATTTTTTTTATTAATATTCGTTATTCAGCATATACATTCGTATTTTTTTACTATTTTCCTTTAATTCGATTGAGCTGGAATCCCTCATTGTAATAGTACACTCGGTTTAGTTTTACAAGAAAAGTATATTATTACCTTATTGTACAATTTAGCCAGTTGCGGCATCATAAGAAGTATTAGCGGGAGGTATAGTGCTGGCCACAACAGATTTTTTATTACTAATTTTATTGATAATACATCTACACTAATTATGCATTCATATCACTCTCACTGAAATCCTTCCTCATGTTATTTGTGTAAACTTGTCCAAGAATGTAAAGTACAACAGAAAGTGGCTATGTAAGCAGTCATTTGACGTAAAACAACTGAAAACAGAAGAGAATCTCTTTGTTAGCAGTTGGGTGGGGATAACAGGGGAAGGTTGGGAGGTTTGATGACACAGTCAACTTTAATCAGAAGATGTGTATTTGTTCCCAAACATAGTTACTCAAGTCTGAGAACTTTAACAGAAATAAGAAGATATGAAACAAGCGGTAGCAGTTCGTTGTACGCTTTACAAGCATCACAGGGGCACTAGGGGTGCAATAAGGGCAATTTTGGGTAGGAAACTGGTTAGTAAAATAGTTTGTAGACTAGTTTGCAACTTGCACTTGAAAGGATGTGTAAAATAAATAAAAAAAATTAACAGTACTGGCCAAAAATTTAATCACCTTTATGTTTTTTTACCTTCCGTCACCTTTGGGTAAGGAAGGTATTGTCTTTGGTCAAAAAATTCGGTGGTAAGTTTTTAATGAATAAGCACGTTTTAGGGTCCCTACAATACGAATTTACTATTTTTAAGATGATGTCTGTATGTATGTATGTGTGTGTCCGTGTGTGTGTGTGTATGTGTGTCCGTGTGTGACAAATTTTTCTCCGACGATAACTCCAATACTATAATTCTAAAAATTATAATTCTTTCGTATTCCTCTTCTGTACATCCATATGAAGGGTTGATTAGATTTTGGTTATAACTGATCCACCGGAAGTACCCTTATTTGAAGTTTTTAACAGTTTTTCTTAAAAAAACGCAGTTAAATATTATTTTTTGACATTTTGTTTTTATATTTATTAAAGAAAATACTCTTCTCTATATGGTTTGATTATTCATTTTCCTTCATATTCAATAGATGTAGAGTTAAAGCATTATAAAGAAATTAATTTTCAAAAATTAGTCAGCTTTGTTATTTATCATGGAAACAGCTGACATAATTATTCAAAAAAATTTAATTGACAGATGTCAGTTGCAAGTGCAAAACCAAATATGGAAAAAAGTATAGGATCTAAAATTGGTATGTCATAGTGTTGCTCGCAAGTGACACGCAGAGAAAGGCCAAAGAGAAGATGGAAGGACATTACTTAGTGTAGCTTATGTTATAATTTTATTGGATTTATAGAACCTTTTCAAATGAACTTTTGGTATGGAATTTGTAAAAAATAGTATGTGTTCCTGTTCGATTTTACATGATATTATATAGAATCTGTTCCAAGGACCTTTTGGTATGGGATTTGTACAAAATACAAGGAATTTTCGGAAGGTCTTGTGCTGGCCACAACAGATTTTTTTTTTTGTGCTCATACATTGAAGTGTGTTGTGAGACCATATTTCGTTTCACGTTGGTTTAAATAGGGAAATAAATTCTGCCCTCTGATTGGTCAGAATGCACACCTAATCACAAAAGTGAAAAAAATCACGTATCAGTCTTCCCCTTCAGTTATTAAATAAAGTCGATAGAATTAAGTGATATTTATTAATGTTTTCGACATCCATTCTTATTTTGAATTAAAACAATAATACTATTTAATGAATACCTACTAGCTCTATTATAATCAGGGCATCGAACCGAACCTGAACCGAACCAAAACCGGAACCAAACCGTAACATTTTAGGGAACCCAAACCGAGTATTAAAATTCAGGTTCGGGGTTCAACTCCGGTTCAGGTTAATTTTTAGTTCGAAAAGTAAATACAGCCGATAATCGCGGTCTTAGGCATCTGGGTTGCTGTCTGGGCTGACTTTTCGTGAAAATTGTGTTCGTTTCTTGTTGCGTTTTGCGTAAATTCCGGCTCTCATTTTACATTATTTCGAACCTGAACCGCTAACAAAACCGCAAATTTTATTAATGCTTGAACCAGAACCGCACCCGAACTCATCTTTCAAAAAACAAATTAACCTGAACCTAAACCGAACCCAGTTTTTGGTGGGTTCGATGCCCTGATTATAATATGGTGTGCTTTATGTATTATATTTCTGAGTATTTATAGAATTGTAATATTACTCTCGTTTCTAATATTCTACTTGATTACAAGTTTCGTATTTCTATTAGATATATTCAGAATTAATAATTAACTGTAATTAGTAATTAAATTTAGTAAATATTTGATCTTGATTCCTTCAGGACATAAATTCGTATATGTGAATATTAAATACAGTTATTGTAAATTAAGCTACTATAATAATATATATACTTATAAAACGTTTGCGTGTGCCTGAGTGTCTGGTCGCGTACCTGGGGGAACCGGGTTCGATCCCGACAGACGCTAAATATTTCCAATTTTAAATGGCACAAAAGTGACCCCTGTGGTGCACTCTCCACACCAGCTAGGAGTGCCCGTGAGGTGACGCCTGGTAAGCGCCCACATGGTAAAATATATCGTCATTATTACCGATGTCTACATGTGTTGTAGATACTGGCACACTCAGAAATGGGTAATATGCCGTGATGATATATTTATATATTTTATTTATAACATGTTTCTGGGAAAGTATGTTTCTTTAAAATGTAATTATTTTAATACATGTGTACATATGTTTTACAATCAATTATTTTCAAATTAAAATATTGTGGACCTCAAAATCGTAAGTGCTTTTCAGAATTTTCAAATTTAAATGTCAAATGAATTATATTGTTGTCAAAATTTTGATTTGCATTTTTTGTTTAAACCTAGCTTAAAATAGGACTGTTGCAACAATTTTTATATGACTTCTAAATACTAAATTTTACAAAATATTGTTCTTTAAAGAGCCTTAAATTTGAAACCTCAAAATATCCATTAGATATTTTACAATTAAATATTGAAATTTTTGTAATATTTTGAAAAAGTCATGTGATCTGAAACAGACTGTGACGTCTGTAATGTAAACTGTTTTCTCATTGGCAATGAATTTCTGGCGCCAATCTTTTTACTTAATTATTTACGAAAATAACAATAAATTATTATTATTTTTATTATTGCTGTAATAAATTTGTAGAAACTTTTATCTAAATTACTCTTTAAAAATTGTGAAACCGGCTTATTTTCTCTCGTTGCATTGAAATTACGAAAACGTTTTTATTTTTGTACAATTAATTTGCTTTGTCGTACAAATTATGATGTTCGCGAGTATTGTTTATTATCAAAATATCAAATTGTTCCTGTAAATCTATCTTTAAAATGTCAACAACTCACAAACAGAAAAGACAGTTTACGGAAGCAGCAAAGTTATACCTTACCGCCATGTTTAATAGTTTGTTGTGTCTTGTGGTTGGTCGAATTTGAAGTTTACATTTGGAAATATGAAATATAGTTATTATATTCCAAATCTAAATTTCAAATTCCTGAATTTGTAAATCGTTCATAAACCATCGTATGCGTTTTAAGAGAGTTTATATTTTCAAATTTAAATTTAAATTATAAATTGCAAATTAAGTTCATCGTAAACCAGTTCTTAGTCAATTTTTGAACATCTACATCTTTTTAGTTTTTGAATGACCCCTGTAAAATATAACATTCTCGATGTTGTGAGTGAAACGTTACGTTACAACGCGACATAAAATGGGAATCCATCATTAATGTGAAAATATAGTACCTATTTTATCTGCGGATAATGTAATATGTTATGAATTTTGTCGCGTGGACAATAATCCATTTATATTTATTCTCGTCGCATAAAAATGTAAATAAAAAAATGCGATAAAAATTTATATTTATTATTTATGGACGTAGTTACTGCAATATGCATTGGAAATTATATGTTGTTTAGTTTTGTTTTGATACATATTTTCCTACATGTATGCAAATTTTTATTAGCTTATTTCGCACCTAGCCATTATTTATTATCCTGAATTTTTATTTCATCCCTGAATATAAAAACCGTAATAAAATATTACTCTGGACAACTATAAATTATAACTTTTTCATTAAATTTATTTCAGGATTTATTATATTGGATTAAATTTTTGTCTCTATATTTCACTACCTCTGCAAAAAATACACAAATATATCAAAGTATCTTCCACCCAGATATAATTACATCATGATGTCACACCGCACGCTGCAATTTCTCATAAAAATTGTGCAGAATTCCATCCCTCATTATATTCGGAATAAAATTTTATCAATATTTTCTTCTCGAAAATAATAGTAAACTGCAGCAATGTTCATTTTATACTAATTTTGTAATAGTGACGTTCATTTTTTGTTAACTGCTAGTTTATAAAACTTTTTTTAATCGGCACTTAAGTGTACAAAAATCGTTATTAAAAGTTCATAAATCGGTAAACAAACTTTCATTTAAAATAATAAAAAAAAAATCTGTTGTGGCCAGCACAAAACCTTCCGTCAATTCAATGTATTTTGTACAAATCCGATACCAAAAGTTCCTTGGAAAAGATTTTATACATTCTGTAAAATTATAACACGAACACACTATTTTTTACAAATTCTATATTGCAAGTTCCTTTGAAAAGATTCTATAAATCCAGTATAATTATAACACGAATGTACATTCTGTAAATTGCACTTCACACTTCCTCAGTCCTATCCAACGCATCTTTTTGACACAGTTCTTCCTCTCTCAAATATTCTGCTACACAGTCCTTCCATCTTCTCTTTGGCCTTTCTTGTACTCCCGGCATTGAAACTGCAAGACATTTGCGAGGGACCCTCTGTCACTTAAATTACTTTCTGATCCTATACTTTCCACTTTTATTTTGCACTTGACACTGACATCTGTCAATTAGAATTTTTTAAATATTATCTGCTGTTTCCATAATTTTTGCAAAGCTGACTGGTTTTTGAAAGTTAACCTCTCTTAATCTCTCTATAACTCTATATCTAATGAATATGAAGGAAAACGTATAATCAAATCGCATAGAGAATAAGATTTTCTTTCATATTAATGATCATAAAATGTCGAAAAATGATATTTAACTGCGTTTTTTCCAGAAAAACTGTAAAGATCTTCAAATAAGGGTATTTCCGGTTGACCATTTATAACCAAAATCTAATCAGCTCTTCATATGGTTGTAAAGAAGAGGAATACGAAAGAATCATAATTTTTAGAATTGTAGTTTTGAAGTTATCTTCGGAGAAAAATTTGTCACACACACACACACGGACACACAGACACACACGCGGACACACACACACACACACATACAGACATCAATATAAAATTAGTAAAATCGTATTCTAGGAATCTTAAAACGTGCTTATTCGTTAAAAACTCACCATCGAATTTTTTGACCAAAGACAATACCTTCCTTTTGACGGAAGGTAAAAATTAGAGTGGAGGACCCTATTGAACAGTCAAAATGTTATAAAATGCTTATGGTTTATTTTTGCTATATTTTCAAACAAATTACTGTTTCTAGATATCTCTGGTCAAGAATTTTTATTAAAATACGGTATTTAATTTACTACATTGTAGGCATTTTGCTGGAAACAACTTATTCAAATAATCTAAATTATAACCGTGACAAATGAACTTAAGATAGGTGACACTGGTACATTAACACTATATAGATGGTGGTATCTGTCACGTATGACACGAATTTTCTAAGTAACGCCGGAAACCTTTGGAATCTTCCTTGTAATGGTTCATTCATATTAATTCCCTTTCTATGTGATTGCAGAGAGGGTGTTTCCTCAATTTTAAACACAGAGCAATTTCCCATCAACTGTGTTTTAACATTGTTCGTTAGTTAGGGAAGAAGTCTTGTATGCTGCAGTAACAAGACAGTTTTGTTTGCTGAGAGATAACTCCGACTCCTTATAAATAATCGCGCTGTTTCCTCATAGCTGTGTAAATATAAATTACTGTTTACTGTTTGTGGATGATTTGAATCAAGAACTTGGCTACAGCAAACACAGACGAATATTTAAACGCACCCTACCTATGCTAAAACGTTTATCAACTATAAGAATTTGATTCACAATTTATATAGTATGTGCTTTTGCATATACGTTAAACCCTTCTTATAATACCTATATAAATATAAATACAGACGGCCCGATTCTCAAAAAAGTTTAAACTAATCCTCAATTTTGGATTAGTGAATTCTGTTCTATTTCGGTATTTAAAATTTAATCTTCATAATATTATCGAAAAGGTAGATAAATTAGACTTATATTTTAAGATAGAAAGTGGCAAAATTAGAGTAGAATTCGCTAATCAAAAGATGAGGATTAGCTTAAACTTTTTTGTGAATCGACCAAGAGTGATTACAAGTAACTGTTTTAGTTGGATATAAAGTAGAACTGGCGCGATGGTTGGGTGTTGGGTCTCATTGTAGACCGCTGGTTCAATGCGGAGAAGTTATTTAATAGTATATTATACGCCAAAGGTTGAGAAGATAATCATTATTGATCCAGCGTCTATTGTAACCCGAGGGCGAAGCCCGAGGGATATAAGGCGCCTGGTCAATAATGATCTTCTCAACCGTGGTTTATATTAGTGGTGGGATCCGGATCCGGATAGTTTCGGTTTAGGATCCAAAAATATCCGGATATCCGGATAATTGATTGTTGAACTATCCGGATCTGAGTATCGGATTTTGGATCCGTATCCGAATATGAGTATGAGTATCGGATTTTAGATATGGAATTTCAGAATCCACATCGGTTCTCGGATTCGAATATTCTCAGTATTGAACCCGATGATAATATTTGAATGTGTAAGTATTATCATGGAGTTTCAAAACCAAATAAATCTGATTATGAAATAATCCACAATAATTTATTGTTTGATATAGTTAATAGAATTGGATCCAGAATTAAAATTCGGATAGTGGGTTCCTAGGCTAGTAGTGAAAAAAGTTATTTACTAAATACTGTTATCGTGAAATAGAAGATTGTACCGTTATATTCAATTTTTATTAGAAAAAGTTGCTGAAAAATTACATTCAATATATCGTTTTCAAGAAAAACTATTAAAACTTGTATAAGTGATATTCCCTGTTATCCGATACACTAACAACTAATGAGCTCTTCCCACATTAGTATAAGGTAGAATGGGTATACAAAATTTCAAAATTTTCTGATTGATGGTATTTGAGTAATTGTGTCCATATGATCCACACACACATACTCACATACATACACACATATACATACCCACAGACATCACTGTAAAAATGTTATAATCGGATTCTAGGGACATCAAAATCCCAAATCTGTAGTGGACAGAGCACAACAGGTGTCACATTTTGTGCTATTTCTAGTTTGACATGCGTCACTATCAAACTTAATTCCAGTTACCTATTAAAAGATCACTTTGACTACAAATATTCTCTATAATATATTGCGTATTGGAAAACATTTTTTGTAGCTTAATAATTTAAAAAAAAAAATTCTAATTTAATGCTTTCAAAAATTTCGTTTATCGTTATCAAATTTTTAATAAACCAATTTCTCCTTAGAAAATATGCAAATATTGATACCAATTTAATTACCATACTTTATTTGCTTCATTAAACCCTTGTTATAATTAAAACACGATTTATTTATTCATTATATCTGTTTAATTAAGTACCTAATTAATATTCTAGCCTAAGGTTGCTCCGATGTAAATATCTCGAGTCTTTTTATTTATATTCCAAACAGGAGATTAAGTATCTCCAACTAAATCTCGCTTTTATGTCTGTTTACATCTGTAGTTCCACTCGTGAAGGGCGGAATTCCAAACAGCTCAGCTCATACAAGTAAAAAATATCTCCATTGACAAAGGGATTGTTGTATTCCAACAAATAAACCAGAAGAGATGATCTGTTTAGGTTATTTAAAATACGAGTAGGTAGTGTTTAACAATACTTTGAAATATTTGAATGAATATCTTTTGATTCAACTGTTCTCGTGCAGTGCAAATGACGTCATTGCTTTACACGCGTGTCGTGTTTCATTGTTTCAAGTCTCAGTACAAAATTTAGGGCATTTTGAATCGAACATACTGAGTAACATATTGGGCATGTTACAAATTTACATCACACTTTTTACCTCCCGCTAAGAGAGGTATTGGATTCATGCTAAAATTCGCATATCCAGATTTTATTGAATAAGCAGGATTTAAGATCCCTAGAATCCAATTATAACATTTTTAAAATGATGTCTATGTGTATGTATGTCTGGATGTTGTAGTCACGATTCCTCAAAAACTATAAGACTTAATAAATATTTAACTGCAGTTTCCTCAATCTGACATTCCTGGGAAGAGCTGAAAAGGTTTTGGTAACAATTGAGCAACTGGAAGTAGTAGTTTCTTAAAGAAATTTTTGGGGAGGTTTTTTTTATTAAATATTGAAGAACATAAAATTCTCCATCTAATACACTTAAAAATTTTATTATATCTTGTATAGATTTAGAGATAAAGACACTATAATTTATAGAGTGAACTAAACGCAGAGGCTACGGCCCTAAGGAAACAAGTTGACAAATTCCAATGTTTATAACATAATTTGTAAATGACACATATCAGTGTCAAAAATCAACAGTTTTAGTGACATTCTGATAGCTTTTACTGGGAAGTATATTTAATTTTTCTTATTGTTTTATTAATTAAATATTTGAAATTATAGGTAAAATTGTGGTAAAATGCATATATCCATCAGAAATACCGCCAATCTGGTTAATGAATTGGAAAAGTCTCTGACACTTAGAAACTTCCTCATACAATGAAAACTAGATATAATTAGAATTATATGTGTGCAGAAGACATGTAAAATATAATAAAAAACAATGTTTGGGTAATGTTCTATAATATTTTGTTATAAAACGACGGTTCGAAAGCGAAGTGCAGTACAATACTTATATAGCCTAATATGGAAATGGCGAGAGGTCTTGTGCTGGCCACAACAGATTTTTATTTTATGTCGGAAGATTAATAAACAAAAATAAATATAAATAAAAAAATAAAAAAAATAAAAAAAAATAAATAAAAAAAATAAAAAATAATAAAATAAATAAATAATAATAATAAATATCTGCAATGATTAGAATATTCTCTAAAGTAATAATACATTGACGTTTGCCAACATATAATTCCGTTCATTTTGCATCAATACAGATTATTTTGTTTTAACATAATAATTCTTTTATAATTAGAAATAATAAACCAAAAAGAGTTGCTGCACAAAACTAGAAAAAACTATTTTTATAGTTTTTTGTAAATTGAACTCCACTCCGTTGCATTGATCGTTAGAAAATAATTGGATTTTAAATAAATATAAAATAAATATATCATCACGGCATATTACCCATTTCTGGGTGTGCCGGTATCTACAACACATGTAGACATCGGTAATGATGACGATATATTTTACCGTGTGGGCGCTTACCAGGCGTCACCTCACGGGCACTCATAGCTGGTGTGGAGAGTGCACCACAGGGGTCACTTTTGTGCCATTTAAAATTAGAAATATTTGGTAATTAAATTCTCTACAAGATTGATTATAAGGATTTTTACGCTAAAATGATGTGATACGGAGCTATTGCGATGTAAAGTTCAAAGAAACTCAAAATTTTGCTAAGTACATAATTTTAACCTAAAGGGGGTTAACTTAAAAATCTTAAATGGGACCCCCTATTTTTTATAGCAGATTCGGAAAGAGCGTAAAAAAATATGTTGGTTTTATTCGGAAACTTTTTTTGTACTTCCAACAGGTGGCGCTGTAATTGTATTGTAGAAATATTACCCCTCAACAGTCAGGGGGAATTAAAAGAAAGAAACTTTTTAAAAACTGACTATGGACAACTCGATTTCATCAGAAATTAATTCTACAATTTTGTGTATTAATTGAAACAAAAAACGTCATTTTTTATCAAGTTATTAATAAAATATTAATCGGTTAATTTTTTCTAGCAAATTCACATTTTTACGATTGCAGCGCCACCTGTTGGAAGTACAAGAAAAGTTTCCGAATAAAACCAACATATTTTTTTACGCTCTTTCCGAATCTGCAATAAATAGTGCGTCCCATTTAAGATTTTTAAGTTGACCCCCTTTCCTGCCCCCCCTGGGGGGTCGGAGGGCCATTTTGTCAGAATCTGGTGACCCCCAAAAACTATGAAGGTTTTGATTCGGCACACTTTTTGTTACGATGCATTGTTTTCGAGATATTCAAGAACGTAAGTTATGGGACACCCAGTATAACAGAATTTGCACATTGCAATAATAAGGTTAGAAGAGAATAATAACATATGACCAATTCTTTTGACAGATGTTAAATAGATAGTATGCTTTATTAGTCGGTTGCACGATTGAACGTTAAGACGTGCTTACATTATTTAATTAACATAATTTATTAAAATATTCATTTAAGAAGTTCAATTTTGTTTTATACTTTATCAGTTTTTAAAGAAAACTTTTCCTCTATTGTTTATTATTTTATAAGATCGTTAATACTTTTGAAAGATATTAAATGTTAGGTAAACTCTTGTTATTTCCCCTGGAATGTAATTCTTTGAAGTGAATTTGAACTTAATGTGTGAGAAACAGTTTTGATTACGTCTGTTAGCAATTAAATCAATGTTGTACCTACTTTAGCATTTTATTTATAGTTAATTTAACGGTATAATTACAGGAAATGGGCTGTGTGGAAATTGATCGTTTTACAAATTATCTTGATCGAGATTGATATCTCAGTATTGACAAAAATCTAGGTCGAATATAAATCACGAAAAGAATTAGTTTAGAAAATAATTTGAATTAGAACACGCATTTTCCAGGTATAAGGATTGATAAGAATTTTACGATATATTACAGGATAACATGGAGATCTCGAGAATAATTCTCGGCATTATATAACAACACAATTGTTGTTTTGTTTACCGGTTTGATGATATTAAGCCTTTGTTTACGTATACAAAATAGGATGGTAACTAAGTAATAACTGTATCTGTATGGTAATAATATTTTCGTAATACCATACTCTTACTATAGTATAACAGGACTAAAACCAAATGTAAAAATCTGTTGTGGCCAGCACAAGACCTCTCGCCATTTCCATATTAGACTATATAAATATTGTATTGCACTTCGCTTTCGAACCGTCGTTTTATAACAAAAAATTACAGAACTTCACCCAAATATGGTTTTTTATTGTATTTAACATGTGTTCTGCACACATATAATTCTATGTAATTAATATATCTATTTTCATTGTATGAGGAAGTTTCTAAATGTCAGAGATTCTTCCAATTCATTAACCAGATTGGCGGTATTTCTGATGGATATATGCATTTTACCTATAATTTCAAATATTTAATTACTAAAGCAATAAGAAAGATTAAATATACTTCCCAGAAAAAGCTATCAGAATGTCACTGTTTCTGCTCAAAAATAGGACAAGAAATCATTATGGTATAACAACAATAATAATAGCAACTTGAAGTAAAATAATACATTTTTATTTATTAATATGTGAAGTTTGTTGTTATTAAATCATTTTGATACTTTTTAACTTCATCCAGTTTCATTAAAATATTAAGGACTGTACTGTGCATTTGATTGAACTATAACATTTTTCGGGCCGGTCCGAAAAGCTCGAATTTTCGGGCCGGGCCAAAATCAAAAGTCCGACTTGCCTCGATTTTTGAAAATGATTAGCCCGATGAGGCCCGATAAAAATATATTCGGCCCGGCTCGATGATCGACTCGAAATCGAGGCGGGCTTCGGGCCGGGCCGGGCCAAAGCTCGAAATCGAGTGAATCTTTATTATCGATGTCGAGGTGAAATATGCAGTTTCAGGTCATTTAAAAAAAATGTTAAATATCATTATACACTAATTATTATAAATAAAACCTATTAATATTGTTGTAAGTTATAATATTTTAATCTCTGTAACGAAAGCAAAAAGTTGTTTAATTTATAATTCGTTTTTGTGCTATGTAGAAATATTTACATAAGACATTTATTTTTCCGTTTAATTATTTTTCCAAGCGCCTGGTTACATTATAAATTTCGCTCAAGATTATAATTAAATAAGTTGCGTGTTTCTTGCCTCTCAGATAAGTGCGCGAATTTAATTAAAATGTTTGTGACAGCCTGTATTAATAAAATATTCATTATTCTAATGTAAAAAAATTAATCTAATTAACCCATGTTTGCTGCATAATTCATCTTGCAGATTTCTCCCAAAAACGTTTTGCTAAGTGTCCAAACAAAATAAAATAAAATACTCTTTGAAATTCATTTTGTATTTCTTGTTTCCTAGGTTAATAAAGTGTTAGTATAATACTTAATTTTTTATCTCTACCTACAGTATTTATTAGATATTATCAGCCATTTTCATTATTTTTCACGACACAAATGACAGACAATAATGCTTTTTAAATAGATGACTTGACGTCTATCATCGACGATTGTCATACACAGCAGCACAGCCTACTAACTGATTAGTTTTTTATTTTGTCAAAATTAAATACTATAAAGGTTTATATTATTATTTCGTCAAAATTGAATAAAATATTGTATAAACCACGTGACCTAAAAATGTTTATTCACTCGAAGAATTTAATTCACTCGCCCTTACGGGCTCGTGAGCTAAACTTTCTTCTCATGAATTAACATTAACTTAGCTCACTTGGTGTAGGTATAAAAATAATAATAACATTGTAATAAATAAAGAAAAAAAATTGCAAATAAGTGATTACAATAATCAAAAAATCTGTTGTGGCCAGCACAAAACCTTCCGTCAATTCGATGTTTTTTCTACATATCCCATACCAAAACTTCATTGAAAAAGATTCTGTATATCCTGTAAAATTGTAACACGAACACACTATTTTTTACAAATTCCATACCGAAAGTTCCTTTCCCTATTTTATTAGGGGTCGCTGTTTCTTACTCTTCTCTTTTACTCATTCCTGTCCAAGGCATCTTCACACAATTCTTCCTCTCTCAAATCTACATAGTCCTTCCATCTTCTCTTTGGCCTTTCTTGTACTTCCGGCATTGAAAATTCCAATCTTGAGGCGAGTCTGCAACTGCAAATCACTTGCGAGGGACACTCTATCACATTTACATATAACTTTCTGACCCTATACTTTCAACTTAGGTTTTGCATTTGACACTGACATCTGTCAATTACATTTTTTTTAAATATATATCTGCTGTTTCCATAATTTTAGCAAAGCTGACTAATTTTTGAAAGTTACATAATCTCTCCTAATGTCTCTAGAACTATATCTATTGAACACACACACATACAGACATCATCTTAAACATAGTAAATTCTTATTCTAGGGACCCTAAAACGTACTTATTCATTAAAAACTCATCACCGAATTTTTTGACCAAAGACAATACCTTCCTTACCTAAAGGTGACGGAAGGTAAAAATTAATATGATATAATAGCAATGCATTATATTTTCTTGTAATACAAATAAAAAATATTTTTTATAAATACAGTAAAATCTTAATACCTACACATATTTATTATATTTCAGTTATTTTTATTATAAAACAACGGAGTCATATATTTTAGAGTACCGGTGGAATATCTTTTATTTTACGGAAAATTCATATAAAATTAAAGTGATTCTTCATATCAAAATTCAATCTGAAAAACCTAATTTTGTTTGCTGCCCTAGAAAAAAACAAAAGCGAAGAACTTCTTATTCTTAACTTCATTTCCTTGCCCTAATAAAATCATAAAGAGACAAACATCAACGAAACAAAAACAAATAAAAAGCCAACTCAATCTGATTTAATCAGGTCCTTGTATCCTAATATCATCCAATTTAATCACTGAACCGTGTAATTGTATGCAGGAGATAAATTTGCAAACGAATAAACCAAGATTCATAATATTTGAATTCGCAATTCGCAGTTTTTCATAAACTCCAATTTAAAAGAAAATGGGAAAGCTAATTTAAATTATTTACAAAAAATAAAAAGTATTGATATTATTCCATTGTCTCTAATCTCAAAAATGTTAACAAATAATTCTTTCTTTTGTTTTCTTGGAATATCTTAGTACACTAAATTATAATTATTAAATAATTTATAATCTTTATTTATATATTTCACGCAGATCCATAGAAAAGAAAAAAAAATGGTTTGTAAATTACAGAAAAAAGATTGGAGCCATGTTTAAAAAGATTGATGTAACTTTGAGCTATTTTATAATCGTTAGTCGGGTTGTAGAATATCTAATTAAATTTTACAGCTGTCACTATTAAACTTAGCTCAAAATTAAGCTTGAATTATATAATCCAGTCTTAGTACCGCATCGGTAATACCAGCCATAATGTTTGTAATGATTTCTAATTATTTTTGATAAATACAATATTACAAATATTAGTGATTCTGTCGAGACGAGATATTTCTCGATTCTCGTCTCGTCTCTGCGAGACGAGATAGAAATGTGAAAAATATTTTACGAGACGAGATCTATTTGACGAGATCTCGATTCTCGAAAAATGTTTCGAGATTTCTCGGTTGTTATTTTTCTCATGAGTTATATTTGCAAACGTGTAAAATTTAACATATTTTTAGTGATATCTGTCTCTATTTTTGAACAAAAAGATAATAAAGTATTTGACATTTTATCTGTTAGAATTTGTTAAGCGTGCATTACACGATGAAGTTTTTCTTTTCAAGTGACTTGAAAAGTTTTCTCTCTCGCACAATGCCATGAGTGCAAGAGAGACAAATTAATAGACTTTTAACGAAAATCTTTTAAAGAAAAACTGGAACATGCGCTATGCGCTACTTTTTCTTAAAAGTTCAACAAATTTTAACCATCAAGTAACTGTCAAATGTCATTTGTGTTTATATTTTTGATGTATACAAGTAGTGTTATAAGCGATCGATATTAAACTGGCAAAATGGGATAGAGAAGTAACTTCACCCAAAATTTGATCGTGTAAATATACTTGTAAGGTCACTTATAAAGACACTTTTCAAGTCACTTGAACATAAAAACTTCATCATGTAATCTAGGCTTTAGCTAATATCTTTAGCGTTATTATCTTTTTAATGTTTTATAACAAATGCTAGATAAATATTAAATTAATAAAATTATAACAATAAAATTTGCACAAGTTTTAGGTTATATCAAATTTTGACAGATAAAATAACAAATATTTATCTTTTTGTTCAAATTGCTATTAATACAAAATTGTATAAATTTAATAATTAGTTTATGGGACCAAAATATACATATTAAATTTCCGTCGAGAAATCTCGGCCGAGACGATGCTAAATTATAGACCAGGTTGTATCAAATAACTTTTCTATGTAACTTTTTCTTGTATCTTTAATATTTCAGAAGATATAAACTGGACAATGAAAAATCAACCACCCTGTATACCTAAAATTAATAAATAAATATATCATCACGGCATATTACCCATTTCTGGGTATGCCAGTATCTACAAAAATAAAATTAATAACGAATAAAATCGCTACTGGTCCCTATTTATTCAATTAACCTGAATGTTTATGTGTATAATAAAATTTGAATTATACATTAAATATATACACAAATAAAGTTTAATTTGTTTTGTATGTTGATATTATTAAACTGGCATTTACTTATATGTATATAAATATGTGTATATTTTCCATTTTACTGCTGTAACATGCACAAATAAAAAGGTCACACTATTGATTATTCAAATTAAACTATTCTTGTTTTATAGGAGAAAAACGCAGCTATATTTCTTCTTTATGTCGGATATTACGTACAAATCATATAATTTTACTTTCATGATAAATTTAACTAGATGAAATTGCCCGATATCAACTTTGATATCATCTCAAGCCTATTTAGTTTATTGATTAAGGAAATTTACATTATATCTACATAAACATATTTATGGAGATATATTATTAGATGCAGCATTAGCGGTATAAAGTGAATGGCCTGCTATGATAAAATTTACTATATTTACATCTTTTTAGTTAATAAAATAGTACGTGATGTAAAACGATTTTACATGTATTAATTTAATAATTTCCATTGTTAATTGACTGTCAAAATTTTTATAGTATTTTGTAGAGTTATTTGATTGATCAATGAAAACTTTAGTAGGACTGTTGCAAGAATTTTTATATGACTTCCTAAGTATTAACAGTGGGATTCTGAAACCAGCGTTAAATAACGTTCGGCGTAACGATAGTAACGTTCACGTTTCGGAGTTAATAAAATCTCATTAAACGTAACAAAAACTGCACTTACCTGTCAATTTAAAAAGTATATGTCAAACGTCAAATAATCCTACGTGCATTTTGTGTTAACATATTTCTGGTATATTAATAAAATACAATAAATAAATAAATAAATAAATAAATAAAATTGTGAACAACACGGTTTATTTATAATTTATAATATACAAAATTGAAGATTTGCGGAATTGTTTACACTTTCACAGAATAATGTTTTTAATATTATTAAATAATATTAGCCAATGTGCAGTAGTGTAGTCAGTACATTTGCGAAAGAAGTTAATTTTGCATTTGAAATGGGAAACTACCTAATGAATTTACGGATAAGATTTCCAATAACTACTGACGATAAAACAGTTTTAAAATATTTGTTCTAGTTAGAAACATTTACTATATTAGTATAGGTACGAGGAAACAATTACTTTTCTAATAAATCAATAATTTTCTGAATTTTTTCCAATGGTGTATTGTTGTAATCAGTACTTATATTCTTTGTTGTAATCACACACAATTTTGTTCATTATAATACGAATTTCTTCTTATAAGTCATTCACTTTCCTTGAAAGTATTTATTGTTGTATTAAAACATAAATGATTATTATAATCAAAAGATTTTTCAATTTTTGCAAGTAACATAAAATTGCTTTTCTTCACTTGACTTTTCCTCATAGGTGCATCCTCGGCTTCAGCAGTTATTTTCTGTGTTGCATTATTGTACCGAAAATTTTAAACTTGATACTGTTGTTTGTAATTTGAATACTGTAATTTGAAAATTTTATATTGCAAGGTTATGTTAACATTGTTTAATATGTAAATAATAATCATTACGTATAACATAAATAACAGTACTCACTGTTAACGAAATACATTTTGCAAGTGTCTAAAGCAGTACACAAAAAATATTATGGCTATTCATACCATAAAACACACATGTAAGCCACCGTTTCGACGGTTCACGCTTCAATATTTCCAGCGTGAATTAACGCCGGTCAGCGGCGTTAAAGTTAAGTAACGCTGAGTTTCAGAATACCACAAGTGTCAAAATCGTCGTTAATTCACATTAACGCCAGAAGTTAATTAACGCAGAGTTTCAGAATCCCACTATAAATTTTAAAAGATATTATTCTTTAAAGAGTCTCAAATTTGAAAATATCACGAAATATTCGTTAGATATTTTACAATTAAATATTGAAAGTGTAATTTTGTAAAAGTATCGTGATCTGAAACATAATGTAACGTCAGAGTACATATACTTTGACATGCGACAAATTATCGCTTACTTTTATTTATATAAATAACGTAAACTGTTTTCCTGTTGGCCATGAATGATGTGATGTATGTATTCCGACGTCACAGTAGTGTGGGGCTGTTTTTCATGACTATTTCTGGCGCTAGTCTTTTTGTTTAATTATTTACGAAAATATAAATAAATAAATAAATATATCATCACGGCATATTACCCATTTCTGGGTGTGTCAGTATCTACAATACATGTAGACATCGGTAATGATGACGATATATTTTACCGTGTGGGCGCTTACCAGGCGTCACCTCATGGGCACTCATGTGGCGTCTGTCGGGATCGAACCCGGTTATTATTACAACGAAAAGTATTGCATAAACTTTCATATAAAATACTTTAAAAAATTGTGAAACCGTTTCATTATAACTATTTATTTTTATGTTTGTTCTTGGCATTAAAGAAAATTAGAATAAGTTTAATTTAAAGCACTGACGTCACCAGATAATGTGTTCAATTCAATGAATTTATTAGCCTTAGAAGCTTAAATTGACAAATTACTTTCTTTTGATGAACTGCGAATTTTAATTTATTAACAGTGACCTGGTTTTCACTTAACATTTGTATTTCAATTACGTTACGACAATTTTTTAATAATACATATATTTTTCAACCGATTCACAAAAAAAGTTTAAGCTAATCCTCATTTTTGGATTAGTGAATTGTATTCTATTCCGGTATTTAAAATTTAATTTTCATGATATTATCAATATAGGTAGATACTAGGAATAGATTAGACTATATTTTAAGATATAAACTGTCAAAATTAGAGTAGCATTCGCTAATCCAAAAATGAGGATTAGCTTAAACCTTTTTGTGAATCGGGCTGTAAATGTCTAAGCGGCTCACAACCACACTAAACAGAGAGAGATGTGAAAAAAATGATTTACTTATTATTATTCTGCCTCTCCTTGTCACAGTACTGCATTCAGAAATGTATTTTTTTAATCACAAATAAACATCAATTAGTTGTATATTTAACAGAATCATTACCCATTATCCAAATTATGTTACTGTATTTTACTTGTTAACATCCACATTTACGTGCAAAACACAAAAACATTCACGCATCGTTTTAGCAAATAAAACAATGGTTTCTACACGTGGTCACATTTGCGGTTACAATAACCACACACATACACAGAGACCCACACTGTTTCATTTGAAATGCGCGCGTGCCCGTTATGCTGTGTTAATTTTAATAACAGAGATGATCTCTTCATTCGCTCGCATCACATTGCAGTTTGTTGTAAATCTGCGTACAAAGGGCCGAGCCAATGACGTAATTGCTTATTAATATGATTCCCAAAGGATGAGGACAATGCATGAACGATGGCAGGTTTAAATCTGGACCAACTTGGAGTTTTATCGCCCGAGAAATAAAAGAAAATGTAGGTTTTGTGTTGGTGATGTATGGCCCAGCGATATACTAATAAAAAGTTATTTATGTCTGCGCAAAATGGAGGTTTGCTTATATGCAGGGGTGTATACGAGTTTCCTTTCTTATTAATATGCAGGGTACAATACTAGCCTATTCCAAAAAATATATTATATTTACTACCAACTTCGTAAGTGAACTAAAGTAATAAATAGATATGTCTGCTTTTCGCATTTCACAAATATGTAATGACTATAATTGTGTGTGTGTAACAAAGCTATTACAACACTTAAATAGTGCGTTAATGAGTGCAGTAATAGACTAGTACAATTTATTTTTATAAGGTTTGTTGAATGTTGGAGGGACGATTCCTCAAAAACTATAAGACTTAAAAAATATTTAACTGCAGTTTCTTCAATCTGACATTCCTGGGAAGAGCTGAAAAGGTTTTGGTAACAATTGAACAACCGGAAGTTATAGTTTCTTAAAAAAATTCTTCTAAATATAATATTTTGGGAGTTTTTTTTTATTAAGTACTGAAGAACATAAAATTCTCCATCTAATACACTTAAAATTTTTATTATATCTTGTATGGAATTAGAGATAAAGACACTATAATTTATAGAGTAAACTAATCGCAGAGGCCAAGGCACTAAGGAAACCAGTTGACAAATTCCAATGTTTACAACATAAAATGGAAATGACGAGAGGTCTTGTGCTGGCCACAACAGATTTTTTTGTTTGAAAAGGCTTTTTTAAAACTATATTTTGTACTCTTATTATTGAAATGTGACTTAAACTTCTTAATCACAAATTGACAAGCTGTGACTTTTATCTTAATCACGGCGTGAAGCTAGCAACTACTAATATTTATATATTTTTCTTTTATTTCAGATTAAAAACTTCTGTTCATTGGACATAGGAGTATTTATTACATCTCATCTTCTTTGGTAAGTGAATATTTATTTATTTTTTCTACAACTGATTTGAAAATAGACTTTTCAGTCTTCATTTTAGAACTATAGATATTGAGTTTCATGTAAGAAAATAGTAGGTGGTGCATAAGGGCTGATTTGTCATGAATTTAATTTATAAATTTACATTTAGAAATTATTATTTAAAATTTACAATTTTCTTTCTGGTTTATGTTCGATTTTGAAATTGGAATGCTCCTTATTAACAAAAAACAAAATATCAATTTGTTCCTATGAACAATAGTAGGTATACAATAAAAACAACATTATTATTATTATTATTAAAACGTTTTTATTGTTGTACAATTAATTTGCTTTGTCGTACAAATTACGATGTTCGCGAGTATTGTTTATTATCAATAAACAAAATATCAAATTGTTCCTGTAAATCTATCTTTAAAATGTCAACCACTCACAAACAGAAAAGACAGCTGACGGATCAAGAAAAATTATACCTTACCGCCATGTTAATAGTTCTCTCTTGTGATTGGTCGAATTTGAAATTTTTGGAAATATAAAATATAGTTATATTCCATATGTATATTTCAAATTTCTAAATTTTTAAATCGTTCATAAGTCGGCGTATGTGTTTTAAGTTTTACTAAAAATAAATATTCATAATTTCTGCTTTTGTTTTCGTTATGAAAATTTGAATTTCTCATTTTTCTCTGTTTTCATATATTAGTGAAAAAATATTACTTTTGTTCATTTAATAAATTCCTGACCGTAACTCCATCCATTTTCAGAAAATTAATTATCGTTTTAACATTTGACTATTAATAATGCCTTCATGTTTTGTCTTTATCTTGTTTGCACATATTTCCTTTATTGTTGTTGTTGTTGTTTATTTCCGGTTTTAGTGAAAAATGAACTGTTGATTGAAAAGTTTTTTATGGTTCCTACCTTTAAGTTTTGTGAGATTTATAAGGTTGTTATTTACCCATATGTAGTTGTGTTACACGTGAAACTTTCTAGAAATTAAGATGTTTTTCTGAAGTTCTTTTATGCAAGAAGTTAACAAATCAATAAGGGAAATAATAAAATCAAGACGAGTTTGTATTTTGAAAACAATTTTACTTGACTTGAAGGTTAATCACGAAAGTTGGAAAACTAATAACATTGTAACAAACATGGAAACATGTTTTCGGTTTTGCACTTTTTGAAATGAAAATATAGAAAAGAATTGTAGAAAATAACAAACACTAGAAAAAGTTGACCCAAAGATATGATAGAAATAAAAATATATGAAACATTTATCAATTTTCTATTAAATTTATAATAGGCGATTTGTGTAGAAGTCAGCACTATTTAGTAAGATTTTGCAAATTGGAAATAATAAATTGTGCTAAAAATTGATCAGTGATAAGTAATGTAATTTATAAAAATCTTATTCTAATTAGTTACATACAGGGTGTTAAGAAATAAGTGTCACAAATTATGAGGGCATATAGTACTGACCAAAATGAGTAAAAAAAAATTAATCGACATGGGTTCGATCTTCAACTGTTTTTGAAAAAGAGGCCAAGATAGTGGTTGAACAAAATTTTGTCTATGCCAGTAAATAGACTATAAAAAAATCTGTTGTGGCCAGCACAAAACCTTCCGTCAATTCGATGTATTTTGTATATATCCCATACCAAAAGTTCCTTGGAAAAGGTTATGTATATCCTGTAAAATTGTAACACGAACACACTATTTTTTACAAATTCTATACCGAAAGTTTCTTTCCCTATTTTATTAGGGGTCGCTGTTTCTTACTCTTCTCTTTTAATCATTCCTGTCCAACGCATCTTCTTCACACAATTCTTCCTCTCTCAAATCTTCTGCTACACAGTCCTTCCATCTTCTTCTCTTTGGAGGGATCCTCTATCACATTCACACATAACTTTCTGACCCTATACTTTCAACTTTGGTTTTGCATTTGACACTGACATCTGTCAATTAATTTTTTTTTGAATATCTGCTGTTTCCATAATTTTAGCAAAGCTGACTAATTTTTGAAAGTTAATCTCTCTTAATGTCTCTATAACTCTATATCTATTGAATATGAACGAAACTGTATAATCAAACCGTATAGAGAATAAGATATTCTTTCATATTGATAATCACAAAATGTCGAAAAATAATATTTAACTACGTTTTTTCAAGAAAAACTGTTAAAAACTTCAAATAAGGGTACTTCCGGTGGATCAATTATAACCAAAATCTAATCAGCTCTTCATATGGATGTAAAGAAGAGGAATACGAAAGAATTATAATTTTTAGAATTGTAGTATTGGAGTTATCGTCGGAGAAAAATTTGTCACACACACACACACACACACACACACACACACACACACATATACATACAGACATCATCTTAAAAATAGTAAATTCGTATTCTAGGGGCCCTAAAACGTGCTTATTCATTAAAAACTCACCAACGAATTTTTTGACCAAAGACCTTCCTTACCTAAAGGTGACGGAAGGTAAAAACAGTAACATTTTATATAAAACATTTTTTTCACTTTTTAGTAGTTACGAAGTTATTTGAAAACTAAGTATTGGCCAAGGGCGCCACAACTTTTGTCTCAGTACAATTATTTGTTTTTATTTTTGAAAAACAAAAACACATCGAAGATAACCTCTGAAAGGTAAACAAAATATCTCAATTAATCAAAGTCGTAACTCTTACAGTTTTCGAGATAGCAGTGGTAAACACCGAAAAAACTCATTTTTCATTGCCTTATATCTCGGAAACCATTGAAGATCGGACCCATGTTGATTAAGCTTTTTATCTCATTTTGGTCAGTACTATATGCCCTCATAATTTGTGACACTTATTTTTTAACACCCTGTATAGTAATTTTTTAAAGAAATCTCAATCTGCTCTAAGATCTGTTTTATCGTGTTACTAATGAAACAAGTTAAAAATCCCAAGGTGTAGTCGTAGCAGTTTAGTTTGTTGTGTTGTGCCGTGGATGAACGTATGCGTATTTCTGTATAATAAATTATAATGTGCAAACTAACGTTTACAGTGAAATATGAAATTTGTGTAATTGTGTTTTCTAAATCGAAGACATCCATTCCCGGTAAGTAAATTTCATCATTTAACCTGTAATGGTTTACCTAATGTCAGTTTGCTTGAGTGATTTGCTTAAAAGCAAAAAAAATGAGTGCTTAAAAATAAAAGTTTATCTGAGAAAATCTGAGAGGTCGTGTGGTATTTGGTGAGATAAATTCCAAAGACAACGCAAAATGAAACTTGACACATTCATTGTGACACTGACAGTTATAAAGAATTACAACTGTTTATTTACTTACATACATACATACATACATACATACATACATACATACATACATACGTACATACATACATACATACATACATACATACATACATACATACATAAAATCACGCGTTTCCCACTTAGTGGGTTAGCAAAAACCCGAAAACAATAAGAAAAGGGATGAAAGTAAGAGCTCAACTGAATCACTTAACTCTTTAAAAACATTCTTCTTTCGCCTTGTCCAAAATCATCATAACATTCATACAAGTACATATTAATGTGACCGATTTTCGGTAGCGAATAACCGCATCCGGACCACAATAACAGTTACGCAACAATCATCCTTTGCCACACATTCCTATCCATGCACACTTTCACCTCAGCCACATTCATAAACGTATTCATACATAATAACATATTAAAGTGACCGATTTTCGGTAGCGAATAACCGCATCCGGACCACAATAATAGTTACACAAAAATCATCTTTCGCTACACATTCCTGTACAAACATACTCCGTTCTTCTCGTCCACATAAAAGTTCAGCTGTCTCTCCATTCTCATAAAACATTCTTACTAACCATACATCTTCACACCACAATAATTACGAAACAATCATCCTTCGCCACACATTCCTATCCAGGCAAACTTCTTTCGCCTCAGCCACATTCATAATTTTATTCATATATGCTCTTCTTCTCTTTCCACTCGGAAACTTACGCTCCTTCAAAACACTACCAATCACATCCATCCACTTACACACTGGACGGCCACGCAATCGAACACCCTCAACTTTACCAACATATATGTGTTTTACGAGTCGTTCACTCATCATTCTCTCCACATGACCAAACCATCTCAACTGACTCACTCCAACTCTCTTAACTACATTCTTCCTAACCATACATTCTTCATACACCAAATTATTCCTCACGCGATCCCGTCTTGTATACCCACAAACACCACGTAAATACCTCATTTCCACAGCAGTCACTTTCCTTTTATGCTTTCTCGTCCATGCCCAACATTCACTTCCATACATCAAAGCAGGCACCAGCACTCCATTGTATACACTTAACCGAGCTTCTTTTATTTACCTGGTAGCGGAAAATTATCGGGGTTCCCATTGGTTGAATTTTCAAGTGTTTTGCATCATGTTTGGTTAAAAACTAGTCATTGGAATTTATCATTGTAATATGGGTAGTGTTTTAAAAATTTGTCGTGGGCATTGTTGATGAATTATGTGTGTCGTGTCACCATCATTGAATAGGCTACGTTATACGTTACTCTATCCATCGTAACCGTAAATAATACGGGAAGATGCGTAAATCACTAGCACTGCCGTAAAGTCATGAGGCTGGTAAAAATCTGGCCGTTTTTTCACCGATTATTTATATTACAAATTCCGCTGAGCCATGTAAATTTATTTTTGTAGCGCGAACAGAAAGATTAATTTTACTGCTACCTGCTGTATAAATAGATATTTATTTCGTTAAGATCCTTCCTCTCGACGAACTGTCTTATTTACATTTATTCCCCCCATTAATCTGACTTTACTTGCGCCCGTTTCACACTTGCAGATTTACATCCGGTTTTATTGCTACGTAGAATGAACGTAGAACTCACTATAATACTTCACTATCTTACATCTTGCACTATTCTAAACGGGTATTGCATACCATCATTTTATGAATTCATTAAATAATCTGCTGTCTAAGACATGACAAGAATTACGTTACATCTTATTACTCATAGAAGTTAGTTTTTACCTACCGTCACCTATTGGTAAGGAAGGTATTGTCTTTGGTCAAAAAATTCGTTAATAAATAAATAAATAAATATATCATCACGGAATATTACCCATTTCTGGGTGTGCCAATATCTACAACACTTGTAGACATCGGTAATGATGACGATATATTTTACCATGTGGGCGCTTACCAGGCGTCACCTCACGGACACTCATGGCTGGTGTGGAGAGTGCACCACAGGAGTCACTTTTGTGCCATTTAAAATTGGAAATATTTGGCGTCTGTCGGGATCGAACCTGGTTCCCCCTGGTTCGCGACCAGACACTCAGGCACGCGGCCACGGGACCCCATAAAAAAAAAATTCGTTGGTGAGTTTTTAACGAATAAGCACGTTTGATAGTCCCTAGAGTACGAATTTACTATTTTTAAGATGATGTCTGTATGTGTATGTGTATGTGTGTCTGTGTGTGACAAATTTTTCTCCGACGATAACTCCAATACTACAATTCTAAAAAATTTAATTCTTTCGTAGTCCTCTTCTTTTCATCCATATGAAGAGCTGATTAAATTTTGACATTTTATGTTTTATAAATATTAAAGAAAATGCTCTTCTCTATACGGTTTGATTATACATTTTCCTTCATATTCAATACATATTGTCATAGCATTATAAAGAGATTAATTTTCAAAAATCAGTTAGCTTTGCTATTTATCATGGAAACATCTTTTATATTCAAAAAATTCTAATTGACAGATGTCAGTGCCAAGTAGTATGGAATTTGTGAAAAATAGTATGTGTTCGTGTTATAATGTTATTGGTTATATAAAATCTTTTCCAAGGACTTCTTTTTATAGCATTTATCCATTTTTATTTCAATATTTTTATTTCTAAAAATTCACACAGTTGTTCAAATACCCTATAAATGCGTACACTTACATAACATTCTCTTTACAATCAAATAATATTACTACCAAGTTTATATCTCTACCTGTTTTTGAATTATTGCCCCAAAAGTCATTATACCCCACATTTAGATAAAAACTTCAAAATTTCCAAAAATCTAATTTATATGTCTCTAGATACTTCTTAATGCGCTGATTCCAAATTTTGAAACCGCAGGTCGATATCTCTTTTCGTTCTCGAGATATTTAGATTCAAAGTTTTGCTCAAAACTGCCCATTTTTGGGTAATAACCCAAAAATGGGTCGAGATATGAATTTGGCGACACCACCATTCGATTCTACAGTTAAAAATACATAAGTATATCAATTTTCATAATTTTTGACTGACCAGTACATTTTTTATGAATAAAAGTTTGAAAACCTCTGAAAACGGTCAAAATCTGAAAAAATCCTAAGGGGTACCCCTTACGATTTTTGCGATTTTTGACCATTTTCAGTTATTTTGCTTTAGAGATTGTATGCGGTGTTCAAAAATTCTGAAAATTGGTGTACTTATGTAATTTTGCCCGTAGAATCGAATGGTGTTATAGCCAAATTCATATCTCGACCCATTTTTGGGTTATTACCCAAATATGGGCAGTTTTGAGCAAAACTTTGAATCTAATTATCTCGAGAACGAAAAGAGATATCGACCTGCGGTTTTAAAATTTGGAATCAGCGTATTGAGAAGTATCTAGAAACATATAAATTAGATTTTTGGAAATTTTGACTTTTGGGGCAATAATTCAAAAATGGATAGAGATATAAACTTGGTAGTAATATTATTTGATTGTAAAGAGAATGTTACGTAAGTGTACTCAATCAGTAGGAGCACATATTGCCCTTAACACTTAAAAAAACTATAGATAAATGCAAATAATTTTTTTTTTCAGAGTTCTATTTCTTGGGTTTTTATTTGTATAATTGTACTCTATTATACTTTAAAAGAATGTCCATCAATACAATTATTGTCTTTTCTTTCTGTTCACTGCTAACCTAAATTTCATTCAAACTCCCGTATTTAAGTATTTGTCATTCTAATCAACGTGACCCCAGTTTGTAATTAGTGTAGTATTTACCCTATCCTAGTGACTATTGGGCAGTTTGTAGCTTGTGTTTTGCTGTAGTCGATTTGTACTCGTAGCAAGTGAAGTGGCTTTGCTTGGATTTGCAAATCAATGGAGTGTGGTTACTAGCGGCCACGAACTTTGCTCCAAGTAGGAGAAACTTTACAAGATATTGCCTTAACATCATCTATATACATCAGTAGCGCCCGCCAATTTTCACTAGAACAAGGAAAACTGAAGGACAGTGTTAAAAATCATACCTTTTATTGTTAAAATTGGATTAAAATTTATATTATTTTTTTAAGATTCTTTATTCTTCGCATTTAGTCAGTTTACCTTTTTACAGTATTTTCAATGGGACCGTCCACCATAATATTGCATTAAAATTTGGACTATAGGACTTACATATTAGTTAACTAAAATCGCTAATACTAAATATGTATTTCGGCAACTAAGTTATAAAGTACGTAAGTAACTAAGTAAGTAATAGTTATTTACATTCGAGTGCTTGTAAGTTGTATTTTACAGCGCGACAGCTTTGTTTAAGGGACGAGCCCTTAAGGCCAGTGCCTTATTAGCTGGAGCGCTGTAAAATACTTCACGCACGAGAATTGTATCAAATTTTTTGGCCGACGATAATGAAAATCACTTTTTTTAATGAGATAGGTTGTACTTCTGGAAAGGGTTAATTTGAAATACTGGGGTTAAGTCAATTTCCAAATTTGATTTTACTTACCTTCATTACAGTACTTCCTCTAGCAAAAAATTATTTGTAATAATATACGTTGTTTATGACTGATAATATATTTATTTGCTCATGTTTTCTTCGTAATAAATAATAGGTAGGTGTCGATATTTGACATTTCAGCAATGTTCGCCTCGCGTATTTGACAGGTATATTGATCGGTGACTATGTCGGTAACGGCGGATTTTTACAATAATGACAGATGTCGCTGCCGTGATTTTAGTATATAAATTAATTTTGTGCCCTCCTGAAGTGTAATGGGATTTTTACAATTGTATACACAGCAAGTGTAACCTACATTTTACGCTTACTGTGTTGTAACTTGTCTAACTATGCGGTAAAATAATCAAAATACACTGGACGTTTATGGGCATTTAGAAAAGAAATCATCTTTACTATGATAAAGTTCATGTAAAAAAGTACTACCTACTTAAGTTATTTTTTTACTTTAACATATCCTATATTTAAAATTAATTTATATAAACCAAAATCACGGCAGCGACATCTGTCATTATTGTAAAAATCCGCCGTTACCGACATAGTCACCGATCGATATACCTGTCAAATACGCGAGACGAACATTTCTGAAATGTCAAATATCGACACCTACCTATTATTTATTACGAAGAAAACATCAGCAAATAAATATATTATCAGTCATAAATAACGTCTATTATTACAGATAAATTTTCGCTAGAAGTACTCTAATGAAGGTAAGTAAAATCAAATTTGGAAATTGACTTAACCCCAGTATTTTAAACTAACCCTTTTCAGAAGTACAACCTATCTTATTAAAAAAAAGTGATTTTCATTATCGTCGGCCAAAAAATTTGATACAATTCTCGTGCTTGAAGTACTTTACAGCGCTCCAGCTAATAAGGCACTCGCCTTAAGGGCTCGTGCCTTAAACAAAGCTGTCGCGCTGTAAAATACAACTTACACGCACTCAAATGTAAATAACTATCACGCACGAGAATTGTATCAAATTTTTTGGCCGACGATAATGAAAATCACTTTTTTTAATGAGATAAGTTGTACTTCTGAAAAGGGTTAGTATAAAATACTTGGGTTAAGTCAATTTCCAAATTTGATTTTACTTACCTTCATTAGAGTACTTCGTCTAGCAAAAATTTATTTGTAATAATAGACGTTGTTTATGACTGATAGTATATTTATTTGCTCATGTTTTCTTCGTAATAAATAATATGTAGGTATCGATATTTGACATTTTAGCAATGTTCGCGGTGCGTATTTGACAGGTATATCGATCGGTGATTATGTCGGTAACGGCGGATTTTTACAATAATGACATATGTCGCTACAGTGATTTTGGTTTATATAAATTAATTTTAAATATAGGAAATGTTAAAGTAAAAGAAATAACTTAAGTAGGTAGTAAAAATGATTTCATTTCTAAATGCCAATATACGTCCAGTGTATTTTGATTATTTTACCGCATAGTTAGACAAGTTACAACACAGTAAGCGTAGAATGTAGGTTACACTTGCTGTGTATACAATTGTAAAGTTCCCATTACACTTCAGGAGGAAAAAAAATAATTTTATGGCTGTCAAAAAATCGCACTTTTAATGTCAATCGGCAAATTGTTATGTATGTATCAAGATCAAGGCACTGAAGTTCTGTTTTTCATCATGAATGTGGAATTAATATCGCGTTTTTGAAATCGGAATCCATTTTGAAGTAAATGAATACATAAAATAACAACGATACAACGATTATTTTTGGGGTTGTGAAATCCTGGTTGTGGCGCTTGTGTGTTTGTCCCCCCGTGTTCTGGCTTTACCCAGTTGGTTATTTAGTAATCCGTGACCCAGTGCACACTTACCACTTCATTTAATTTATTGTTTTATGTCTTGTTAAAGCGCACTTCAACACTACTTAGTGGTGTGGAAATTACCTCTCTGACAACTCTTATTTACGACCTTTTTATTTATAATTTATGTGCTCGACTAAGAATATTCTCTTTACTTCTTAACACTTCATATCGATTATGTTGTACTCGTACCTACGTAAAATTACAAATAAAAGAAAGAAAATTTCATATTATAAAAATAAGTTTAGTTTGTCTCAAATAATAGTGAAGTTACCAGTTAATTTATTAAGAAGACTTTGACTTTTCCAATATTTTATGTTTTTATATTTCGATTAAAAATTAAATTTGAAAAAAATCAATGTTATACAAATTACATAAATGTACCTCTTTGTTGAAAAACCCAGCACTGAACAACATAAAGTTGAAGCGAAGGGAGTAGATTAAATATAAGTTGTCAAAAATACTACACTGATAAAAAAAAACGTCTAAATTGTAGAAATTAACTAAATAAATTCCTTATTTTTCAGCCTACTAATATGTTTCATTAAAATATCTACGTTGATTTAGTTAAATTTTCTAAATTTGTAATAACAAATTATAGTAAAATTAAATACTTTCTTAGATGAAATGAGTTCATATTGTGATAAGTACTGAACTAAATATAAATAAAGAAATTAACTAAATATAGGTATATATATTAAAAAATAAATTTTCTATTTAATTTACCTAATTCATTAGATAAATTAGGTACCGAAAATTGTAGCACAAACATAATGAAGCCAAATATAGTAAAATTAAATAAAATAAGAAAATTAAAGTAACCATTTGCATATTTAAATTACGATTTTTATCTATTATCTACTTCGGATTAGTTACAATGCTAAAGTAAGATTTTCAAATTATACTAGGTACATTAATAGACATGTTGCCTAATAAAATAATATCTAAATAAAATTAGACAAAATTCCAATTCTTTTTACCTCTCGCTAAGAGAGGTATTGGATTCATGCTAAAATTCGCATATCCAGATTTTATTGAATAAGCATGATTTAAGGTCCCTAGCATCCGATTATAACATTTTTAAAATGATGTGTGTGTGTATGTATGTGTGTGTGTGTATGTATGTATGTATGGATGTTGGAGGGACGATTCCTCAAAAACTATGAAACTTAAAAAATATTTAACTGCAGTTTCCTCAATCTGACATTCCTGGGAAGAGCTGAAAAGGTTTTGGTAACAATTGAACAACCGGAAGTAGTAGTTTCTTAGAAAAATTCTTCTAAATGTAATTTTTTGGGTGTTTTTTTTTTTTTATTAAATATTGAAGAACATAAAATTCTCCATCTAATACACTTAAAAATTTTATTATATCTTGTATAGATTTAGAGATACACTATAATTTATAGAGTATTCTAATCGCAGAGGCTAAGGCACTAAGGAAACCAGTTGACAAATTCCAATATTTATAACATGGTTTTTAAATGACACATGTCAGTGTCAAAAATCAACAGTTTTAGTGACATTCTGATAGCTTTTTCTGGTAAGTATATTTAATCTTTCTTATTGTTTTATTAATTAAATATTTGAAATTACAGGTAAAATGCATATATTCATTAGAAATACCGCCAATCTGGTTAATGAATTGGAAGAATCTCTGACATTTAGAAACTTCCTCATACAATGAAAAATAGATATAATTGGAATTATATGTGTGCAGAAGACATGTTAGATACATAAAAAACAATATTTGGGTAAAGTTCTGTAATATTTTGTTATAAAACGACGGTTCGAAAGCGAAGTGCAATACAATACTTATATAGCCTAATATGGAAATGGCGAGAGGACTTGTGCTGGCCACAACAGATTTTTTTTCTATGTACTAGAATAATAATTTGAGTTAGTAAGGGCCGGTGTACGAATACAAGATTATAGTTATTATCGTCATTAGGCCGATATTGGGCAAATAACGGACGCGGCTGAGTTTTATAATCAGTTTTCTCGTTTATTATTTGCATGTCGACCGTGTGGCATTCAAGATTTTTGTAATAACAAATTTAAACATTTAGTAGTATTAAAATAATAAAATCCACGTGCTACTTTACAATTTTGACTATTTCTGTAAATAATGTTTTAAAAAAGAAATTAATTTATTTGTATTATATGTTTATATATTAAATATTTGTACCTTATCATAATTATAAATTTCATGTTGTAATACACCATGTATACTTTGTAGAGCCCTGAAGAAGACTTTTGTTAAAGTCAAACGTCGGCCAGGAAATAAATAATTTACAAACGACTGCATGTCTGATTATTTTCCATATTTACATTCTGAAATCAGTCGATCATCGTAATCAACCATAAAATAATAAAATTCTTCTATTTCTGTTATACTGAACAACTTTTTTGTTGGTTTATTAATTCTCCTTGACAACGGTCCATCAATATGCTATGATTTTTCTAGGAACACTTGATACTTAATTGTAGGCGCTTGTTATAAAAAATAATGGCAGGCGGCCGTTATTTTTATCTTTTCTTTTTTGTTTTTAGTTTTGTTATACCATAGTAACATAATGGTATTACGAAAAATAATTTAACTGGTTGATATCTTAAGTTCTAAGTTGGAACACAGAGCTTTTATCATACAAAAGTTAACCTTAAATGACAGGCACAGTTGTCAACTGTAAACTTACAGTTAACTCCCAAAAAATCCCAAATATGGTAAATAATTTAATAATATTGAGCAAAATTATTAAAGAAATATTTCGTGTTAATTACATACATTATAATATGTTTTTTTTTTTTTACCTTAAAACGCAAATATGTTATTATTTGGTACATAGCTTCAAAATAAATAACATTAAAAAAATGGACAAGAATTATCTCCATAATTACATACTTCTTACATTAAACATACCTTTTCCTGACTTGGTGAATTTACGCCTTGAAATCTGGTGTGTTGGAGTGAGAGAACATGTGTGATGGAAGACAGAACGTGCGTATATTTCGATTGTATTCAGAACTGAAGATGAAAAAATGTTATATCCTAATATAAAAGGCTGGTCTGACAGCAGTTATAAATCTTTGTCTAAACGGCAAAAAACGAATAAGAGAAAAATGAGCTGAAAAGGAAGTAAAAATGAAAATAAAATGAAAGCTTGATTCAAATAGACGGAAAATAAATCGCGCAAAATGGACAATGCAAGGAGGAGGAGGAGGAATCAATCGATAGCAAGAGAGGAAGAGGAAGTGAAGGACAAGAAGAATAACGACAATCGCTCACCTGCCAACCGCAAATTATCTACACGCCAAATTAACTCAATTTGTCACCATTCGTGTCAATACAACCGAATTGTAAACATTTTTCTTTTATTAACGCGAATAGTTATTATTTTTAATGACAAGAGAATCTTTAACTCACAACACTCCACTAGATCTGTCATTATACCTAGTAATATACCGATTTCTAACCCTTTGGAGATTGGGAAATACGTCATTCCTAACTTTAACGACAATCTCTTGTGTTGGAAACAACAGATTTTACTTCCAACTCTTGGGTTGGAAATGTTTATCTAGAGATTGCCTAGCAACTTTGTTATAGATCCTTATAATAAAGTAGGTTAAAAAAAATTTTGAGCTGTCAAAAATATTAATAAAATTAAAGGTTATAACTCATTGATTTAAAATGAGGATGCAGGGCGAGTGAGTTAATAAATATTCTTAGCTCACGTGGTTTATACAATGTTTTCTTCAATTTTGACTAAATAATAAAAAAAGATAATTATATTTAATTTTGACAACATAAAAAACTAATCAGTTAGTCGGCTGCGTATAACAATCGTCGATGATAGACGTCAATTCATCTATTTAAAGAGCTTTATTGTCTGTTATTTGTGTCGTGAAAAATAATGAAAATGGATGATAATGTTTGATAAATACTGTGGTGAGTGTTATTTTCCTACCTGATGTTCTTTTAAATACATTATTTCTTGCAGAGTGAGTTTAAATTTTGTGAGAGTGATTTAATTTTTTTTATTCAAATTTCTTCTCATAAGAGACATATTCTTAGCTCACTAAGGGCCGGTCTTATAAACAATAAATTAAACCTTAGTTAGTTACTGCACAAGTAAATTAAATGGACCATTAAAAAAGAAATGGATATTATAAAACTAATCTCACCATCAAATAACTAACGGGGGATTTAATTCAATTTTAGTAGTGTGTTTGTGGTTTTGTGAAAAGTTTCTATATTCACATTCGTTATAAACGTAAATCAGTTGATTTGACAGTTGGAAAAGAAACGTGATCGTGGGAAAAATCATATTGATATTGAAAAACATAACCTATTAGATATTGTTGAAGATTATTTTCATATAATTTGGAACGACCCGGTTGCGTAAAATCGTAAGGTTATTACTAGCTGATTCATTGCGGAAATTGACATATTTCTTAATGTTAGTGGTCTTATATTTCCTTCAATCTGTCCCAATATGTGTAACACACATTGTTTTGACAATCGAAATCTCTTTTTAAACTCATGGCTCGTACCACGATCATGGTTTTAACAAAAACGCTGTTTTAAGAAATGTCTAATTCAAATTTCAAAATGTAATTTCACCCTTATGTTAGAAGAACAATTTATTTAAAAATATTTGTTCTGCTTTAAAATCATATTTTGAAAAATTTCATAGTATTTATTATCATCATTAAATAATGAAATTTGACATTTCTTAAAACAGTGTTTTAGTTAAAACCGTGATCGTAGTACGAGCCATTGTCATAATATAATTTCATATGGATTTGTCCTGTTTCGGAACAATTTTGGTAGCCTACCTCGTGCAAATATAAATGCATCATCATTATCTGTTTATGAATCCGAGGAAACTGATGATACAGACTCTAAAGATGACATACTCGACACATACATTTCTTAAAAAAAAAATATTTAAAAAGTAAATAGTTCTCTATTTCAATTGTTTTAAAATAAACATAACCAAAAAAAAGTACAGTTTGACGTTTCTTTAACAACTGATTTAAATCTAATAGCATGAAATTCCGCAGTTACTTTAATAGGTCGATTTACTTGTCATTAAACTTTTATAATACTCAAATGTTCAGTTAAATTAGTTTAGTAGCTAACTAAATTTTAACTGTTGATTAAATAGTTTTATAAGGCCGGCCCTAAGTGTATAAATATCTGTTATTTAGAAAATATTTCATTATTATAAAGAATGAAATGAAATTAAAAAGCTCATAATAAATTCATTCTTAGCATTAACAACAATTTTATTTATTTTCATTCTTCAAACATATTTACATTTAATTATAACATTTTTGTTAATAAAATTTGTTTGCTATACATTTCCATGAAATGAAGTAAACTAATTTCCATGTATTTTATTTTAAAAAACTCTTGTATTCCCGTCCCTACGTTAACTTGTATTATTTTTAAAAAACAAACTCGGCTTGAATCAATATTTTGTTGACGTACATAGAATTTATTAAAACGAAATTGTGTTTACAAAAATGAAATTCAATACAGTCTAAATAAATACTAACATATTACAATAAAAGAAGGAACTGGTTTCCATTTTAATATTTAATTTGAAAAGTTCAGATCGTGCATGCACGTAAACATTTAATTAATGTAGCAAACAAATATTATGTTAGTATGTAACTCAAAGAGATTTTCAATTATGATGAGGAATGCTGTGCTATGATACGAATGTAATTTCGAAACAAGTTTATCTTATTTTCAAATTCATCTCCAACAGAATACCAACCGGAGTTAAATACAAACTGGAATTATATTTATGATAATCAGATTAATAATAGAATATTATAGAGAGAGTACGGTATTAGATTCAAATATGGCTTATTTTTTTTTCTATTTGGGAGACTATACAGTTCCGTCCAAAATATGGCTACACGTTACACCTCGTGATTACGGGAATACCTATAAAATACAACTAAAATATTATAAACAATTATAACAAAATAAAAATATTTAACGGAGTAAAATTATTTTTTTTTTAAATCGTTACTAAAGTGCACAAAAATCGTCACAACTTAGAAATCGGCACTGAAGTAATTCATTTTACGACTCTCATGCCCAGTTTTATTAACATCGAATAACTTGCTGAGTTATTACTTTGAAAGTAAATTTAATCAATGAGTAAATAAAAATGTCTGTTTTATAAAATAAGTTGCAGAGTAAAATAAGTACTTGCAGAGTAAATATTTTATTCTAGTGATTTACCGACCGAGACATTATTATTATTGTCGGGAGGTGGTTCATTCTTGCCCCTGTACTGCGACCTTTCTGGTCTATTGTACCCTCCGTGTTTCCTCCTATTCTAGGAGCCCTGTATGTTTTGTAAACTCCAGGATTTTCTTTAAACTAATGTCCTTTAGTGTCTCAGTGTGCAATTTCTTTGCTCCTAAAAGACTATGTCTGCTTGCCATAAATGCTTCGCAGTGACATATTAAGTGTTCAGGGGTTTCATCCTCTTCTCCACATCCTCTGCATGTTGGTTCTTGTTTGAGGCCCAACCTATGCAAATGTTTATTTAATTGACAGTGTCCTGTTACCAGTCCTGTTATTAGTCTGACATCTTGCTTGCTCATTACAAGTAAGTTGTCTGTTCTTTTCTTGGATGGCTCATTCAGGAAGAACTTGGAATGTCTTTGGCCTGATGTGGCTGTCCAATGCCGTTTATGCTATTGCCAAAGCAAAGTATTAAGTTGTTGATTAACTGTTTTCGCAGTTATTCCGCAAGCTGGTTCTGGTCCTATAAAAGGTATATTTGTCCCATCTTTTGCAAGATGGTCGGCTGCCTGGTTTCCTTCAATTTCGGAATGCCCGGGTACCCATATCAATCTTAATTTATTCGTCGCTCGTAAGGCATTCAATCTGTGGATGCAGTCTAGAATTAGTCCTGAGCCTACCTCACACGAGTTTAGTGCCTTAAGTGCGGCTTGGCTGTCTGTTACTATGGAGATTCTTCTATTGTGCTAGTTTTTCTCCAATAGTAATTGCACGCTGGTTAAAATTGCGTGTACTTCTGCTTGGAATACTGTTGCATTTGTCCCAAGTCCAACCGACAGAGACATCGTTTATTATTATTCAAATGTCAAAACAAAGTGTCATAAAGTGTCATTTCTCATTAAAAATGGAAAAAAAGAGAGAATGGCGAAAGAATTATACTGAAATAGATAAAGTGAACATGTTAGATATAAAAAAATATATTAGTATTATTGAAACCAAGCAGACAGACGTAGCAAGCGTCAAAAGCAAAAATAGTGTATGGGATGAGATTTGTAGAGAATTTAATGCAGTTTCACAAATAGGTCCCCGGAATAGTGTTCAAATGAAACTGTTATATGACACATTGTATTTATGTTGGCTTGGAATAGTTGGGTTTTGTACAGGTGTTAATAAGTAATTTTTACAGGGGTATCCACTATCCCCTAACAAGTAGCAATTACCAAATTCTCCGTTTTCAAGCCTAGCTCTTATTAATGAATTTAAATATGTTGCTGTCGTGTGCGGAACCAGGCCATCTAGCAACAACATCCGTTATTTTTAGATTTGCTGAACATGCCATTTTGCATTTCACAGAAAACCATCCTTTTCGTTTTCTATCAATTTCTGCGTTCTCTATAAAATAATTAATTTTGACATGTGTCAAATTTATTCTACAGAATAAAATTTACTTCCTCGAAAATCAGTGGAGTAATTTATTCCATAGATTTACTTAGCTAGTATTTTTATTCTTGCTTTATAAAACGAAAATCTCTGGAATAAACTATTTTACTTCGAGAATAAATTTTACTTTGCTAGTAATTTACTTATCCATCTTTTATAAAACTGGGCATTATAATAATTATTGTATATGCTAGATAATTTGGGTAGGTGTACCATATACCAATTTTCCAGAAAAATATTTAACTTTGATTTTTTAAATGGAATACACATACATACACAGCCACACATACACACACGGACATCATCGTGAAAATGTTAAAATTGGATTCTAGGGAACTTCATTTACTAAAATCTCGATATGCGATTTTTATCACAATCCCTATACCTCCCTTACCAAGGGTAGCGGGAGATAAAAATATTACAGCTTGGCAAAAAACTTTGTACAACTACAGATCCGTTTCAATATAATGGAGGATCCCTTTTGAATAATATGCCTCATCTTCTAAGCAAAATACCACTTTACATTTTTGTCTTCTATGGTTCTTCTATGGTTCTTCTACCGTTCTTCTGCATTTTTCCCTGAATGTTAGTTATCTTGTTTGAGCAACAGTTCATCGTCTGCATAAATGAGTTCGACCTTCGCCGTTGCATTGGCGGACGACTGGGATTCGCGATTTACAGTGTCGAGAGAGTAAACTTATTGTTCACGATCACACGGCAGATTTACACAGAAAGCAGAGCACAACAGACAGCAGAAGCAATGGGAGTAATGAAGAAAAAACGCAACAGGGAATATCACCATCGTAAATACAATTTAAAACCATTCTAATGAATGATCGACTAACGTTGTTTTTGAAAGGGGAAGCTTGACATTTTTTGCTATTATGTTTTATAGAAAATCTGTTGTGGCCAGCACAAGACCTCTCGCCATTTTTATTTTATGTAAGTGTTGTATTGCACTTCGCTATCGAACCGACGTTTTTTAACAAAAAAACTTTACCCAAATATTGTTTTTTATTGTATTTAACATGTCTTCTGCACACATACAATACTAATTATATCTATTTTTCATTGTATGAGAAAGTTCCAAAATGTCAGAAATTCTTCCAATTCATTTATTTGTGATGGATATATACATTTTATCTACAATTTTAAATATTTAATTAATAACATAAAATAAGAAAGATTAAATGTACTTCCCAGAACAAGCTTTCAGAATGTCACTAAAACTGTTGATTTTTGACACTGACATCTGCCGTTTACAAACTTTGATATAAATATTTAAATTTGTCAACTGGTTTCCTTAGTGCCTTGGCCTCTGCGATTAGATTATTCAATGTACAGTGCCTTTATCTTTAAATCTATACAAGATATAATAAAAATTTAAATATATCAAATGTAGAATTTTATGTTCTTCAATAATAGTGATAACAGAAATTTTCAAAAAATAATATTTAGAATTTTTTTAAAGAAACTATTACTTCCGGTTGTCCAATGAGGTCATGCACGACTTTTTTTTTATAATTTTAATCGATAGAGTAGTGAAAAATAATAGACCCGTATTTTTTATTTTTCCTCAAATCGATCTTTAATCATGAAAAAATTGTAATTGAAAATGACATTCTTTAAAATGCGGCTGAAGACCCCCGCTTCGTCCCTTGTCGAAAGACGTCACAGAGTGAGAAGCACGACCATTTTGATTTTCACATTGTCTTAAACGTCAAAGTGACATTTAAAGATAACCTAAAATTTATGAAAGTAAACATGTCGATGGAACGTTGTTTCGTGCCAAAATAAAGAATAAAATAATATTCTGGAATATATTCAATGTCTCATATGCCTTTATAACCTCCTACCGTCTAATTCAAAGATTCAAAAGTGAAAGAAACATCTGATGTAACGTAGATAATTTCATGCCAAATGAAAATTATATTTATAAAAATAAATAGAACGATATTATATTAATATAATATAGCATATTTAGATATGTAATCCTCAATTTATAGTTTATATATATTTTTCTTTTAGAAATTATGTGTCCATATAAAATGTCTGTTTGAAATGAGTCTGAACTTCGTTCGTAACGTTGTGACGACAAAACATGGCTGGTTTTTGCAACTTTTTAAAAATACCATACTTTAAAACGATTTTATACAACAAAAAATATAAATAAAAAATAATTTAATCATACTGATCGATGAATTAGACTATCCTTTTTCGATTTAAACTGAAAAAAGGTACAATTATTTTTTTTTGCATGACCTCATTGTTACCAAAATCTAATCAGCTCTTCCCAGGAATGTCAGATTGAGGAAACTGCAGTTAAATATTTTTTAAGTCTTATAGTATTTGAGAAACCGTGGTTCCAACATCCACACACTCATCCACACACACACACACACACACACGCACACGCACACACATATATATATATATATATATATATACACATACACACGTTTTTTTCGTAAAAATGTTATAATTCGTTTATAGGGACCTCAAAGCGTGCTTATTCTCTAAAATCTAGAAATTTTAGCATGTTTCCAATACCTCTCTTAGCGAGAGGTAATAAAATATTACTAGTAATGTCAAAAACTAATAGGACAGTATAACACATCAAACCTTTTATTATATATAAATAAATAAATATATCATCACGGCATATTACCCATTTCTGGGTGTGCCAGTATCTACAAACATGTAGACATCGGTAATGATGACGATATATTTTACCGTGTGGGCGCTTACCAGGCGTCACCTCACTGGCACTTATAGCTGGCGTAGAGTGCACCACAGGGATCACTTTTGTGCCATTTAAAATTGGAAATATTTGGCGTCGCTCGGGATCGAACCCGGTTCCCCCAGGTTCGCGACCAGACACTTTTATTATATAATAATTAAAATATACTTGTATCTGTATATCATTTTCGATACCAATGCATTTTATTCAACTGGCTATATGGACACCTGGGTGATATTTTTTAGAAAGAATAATAGGTTTGTTCACACAAAAGTCAGTAAAAATCAGGTTAAAAATGTTCGCACAACAGAAATTTTAAATCTTCGAAAAAATCATTTGTCCACAGCCTCGCGCTTTATCTCACCTCGAGGCTTCGCCTCTCGGTAATATACCCTCGGCTGTAATGAAACATCTCCCACCTCGGATGTAATACAGTATATTACGTCCAGTGACAAATAGATTGCACCTTATTTAGTAATAAAATTTTTTCGCGATCGCCCAGAAAATGAGCTCTTTCTGATCACTATTTAGACCGGAAAGTCCTTATTTGCTGAGCTAGCTCGGAAAGTTGTCTATAAGGGATCGGAAAGTACTTTACCGATCCCGGGACCGGTAAAGCTAAATGTTTCCATGGAGATCAGTTGTTTATTTATTTCTTATTTGCTCGCAGTAATAAATAAAATAATACTTTTTTATTCTTTTTTCAGGATCGCAAAAAAAATATTGTACCCAACATGACCTAAAAGTGTCTATACTGGGCTCACAAGCTTCCAAAGCTCGACTACGGCTCGCTCTGGAATATGCTTGCTCACCCAGTAAAGTATCACTTTCAGGTCTTGTTACGTAAATTACTATTAAAGTACAAAATTTTTCTCAAAACGTTATTACGTTACTTTGTAATCATTTACGGCTGAATTAGATTTATTGTTTCGATGCAAATCGATTGAAAAACTGTCAACATTTAATTACACAAATCCGGAATATTTGAATAAATATGTATTGAAAATGAAAAAGGTATTGGCATTGCGTATATGTAGTCAAAATAATACAATTTAAATCATTTCAATTAACACCTATTGAAAATTTACAGATAATTCACAACTGGCTACATCTGAATGACAAATATTCAGCCTAGACGAAAAAATATCCACAATTTGTACAAAATTTTCAACAGATTTCAATGGGCGTTAATAATAAATGTTTCATTAGTTTAACAAATATAATTAATTTGTTACAATACAATAACTGAATGCGGAACTGCATTCAATAAAATGTAAAACGTATTTCTATTATATCAAAAATTCCATCAATGCATAATGGAATATCGGAGCTTCAATATTCAACATAAATTTCATCTCTTCTTTATTAATTTTCATTCCAAAAGAATTAAAACTTTTTTTTATTATCAACAGACAACTTAGGGCTAGTTTTACAATCTCCGGTTAGAATTTTAACTGTAAGTTAAATAAACAATATCGAATCGGATTATTGACAGCAATGATTTTGAGTTTGTCATTTGACATTTTGTTTCATTTCAATTTTGTTTATTTAACTGACAGTTAAAATTTGAACCAGAGATTGTAAAACTGGGCCTTAAACTTCAACGAAAGTAGGAGATTTTACCTCTCGGTATTGGATTAATGCTAAAAAGATGTGTGTGTGTGTGTGTTGTGTGTGTGTGTCTGGATGTTGGAGGGATGGTTTCTCAAATTCTATAAGACTAAATATCAATTTAACTACGCATTCCTTAATAGTAGTAGTAGTTTCTTAAAAATAATCTTCTAAATATTATTTTTTGAAAATTTATGTTATTACAAATATTAAAACAGTAAAAATTTATTGAAAATATGAATGATAATAGTTAAAGGATAAGGAAAATTATATTTATTTTATTATAAATTATTCCTTCTAGAAAACACGGAGAGTTTTGCTTTTGATGATGCAGGACATGTGCACGAGTGTTTGAGCAAATAGGATCCAAGTATGACCACCGACTTTGAGAAGCCACGCCCTAATCCGCCTTAACTAAAAATATACTTCTTCGGGTGTGTCGGATCTGTTCGGTTGCTGTTCGGGTGACGTTCTAATTTCTTTGTTTTTATAAAATGACAAAAAAAGTGATATAAATTAAGTATAATAATTTATTTTATGTTTCTAATAATAAATTGTAATATTACAATTTAAATATACATTATTTTGTAATTTGTTTAACATTTTTTCGTGGCTTGTGGACCACTGTTTGTTTACTTCTGGTGTATCCACGTTATCTACGTCACAAAGCTAATTTAAAATTCGGACCTTAATATCTCGCTTATTTGGAGGAATTTTTAACTCGGACTTTCACATGTGGTCTTATATTTTTATGTACTTGAAGAAAAAAAATTAAAAAAATATCGTGGAATAGCCTATTGTCCGTTATATTGAACATTTTTGTTTCTCTTCTATAGATTTAGAGATAAAGAATTATAAATATATAAAATAATCCGTAAATATTAAAATGTTTATAATTGACAGAAAAATGTCAGTGCCAAAATTCCAGACAGATACATTACTGAAGGCTTTTTCTGGAAGGTACATTTAATATTTCTTATTTTATTATTAATTAAATATTTAAAATTGTAGATACATACTTATATTACATATACGCATCAGAACTAGCGCCTATCTCGTCAATGAATTTGATGAATGTCAAACATTTAGAAAATATATGAACATTAGATGTAATTAGAATTTTTATGTGTGTACCAAAAATGTTGAATACAATATGTACTTATATAGCCTAATATCAAAGTGGCGAGAGGTCTTGTGCTCGTTACATCAGACTTTTGAGCGTAATAGTTGTGCATGAACTTCACTTAAACTTGAACATTTCAATCTAATATTATCAAAAAGGAAATATTCGTATATTTATTTTCCCTGGTTTGCTATTTTTATTTACCTCTCTTTCTTTTCCTTTCCCCTGATTCGTTCTTTTTAAATTTGTTCTATTCAATTATTTATTCTTCATATGAGCTCCACGAATTCCCGTAATAATATTTTGTTATATTTCCCTTGGGGCTCAGAATAAAGAGGATTTATTGAATTAGATTCTATATTCGTTGCCTGTAAGATTTCATTGTATCTTGACATTCCTAATTTGTTTTTAATATTGAATGTTGAAATTCAGTAATGGAATATGAATTTGACTCTTTTCTTTTTGATTTTGTGGAACATTATTTTAAAAATTCTGATGTGGTTGGCGCATTACATGCCAACATTTAAGTGATTATAGTTTAATATTACTTACGTGGATAGAAATCGCCCACTTGTCACTGACATCTGCCAATTAAAATTTTTTGAATATGTCAGATGTTTCCATGATTATACCAAAGCTAGCTGATTTTTGAAAGTTAATCTCTTTATAATTCTTCAACTCTATATCGATTGAATATGAAGGAAAAGGTTTTATGAAGCCGTATATTTTTTCATATTGATAATCACATAAAATGTCAAAAAATGATATTTAACTGCTTATTTTCAAGAAAAACTGTTAAGAACTTCAAATAAGGAAACATCCGGTTCACCAATTGTAACCAAAATCTAATCAGCTCTTCTTATTGATGTAAAGAAGATGAATACGAAATAAACATAAATTTTTGAATTGTATTGTAGTTATCGTCGGAGAATAATTTGTCACACACACACACACACACACACACACACACACACACACACACACAAATACACATACATACACACACACACACACACACACACACACACACACACACACACACACGGCCGTGGTCGCGTGCCTGAGTGTTTGGTCGCGAACCCGGGGGAACCGGGTTCGATCCCGACAGGCGCCAAATATTTCTAATTTTAAATGGCACAAAAGTGACCCCTGTGGTGCACTCTCCACGCCAGCTATGAGTGCCCGTGAGGTGACGCCTGGTAAGCGCCTACACGGTAAAATATATCGTCGTCATTACCGATGTCTACATGTGTTGTAGATACTGGCACACTCAGAAATGGGTAATATGCCGTGATGATATATTTATGTATTTATTTTACACACACACACACACACACACACACACACACACACACACGAATACACACACACATACACACACACATACAGACATCATCGTAAAATTAGTAAAATCGTATTGTACGGATTCTAAAACCACTCATCACCGAATTTTTAGTCCAAATACAATACCTTCCTTATCTAAAGGTGACGGAAGGTAAAAATGATGCATAAAGTCTACTTTTAACATCAGGTACAAAATAAAACTTATTTCCACGTCATTATTCCTTAAAATTCCACCGTTTATTTATTTATATTTACATAAGCTTTGAATAATACATGAAAATCTTGTGTATAAATAGTATCAAAAAAATGTCTAACCTATATCAATTTAATATGCTTTGTTGTAAAATGCTTCCGTTCGTATGAAATCATTTCCGAATGAATAGGCGAACAATAAAGGCGGTTTATTGAATATTATCCCAGAAATATTCTATTGTGATTCACGTATACAAGATTTTCAAATATTGTGTAATATCCACGAGTTCACTGACCTTGCTTCGGTATTTTGACCTTCCTTACAATTTATTTTTATTGTGACTCATTGCGTTTTAATTTTTAATTATAAAACAAAAAGTTATTTATAACCTAATAATTACTGGAATAATATTTGGGAGGAGCAGAAAATCTTCGTATAAACTTAATTAAAATTGTTTTTTGGCTGTTGAAAGTTTTTTGTTGTACACTAAAGTAGAAAAACAAAAGATGAATAAATAACATTAGCGCGGAATTAATGAGTATGAATGCCAGTAACGTGAACGTTCCTTCGTAATGTAATAATGAAGAAAGATGAAGCATAGTAAGTAAAATGTGAGGGTACGTACATTAGCTTGTCGTGTTTCCATATTTTCACTCTTTCATAAATCATTACAACAGTCGTAGCTCTTATTTTCTACCCTTGCCCTTACGCAGCAAGCATATATTATTACCCTTACTAGATTTTAATTTTCGGTGACGTTATAATGAATCGTATGGGGTGCAAGGAATATGCATGTCTGTACCAGGTCTACTCGTATTTTATAGATTTCATTTGAAAATGCAAGAACAACCAATGATTTTTTTTAAATCAAAATATAAATGATTGCTTAATCGGCTAAAAACATTGGGTGGTAGTATGAACAAGTGATTAAGTGTGATTAGCTAGGAGATGACTACACGGTAAATAAAAACTTTGTTGTGATTACCAAAAATGAGTTCCAGCAGCAATTTTTTTTTGTTTAATATAGGACCAGCAAATATATTTGTTACAGTTACCTAGGTAAATTTGCTGGTAAAAAATTGTTGTGGCAACAAATACAGTTTTGTTATATATATAACAAAAGATATTTGTTATGCGAACAAATAAAATAAGTTACCATTAATAACTATGAATTTGTTTTAGGAACTAATAAATTTTGATAGATATACAAATGCATTAATGAGGTAGTAAGTTAATTAAAAAAAAATAACATATGAAACAATAGTCACTTAAATTGTACAGATTTATCAGTAATCGATACATACCTTCAAATTTCTCAATAAGACACTAATTGCCATTGTTTTAAAATATCTTTTACAAAATCATCCTTTTTTATTGTCGGGCACAAGAAACAAGCACTTTTAAAACACAATTTTCGACAGGCTAAAACTTAACAGCGCAAGCAAATGCGACACGACGTAGTATAGTATAACACGAACAGTGAATTATACTGTATACCAGGGAATACCCTGTCTACACAAAAATTTTAGTTACCTTTACAAAGTATATGGCGGAAAGAAGAATTTGTAATCTTTACAAAATATAATGTCACAGGATACAAAAAATAAAATTTGTCCCAGTAACAGATCAAATATTTTTAATTGTTGCAAAATGATTTTGTAATCTGAACAAAGTAACAAAATAACTGCTTAGTACAACCAATAATAATTGCTACCATAACTCATATTTTACAGCAAATAATACTTTTTATACACAACAAAAATTGTTTAGTTTTGGAAACTTAAAATACAAAGTTCTTCGTATACACGGCAAAAACATATTGTTGAAATAACAAAAAAAATACAGCTAACTAAATTTTATCCGGAATATCAATGTAATTTTTTACCGTGTAGCAATGTTACAGCGCTGTCAATCGTTTATGGATTATTTTAGAGAAAAATACGTGCGTACAATTAATTTTTCTATAACTGCTATTGGAAGTATTTTTCTCTAAAATAATCCATAAACGATTGACAGTGCTAAAACACTGCTAGTCAGCTCCTAGCTAATCACCCTTAATCACTTGTTCATACTACCACCGGGGACCACCGCCTAATACCTCATTCTTATAATTAATTTATGAATATTTTCTACTCTAATTTTAAGATAGAAGGAGTAATAATTTTGTTCGATACTTATAATTAGCATATGCTAGCCTAGAGCTAGAGCGATAAATTATCGTGTGTTATTTTATGTGAAATCTTTGCATTAATTAGTGAAAAAGGTTTTCGAAGTTATAGCAAAAGAGAAATGATGTATATTTTAACAAGAGAATAATTTAAAGTTTAAATTAAGTTGAAAGTTTATGAAGTTTGATAGTTTTGAAAGAGATGCATATTGAATGAAGATTATAATATGAAATGTGTTACTGCCTTTCATTTACTTTTAATTATAAAATAATATCACTATTATCAGCTGGTAAATTAGATTATATCTTTTAGTACTACCGTTGTTATTATCTATTACGAATTTATTAAAATACGTTCGTTAATAAAAATACAAATTTTGGCAAAAAGTTAAAAAATTCAAAATTCTAATTTTTTCGTTTTCTTGATATTTGCATTTAAAATTTTACGTAAAATACCCATTCTAGGGTTATAGCCCCAAAATGGGTCAAGAGACAGACTTGGTAATACCACCATTCTATTCTACGAGAAAAATTAAATAATAAGTATAACAATGGGGTCATTTCACATTTTCTGATTTATTTTTTTCTTGAAAAAATAGGTCATATTCAACTTGTATGTGCATGTTTTACATCTTACAAGTCTTTAGAATCAGAGATATGATTTTTTAAACACACATATTCACGGATACGACAGTCGAGCTCTACCGGTTTAATTTAGAACTATGATTATTTGGTTTGGTATTTATTTAAATAAATGGTTTATTTACATACCTTATACTGCACTTGTACTTTTAAAGAAATAGAAAGTAATAATAATCTGCACTCTTAAATATTTTGCTGTCAGCTGTCACACTTTTAGGTTAGGTTACTGTTTCTTGTTGTGAAACGTGTGTGTGTGAGAGAGAATTGTCTTTGTGTGAGTATGAATTTGTGTCGTCACAAATTTAGTCCTTGTTTAAAAGCGCGAAAGTTTATTAGCAAATTTATGAAAGAAAAGTCGCATATTTCAAATTATTTTTTGTTACTATATTTATTAAATGAGATGAATATCATGATTTTATTAAAAAAATCGACAATTATTTTTTTTGAAATGACCCCAACGAGAAATCTAAAATCTAAAAATGGCCAAATATCACAAAAGATCTGAGATGTACTCCTTGCGACTTTTTCGGTTTTTTGCCATTTTTAGGGGTTTTCAATCTTTTACAGTCCGATTCACAAAAAAGTTTAAGCTAATCCTCATTTTTGGTTTAGTGAATTCTATTCTATTCCAGTATTTAAAATTTAATTTTCATGATGTTATCAATAAAGGTAGATACTAGGAATAGATTAGACTAAATTTTAAGATTTAAACTGTCAAAATTAGAGTGGAATTCGCTAATCCAAAAATGAGGATTAGCTTAAACTTTTTTTGTGAATCGGGCTGTATATTACAGAAAATGAACCGGTTATGTAATTTTTCAAGGGGATCCGAATGGTGTTATCGCCAAGCTTGTATCTCGACCCATTTTTGGGTTATGGTTGTAAAACTGAATAAAATTGTTACTATTTTGAATGGAAATATCTTTGGAATCGATCTGCGGTTTCAAAATTTGGAAACAGCGCGATGAGAAGTATCTAGATAAATATAAATCAGAATTTTGAAAATTTTTAACTTTTTACCAAAAAATATATTTGACTTTTAGAAGCATTAACTGATATATGGTTATTATAACTTACAAATTCAGATTTGGTATTGCCACCAATCAATTTTGCAGATAAAATTGCATAAATGTACAAACTTTCAGAATCTTTAACCAAATAAATCAATACACATATCTAGATTAGAACGAATATTTTTAAAGATATTCAAAATTATGAAAAATTGATACGTTATAAGCTTGCCATGATATGCTTTTTTTCCTCCCGCTACCCTCGGTAAGGGAGGTATAGATGCTTGCTAAAAATCGCATGTCGAGATTTTGGCAAATGACCACGTTTTACGGTCCGTAGAATCCGATTTTAACATTTTCACGATGATTTCTGTATGCATGCGTGTGTGTGTGTGTGTGTGTTTGTGTGTGTATGGATTTTGTTAACGCTCTAACTCAAATACTATTATTCAGAAATTCTGAAACCTTATTGTATTTCTACCTGATTCCAATATGGAAACAAGCCATTTTTTTGTAAATCTTGTAACCGGAAATGGCACTTACTTGAATCTCAAAATAGTTTTTCTTCGAAAAATACCTTTAAATGTAATTTTTCGTAATTTATGTTATTATAAAGAGTATTAAATTTTGTATAGGTATGCATTTATATTTTTTATATATTTTATTGATAAATATATAAAATAATCCTGTTTATAAATTCCGGAGCCTATGTTTTAAAGATAAACACAATTCCTTAGTATCACAGTTCAGATTTCAAATGTATGTTACTGACAGTTAAATGTTAATGTCAAGTTAATAGTAATTTACGTAACAAGACCTGAAAGTGATACTTTACTGGGTGAGCAAGCATATTCCAGAGCGAGCCGTAGGCGAGCTTTGGAAGCTTGTGAGCCCAGTATAGACACTTTCAGGTCATGTTGGGTACAATATTTTTTTTGCGATCCTGAAAAAAGAATAAAAAATCTGTTGTGGCCAGCACAAGACCTCTCGCCATTTCCATATTAGGCTATATAAGTATTGTATTGCACTTTGCTATCGAACCATCGTTACAACAAAATATTACAGAACTTTACCCAAATATTGTCTTTTATTGTATTTAACATGTCTTCTGCACACATATATTTCTAATTATATCTATTTTTCATTGTATGAGAAAGTTTCTAAATGTCACAGATTCTTCCAATTCATTAACCAGATTGGCGGTATTTCTGATGGATACATGCATCTTACCTATAATTTCAAATATTTAATTAATAAAACAATAAGAAAGATTAAATGTACTTCCCAGAAAAAGCTATCAAAATGTCACTAAAACTGTTTATTTTTGACACTGAAATCTGTCATTTACAAATTATGTTATAAACATTTGAATTTGTCAACTGGTTTCCTTAGTGTAGTTTTGCCTACTCGACTTGTTATATTCCGATATTCTATATATTATAGCGTCTTTATCTCTAAATTTATAGAAGATATAATAAAAAATTTAAATGTATCAGGTGTAGAATTTTGTTCTTCATAATTAGTAATATCAAAAATTTTCAAAAATTAATATTTGGAATAATTTCTTTTAAAAACTACTACTTCCGGTTGTTCAATTGTTACCAAAACCTTTTCAGCTCTTCCCAGGAATGTCAGATTGAGGAATTCATAGTTAAACAGGTCTTATGTCTTATAGTTTTTGAGGAATCGTCCGTCCAACATCCAGTCATACACACACACACATACACACATCCACACACACACACACACACACACACACACACATACACACAGACATCATTTTAAAAATGTTATAATCGGATTCTAGGGACCTTAAATCGTGCTTATTCAATAAAATCTGGATATACGAATTTTAGCATGAATCCAATACCTCTCTTAGCGAGAGGTAAAAAATATTATTTTATTTTTTACTGCGATCTCCATGGAAACATTTAGCTTTACCGGTCCCGGGATCGGGAAAGTACTTTCCGATCCCTTATAGACAACTTTCCGAGCTAGCTCAGCAAAGAAGGACTTTCCGGTCTAAATAGTGATCAGAAAGAGCTCATTTTCTGGGCGATCGCGAAAAAAAAAATAACACTCACACAAGAGAAGTATATTTTTATTTTATTTTATAATTTCGGTAGATGTGGCATCATCAGAAGTACTGGCGGGAGGTATAGTGCTAGCCACAGCAGATTTTTGTTTGAGGTAATATTTTGTCATTGCGATAAATTATAAAACATATTCATAAGTTCAATAGTTTAATATAAGATAAACATAAATTAAATCAATCATTTCGTTATCAAACTGACTCGAAATTTATGAATCATATTTCTTCCTCGTTTCGTAATTTATTTCTTTGATAACTTTCTTCAGCGATAATCTGTTTGAAAGTATACTAAATATTCCTATAAAATATTTCTGATGTAGAGATAAAAATGTTTTATCCTTATTAGTTTCGAAGTATCGTACATTCAACCACGTAGAAAAGCTCTTTTTTGCTAGATAATTATGAATTGGAGAAAAAAGTTAATTGCATGTTTATTTATTGGTGCAAAAAATTGCCAAGTGGGACATGAGATTTGAAACTTGTATTTCATTTCAGAAAAGTGAAGATTGTTTAATTTTGTGTTAGTTAAACAGGAACGGAAATTAACACACAAAAAAGAGGTGATTAGATTGATGAAATTTCCTTTGATATAAAGTTTCGCCTTGTCAAATAATTTTCTATTAGATGGTGATATAACTGTACTATAATACCATACAGGCTGTTTCACAACTTCGAGTACAAAATTTAAGAGCATTGCCGGTCGCTCAGCGAAATCAGTTTTGTAGCTAGTATGACACTAGTGCAGACAAACTTCTTACGTTCCCCCACTACTTTTAAGATTGCTATATTATTTCTCTCTGTCTGCTTTTATATATGTTTGTCCTTGTATAAAGCATAAGGGGAAAACTCAGCCCATGGTGTGAAGCAAATTGTTGGAGTGAGAGAGGAGATGTGTGTAGTAGAGGGGGAACATATTCTCCTTACACTTTCTCCTCCATAGTCTATCGTTCTGATTTCTGAAATAAGCGGCAAAAAGGGGTTTAGTAGAAATCAAATCACAGCTAAACCAAAAAAGATAATTTAGATTTTTTTTTCACAGACTTACTACTAAAGGTGGGCGCTATGGGGGTGACCCAAACATTTTTTGTAAAAAGTTATCGTGTTAAAAATAAATTTTAAAATAGACATTTTTATGATGTTTTGAACTAAATTTAAATGCAATAGAAATTAATAATTATGCAAAATAATTGGTCAGCCCCATGCATTTATCTATCTACTATACAACGGTATCAAGTTAGAAGTTATAACTTAATATTTACGAGTGTAGTTTGATTTCTATTAAAGTGCTGTTTAGCGTAGCACCGGCAATCGCCTTAAGGGCATATAATACTGATAAATTCCAACGACTAGTTCTTAAGCAATCATGATGCAAAACACCTGAAAATTCAACCAATGGGAACAGTATTATACTGATAAAACCCCGTTACCCCGATAATTTTCCGCTACCAAGTAAATAAACAGTTGTTATTGTTTATAACTGTTATTGTGACAATTAATGTGCCAGCAATGAGCGCCCGTGAGGTGACGCCTGGTAAGCGCCCACACGGTAAAATATATCGTCATCATTACCGATGTCTATATGTGTTGTAGATACTGGTACACCCAGAAATGGGTAATATGCCGTGATGATATATTTATTTATTTATTTAAATTTCTTTTTGCGTTGTCTTTGGAATTTATCTCACCAAATACCACACGACCTCTCAGATTTTCTCAGATAAACTTTTATTTTTAAGCACTCATTTTTTTTGCTTTTAAGCAAAATCATTCTAGCAAACTGACATTAGATAAAACCCTTCCTCCTTCGGAGTCGGGATTTACCATGCAGTTTGCTTTCGTGTTTATTGTTAAACAAAAAAATTCGTGCAAAATAAAAATTTATCGATAAAATCAGGATATTGTGACATTACTTCTGATAAAAATGAGTAAAAAAATATTGTATGTGCTTAGGACCGCATGTCCGAAGTAAAAACTTCTATTTTAGTGCAATATTTTAAATTAATCATAACAACTATCTTATGTTCCATGTGTATTTAATATTTTAATTACCATAAAAGTTGTTCGCTTTGATTTTTTTTTATGTTCTTTTAAACATAATATAAATTATTCAACATTACAGGAAAATTTTTGAAAGAAGTCCGATCAAGGCCATCTACGAATTGTATCTATGAATTAAGATTTTGTGCTGTCAAATTTAGTAGTGTCTTTTACTTAGTTTTTATGAGGGTACATAATATCTTGTGTACCTCATAAAAACTATGTAAACGACACTACTAAATTTGACAGCATAAAATCTTAATTCATAGATGCAATTCGTAGATGGCCTTGATCGGACTTTTTTCAAAAATTTTACTGTACCTACATACACGAAGGTACAATGACTGAATAACTCCAGTTATATTTTTCACGAGTCAGTATTTCGCATGAGTTTCTGTCGCGTTTTGAACGTTTCTCAGTATTGAGAAATTTAAATGGTTGACGTTTGGATCGTACGGCGATGCCATCTCTTGGCTCCTCCCGGAAGCTTAAAAACTGTAAGTGTACTGTGCTTACATTCATATTTTTCTATAAGATGTCAAAATCCTGTTAGCTAACCAAATTCTAACAAAATATTGACTAAGGTTGGTTGCAACAACATTTTATACTTGATAAAATAGTAATATAATAATAGCTCTGTTCGATGAGAAGTGCTTGAAGTGTAGAGCAGAATAGTGCAGTGCAGTGTAGTGTACACTAGTACAGTCTAATTCTTGTGGTTTCATAAAACACACTAGTGTATATTTGGGCAAGTTTGCTCAGCTGTGAGTAATCAAGCCAAGCATAGCCAAAGGTGTAAAAGGTTAGGTTGTTTATAAACACAGTCATATCATAAAGCTGCAAAAAACTGACTGCAGAAATGTCTGTTTTAAAGAGCATAGTGAACTAATAAACGATTCTGACGAAGATCAATCATCACTTGATTCTTCATCAGATTCAGAGACAGATATATTAATTAATTCTTTATATAGCAAAACAAAATTTTAGGTTAAATAAACAGATGTGTAGATATAATAGAATTAAAATGTCTACCGAACAACATTTAGCTACCCCCACTCCTAGTCTGCGCTTTCTACACTACCTCGCGAGTCAAGTCAGAAAAGTGAGCACTAGTTCCTAAAATTTTTGTCATCGAACAGCCTGCCAGAAGCTGCCCGTTTCTCATAAAACATGTTAGTGCAAGAAAGTTAACACTAGGGCGGCCTAGTACATGTCATCGAACAAAGCTATTATAAAATAGCGGGTGGTAATGTGCTGGCCACATGAGATATTACATTTTTAACAAAATTTCTATCATTTTGTGTAGTTTTCTTCATGGTGGAAATAAACGTGAAAGAGTTTGATGATATATGATTAGAGTCAGTAGCTCGTTATTTCTACAATTCGAATTAAATTCAATTACTAAAGGACAATCCAACATGTTGTATAGTACAGAATGCCGAGACTGCAATACTTGCATCAGCATTATTGCACGGAGATTTATTACCAAATTCATCTGAGTGCACCAATTTAGAACTGTTCTCTTCTTTTTACACAGTTAACCATGTTTCAATTTCATTCTAAAATGCTATTTCACAACAAGAGGAGCATTATTAAACCATAATAACACAGGAAGCTACAGACGAAAATAGAAGTAAAACTAAGCATTTTATGTTACGTTAGAATTATTGAAAATAAGAAAATCTGATTTTCCCGAGAATATCACTTTTAATAATCATTTTCTCTTTTTAGAGATTAATTTGAATAAAAAAAATCTGATGTGGCCAACACAAAACCTCCCGCTATTTAATTTTTACATACATACGTAAAATCACGCGTTTCCCACTTAGTGGGTTAGCAAAAACCCGGAAACAATAGTAACAATAAGAAAAGGGATAAGAGTAAGAGCTCAGCTGACTCACTTCACACTTCACTCTTTAACAACATTCTTCTTTCGCCTTGTCCACAATCATCATAGCATTCATACATAAGAACATATTAAAGTGACCGTTTTTCGGTAGCGAATAACCGCATCCGGACCACAATAATAGTTACGCAACAATCATCCTTTGCCACACATTCCTATCCATTTTATTAATTTATATACATACTTACGTATTTACTAACGTTGCAAACTATTCCATTGCATAAAACTATTGATTTATTTACTATTTTCTTTTTAAAATGTCACTATTATTAATTTGAAGTGATTAGTTTTTTGACAGTGACATTTACTGTCAGTTACATTCATTTGAAATATGAACTGTGTAACAAAGGAATTGTGTTTATCTTAGGCTAATAAAAAAAAATTATTTTTAAATTTATCTGCAAAATATATAGAAAAAGTATTAATGTATTCCTGTAGAAAATTCAATAATCTTTAATTTTTATAAGACATAAAATGCGAAAAAATGGCATTTAATGATATTTTTTGAAGAAAAACCATTATGAGCTTCAGGTAAAGTGCCATTTCCGGTTATCCGATTTACACCAAAAACTAATGGCTTCTTTTCATATTAGAATAGGATAGAAATACAAAGTTTCAGAATTTTCTGAATGATAGTATTTGAGTTAGAGCGAAGACAAAATCCCTACACATACACACATACATACATACACACATACATACACACACAAATACATACACACACACATACACGCATACAGACATCATCGTGAAAATGTTAATATTGGATTCTAGGGACCTTAAAACGTGGTCATTTACTAAAATCTCGATATGTGATTTTTAGCACGATCCCTATACCTTCCTTACCAAGGGTAGCGGGAGGTAAAAATATGGGGTAAATATATATATATATATATATATATATATATATACACTGGCGAGCAAAAAATTGAGGTCAATTATTAATTATGATATATTTTTGGAATGTTTTGTTTTAAGCTCATGTTTTTAAATTGTAAATCATAGAAGGATCTTAATAATTTATTTTTTGAGAAATATCATCTGTTTTCTTTTGTTGTCTGTCATGTAATATCACTCTTTTTACAAATTTTATGAAATAGCGTGCATTCGCGGTAATTGAAGATTCGCATATCGGTGTTTCTTTCCGGTATAGCGTTGATTTCTCTTTGTAAAATCTATCAGTTACACGGTGTAGTACTCGTATTGTGTATTTAGCAGTTAACAATGCTTGTAAATCCTATTGCTGCGGCAAGAATTGTAGCGTTGATACAAGATGGCCGAGGACAACGTGAAACTGCAAGAATTGTTGGTAGGAGCCTTTGTGCTGTACAAAAGGTGTTTCAGCGCTATGAGGAGATTGGCTTGATAACCAGAACACCAGGATCCGGGCGTAAAAGAATCACCAGCCGAAGAGATGACCGATTTTTGGTGTCCGAAAGTTTGCGGAATAGGACAGCTTCTGTGGTTTTGCTACGAAATCAACTCCAACAAGTTAAAGATGTAAATGTTAGTGAATGGACCGTTAGAAGAAGGCTTCATGATGCTGGATTGTCTTGTAGAAGGATGGCTACAGGTCCACCATTGCAACGCCGGCATCGAATTGCAAGATTGGTTTTTGCCCGAAATCACGCGGCATGGAATGGTGAGGACTGGGGCAGGGTACTTTTTCCAATGAGTCGCGTTTTTGCCTCAATGGTTCAGACGGACGTCGACGAGTATGGAGAAGACCCGGAGAAAGATACGCTCAAGTTTCTATTGACGAGCGACTTCCATTTGGCGGTGGGTCGGTTATGGTTTGGGCAGGAATCGCTTCATAAGCACGCACAGAGTTGATCTTCATACAGAATGGCTCCCTGACAGCTCAAACGTACATTACGGAGGTTCTAGAAGACCATGCTATGCCTTTCTTGATCACTATGGGCGAGCGTAGCATTTTCATGCAAGATAATGCTAGACTTCACGCAGCCAGAGTTGTCAGAGAACATCTGGATGAAGTGGGAATTAGACGGTTTGATTGGCCAGCCCTCAGTCCGGGCATGAATCCCATCGAACATGTCTGGGATGAGTTGGGATGGCGTAACCGAAAGCATACACCAGCTCCAAGAACTGCCCAGGAGCTTAGAGCGTTGCTATTGCAGCAATGGAATAATATTGACCAGAATATGATCTTTAACTTAATTCAAAGTATGCCTCGTCGAGTTTAAGCAGTAACTAACGCAAGAGGAGGAAATAGGCAATATTAGTACTAAGTTTTTAAAAATTTTTTCATTCCACATAACTTCTAACAACAAAAAGTCAAACTACGTTTGAAATGTAAATTTATTGTTTTTTCATAATAAATTATAAAACCAAAAAATATGCTTTGCGTTTCAATATTGAATTATTAATTTAGCCTATAAAATACAGTATAATGGTTTTCAATTTACAAATATAAGCTTAAAACAGAAAATTAGAAAAATACATAATAATTAATAATTGACCTCAATTTTTTGCTCGCCAGTGTATATATATATATATAAAATGTTGTTCGTAGGGTAATCGCTCAATAGCAGCTGTAGACACGTGTTTCGCTCTTATTAGAGCTCATCAGTACAGCATAGCTAGTTAATAGATGGACATTAACTAGAGATAATAAAAATAGACAAATTGTAACAGTACCAGTAAGCAACAAATGTGTGTTTGGCTGCTTACTGGTACTGTTACAATTTGTCTATTTTTATTATCTCTAGTTAATGTCCATCTATTAACTAGCTATGCTGTACTGATGAGCTCTAATAAGAGCGAAACACGTGTCTACAGCTGCTATTGAGCGATTACCCTACGAACAACATTTTACTAGTTTTTTTAACTTTACGCTCGCAATATATGTATATTTATATATATATATATGTATGTCAGTTGTCATTACAAGAAGATTGATCTTGTGTATTATTCTGACTAATTCTAACGACACTTTTGTATTTTTTTGCAAAGATGCATTGTTATTAAGAAAATCAAGATTTTAATTTAATTCGTAGAAATTGTGGCTAAAATTCCCTTGATTAACGTGTTAATTAATAGAAAACTTTAGTTTGTTATTAATTTGCGCGAGTGTTGGGTGTAGGTAGGTGTTTGTTGTGAGGGTGTGAGTGATGTTATATATTTATAATTTTTAATTAGAATGGAAACTCCCCTAATAAAGGGGTAAGATCTGTGATGAGAGAACAAAGCCCCCATTATCACTTTAAATCTCCAGCCACGACGAGTTTCCCCCCTCGCGTCTTTCCTCGCCCCGCACCGACTACAAAACGAACTGATTTAATTCTGAATATGATTACATTGAAATTTAAAATTCAAAGTAAATACGGAATATCATTTTGTCCCATATGTATGTAAATTTGTTGAAAAATGAATATTTAGATATGCGAATTCAAACAAACTTCACGAAATTTAGTTACCGGTTTAATAAAAACAGAATGAGATAAAAGCCAGATGCACGGAGGTGGATGTGAAGAGACGTTTTGTCGGACAAACAAAATGACAACAAATTGACATTCTCACACAAATTCATCACGGTGTTATTAGGTAGGAAAATAGAATATTGCACAAGTAAAATTTACAGAATTAAAAAATCTGTTGTGGCCAGCATAAGACCTATCGCCATTTCCATATAAGGCTATATAAGTATTGTATTGCACTTCGCTATCGAACCGTCGATTTATAACAAAAAATTACAGAACTTTACCCAAATATTGTTTTCTATTATATTTAACATGTCTTCTGCATACATATAATTCTAATTATATCTATTTTTCATTGTATGAGGAAGTTCCTAATTGTCAGAGATTCTTCCAATTCATTAACTAGATTGGCGGTATTTTTGATGGATATATGAATTTTACCTATAATTTCAAATATTTCATAAATAAAATAAATAAATAAATATATCATCACGGCATAATACCCATTTCTGGGTGTGCTAATCTGCTTTATCGCAAATATCGGTAATGATGATGACATATTTGTACCGTGCGGGCGCTTACCAGGCGTCACCTCACGGGCATTCATTGCTGGCGTGGAGAGTGCACCACAGGGGTCACTTTTGTGCCAATTAAAATTCTAAAATATTTGGCGTCGGTCGGGATCGAACCCGGTACCCTCAGGTTCGTGACCAGACACTCAGGCACGAGGCCACGGGACCCCATATATTTCATTAATAAAATAATAAGAAAGATTAAATATACATTTGAATTTGTCAAGTGGTTTCCTTAGTGTCTCAGCCTCTGCGATTAGAATATTGTATATATTATAGTGTCTATCTCTAAATCTATACAAGATATAATACAAATTTTAAGTGTATTATATGGAGAATTTTGTTCTTCAATATTTGTAATAACAAAAATTTCCAAAAGATTATATTTTGAAAAAATTTTCTAAGAAACTACTACTTCCGGTTGTCCAATTGTTACCAAAACCTTTTCAGTTCTTCCCAGGAATATCAGATTGAGGAAACTGCAGTTAAATATTTTTTAAGTCTTGTAGCTTTTGAGGAATCGTCCCTCCAACATCCAGACACACACCTACACACACATACACACATCATTTTAAAAATGCTATAATCGGAGTCTAGGAACCTCAAATCGTGCTTAGTCAATAAAATCTGGATATGCGAATTTTAGCATGAATCCAATACCTCTCTTAGCGAGAAGTAAAAAAGTAGACAAATTATTTAGACTTTTTTAATAGAGCTGTTCACAACTTGAAACTAAATCCTGGAAACTCTAACGTCTAGGGTCATCCTGTACGAGTATGAAGGACAAAACAGAAACAGTAGGCCTTGCAACTGGACACTGTGCAGACGATAGCTGCCATATTGTACATAACATAAAACAAAAAAAAATCTTATGGGGCCATTCTACATTTCTATGTATTTTGTACAAATCCCGTAGCAAAAGTTCCTCGGAAAAGATTCTATATATCCAGTAAAATTGTAGCACGAACATATACTATTTTCTACAAATTCTATACCGAAAATTCTTTAGAAAAGATTCTATAAATCCAATAAAATTATGAAACGAACATACACCATGTAAATTGCACTTCACACTAACATCTGTCAATTAGAATTATTTAAATATATTAGCTGTTACTCTGCAAAGCTGGCTGATTTATGAAAGATAATCTCTTTATAATTCTTTAACAGTATATCTATTGAAAATGAAGGAAAATGTATAATCAAACCGTATAGAGAGTAAGATATTCTTTAATATTGATAATATTTAATTGCGTTCTTTCAAGAAAAACTGTTAAGAAGTTCAAATAAGTAATGGGGTTGACCAATTGTTATCAAAATCTAATCAGCTCTTCATGTAAAGAAGAGGAATACGTAAGAATTATAATTTTTAAAATTGAAATATTGGAGTTATCGTCGGAGAAAAATTTGTCACACACGGACACACACGCACATATATATATATATATATATATATATATATATATATATATATATATATATATATATATATATATATATATACACACATACACACACACGGACACACACAGACACACGTACAGACATCATCGTAAATCTAATAAAATCGTATTCTAGGGTGCTAATGTGCTTAATCATTACAAACTCACCTCTTAAAAGTGACGGAAAGTAAAAAACTGAAACATAAAGAACTGTCTTATAAACAAAGATATACGGCACTATTAATACTTTGAAAAAAAAAAACTGAGTTCAAATATAATTTCACATAATTTAAATTTAACTGAAAAACCTATGGAGATTAGTGTTAAGTACGGTCCATTACTCTAGGAATAAGACCACCTGCAGATCAGAACTTAACCGCTTTTAGTAGCTTCCACGCCCTTAGCTCTTACATTTTTGCATCTATACTATACATACATATCTCACGACACACTAAAACTAACCAAAAACGCTACTACAGAGTGTCGACACCCCAGCCATAGGTTAGATGAGCAGACGGACATATTTTTGTGACAAAGAAGTAAGTTCTTACTGTTTTACTCAAAACGAGCAGTCAGTGCGCCCACGCGGGTACTTAAGGGTTAATAGTCTTAAGTTAAGATGTAAAAGTAAGATCCTTTATCGTGAGTGAAAGCATTTTTGAAAGTGCGATACATCTTTGCAAGATGACAAAGGAAAATACATTTATAAAAAGCCGATACAGAATATTTTGTTTGAATACACTTAGCGAAAATTCAAAGTAAAAATGACAGGTATTCGAATTCTGAAAGCTTCTATATGTTAACATACATAAGCAAAAGGTAGAATTCTGTTTATGTATGAATATAAAAAAGACTTAAATAACTTTACGAATATAGACTTGAACATAAATAAATAAAATACGTACCTTCCGCTATTTAATTTTTATTAATTTAAATACATAGCTACATATTAACTAATTCTGCAAACTACATTAATAGTGATTCTATCGAGACGAGATATTTCTCGATTATCGTCACGTCTCGTACTCGAGATTTCTCGAATCGGGTGCCTCGACGAGACGAGACAGAAATGTAAAAAATATTTTTTGCCCTCCTGAAGTGTAATGGGAACTTTACAATTGTATACACAGCAAGTGTAATCTACATTTTACGCTTACTGTGTTGTAACTTGTCTAACTATTCGGTAAAATAATCAAAATACACTGGATGTTTATGGGCCTTTAGAAAAGAAATCATCTTTACTATAATAAAGTTCATGTAAAAAAGTACTACCTGCTTAAGTTATTTTTTTTACTTTAACATTTCCTATATTTAAAATTAATTTATATAAACCAAAATCACGGCAGCGACATCTGTCATTATTGTAAACATCCGCCGTTACCGACAATCACCGATCACCGATCGATATACCTGTCAAATACGCGAGCATTGCTGAAATGTCAAATATCGACACCTACCTATTATTTATTACGAAGAAAACATGAGCAAATAAATATAGTATCAATCATAAACAACGTCTCTTATTACAGATAAATTTTTGCTAGAAGAAGTACTCTAATGAAGGTAAGTAAAATCAAATTTGGAAATTGACTTAACCCCAGTATTTTAAACTAACCCTTTTCAGAAGTACAACCTATCTCATTAAAAAAATGATTTTCATTATCGTCGGCCAAAAAATTTGATACAATTCTCGTGCGTGAAGTATTTTACAGCGCTCCAGCGCCTTAAGGGCTCGTGCCTTAAACAAAGCTGTCGCGCTGTAAAATACAACTTACACGCACTCGAATGTAAATAACTATTACGAGACGGGATATATTTTAGTTGTACCTACTTTTACTTATAGTAAACTATATCTTGTATTAATAACAATTATATTCATTGTAAATTTTTGTTTATATTATATTTTTCAAAAAAGTATACATAGTTGAATGTTATTGTTTGAAGTTCAATACATATATGATTGTTGCTGTTTCATTATTCATCGATGTTTGTTATAGTGTTCAATTTATCAGTAATTGAATTTATTAATAATATAATAAAACATATGGACGTGGCTTAATTAAATTTATAATTTGGTGTGTTTTCATTGTATTATTTATTGAATTTGATTATTCATTTTGCAACAATAATGAAAATAATTTAATGTAAATAATTTCCAAATTAATATGCAGTCAAAATAATTATTGGAATAATTATTAATTATTTATTTATGAGTTGCAGTTAATAGATGATCATTTTATAATTCTTAATAATAAATACAATATATAGCAATTAATTTCAATGGTGGATATACATCACGTTGTAATGACATAATATTGACGTTCAACTGATTAAATAAATACATCTATTTATGCATGTGTTTTAACTTGCCGTCAAATAAATATGGACTAGAGATTTCTATACTGTTGTCAATTTTGTTGATCATGTTAGGTATACAGGGTGATTGAAAAAATAGGAACAACAGAACCATATTAGAATTTTTATTTATTTACCCCTAAATAAAAAAATCTGTTGTGGCCAGCACAAGACCTCTCGCCATTTCCATATTAGGCTATATAAGTATTGTACTGCACTTCGCTTTCGAACCGTCGTTTTATAACAAAATATTACAGAACTTTATCCAAATATTGTTTTTTATTGTATTTAACATGTCTTCTGCACACATATAATTCTAATTATATATATTTTTCATTGTATGAGGACGTTTCTAAATGTCAGAGATTCTTCCAATTCATTAACCAGATTGGCGGTATTTCAGATGGCTATATGCATTTTACCATAATTTTACCTATAATTTCAAATATTTAATTAATAAAACAATAAGAAAAATTAAATATACTTCCCAGAAAAAGCTATCAGAATGTCACTGAAACGATTGATATTTGACAATGACATGTGTCATGTTATAAACATTGGAATTTGTCAACTGGTTTTCTTAGTGCCTTAGCCTCTGCGATTAGTGTACTCTATAAATTATAGTGTCTTTATCTCTAAATCTATGCAAGATATAATAAAAATTTTAAGTGTATTAGATGTAGAATTTTATGTTCTTCAATATTTAATAAAAAAAAACTCCCAAAAAATTATATTTAGAAGAATTTTTTCTAAAAAACTACTACTTCCGGTTGTTCAACTGTTACCAAAACCTTTTCAGCTCTTTCCAGGAATGTCAGATTGAGGAAACTGCAGTTAAATATTTTTTAAGTCTTATATTTTTTGAGGAATCGTGTCTACAACATCCAGAAATACACACACACACATACACACATCCACACACACACATTTTAAAAATGTTATAATCGGATTCTAGGGACCTTAAATCGTGCTTATTCACTAAAACTGGATATGCGAATTTTAGCATGAATCCAATACCTCTCTTAGCGAGAGGTAAAACTCTGTTGTGGCTAGAGTAATACACACACCCACACACACATATACACACACACACACACACAAACACGAACCACACATACGCACACATACATCGTAAAAGTAGTAAAATCGTATTCTAAAGACAATACCTTTCTTACCTAATGGTGGCGGAAGGTAAAATACTACACTCCTTCAAAATTCACTATTGGTTGTAGTATTTTGCGAAAGTAATAAAATAAATAAAATAAATAAATAAATATATCATCACGGCATATTAGCCATTTCTGGGTGTGCCAGTATCTACAACACATGTAGACATCAGTAATGATGACGATATATTTTACCGTGTGGGCGCTTACCAGGCGTCACCTCACGGGCACTCATAGCTGGCGTGGAGAGTGCACCACAGGGGTCACATTTGTGCCATTTAAAATTGAAAATATTTGGCGTCAGTCGGAATCGAACCCGGTTCCCCCAGGTTCGCGACCAGACACTCAGGCACGCGGCCACGGGACCCCATACGAAAGTAATAAGTTCCATTAAAATGCAAATAAAAATTGTGGATGAGCAGATGGTCTCCATTTTCTTTCATTTCCATTGGTGCAATATTTTTTGAAGTAGAGATGCACTCGATTTCGAGCTTTGGCCCGGCCCGGCCCGAAGTCCGCCTCGATTTCGAGTCGATCATCGAGCCGGACCGAAAATATTTTTTATCGGGCCGAATCGGGCTAATCATTTACAAAAATCGAGGCGAGTCGGACTTTTGATTTTGGCCCGGCCCGAAAATTCGAGCTTTTCGGGCCAGCCCGAAAAATCTTATAGTTCATTCAAATGCACAGTTTCCTTAATATTTTAATGAAAATGGATGAAGTTAAAAAGGATCAAAATGATTTAATAACAACACAGTTCACATATTAATAAATAAAAATGTATTATTTTACTTGAAGAATTCATTAAAGCATAATAATTATATTGTGATGATGCTATTATTATTGTTATTACTCGTATACTAAAATAAAAGTGACTTTTGTTCCTACCATAATGGTTTCTTGTCCTATTTTTGAGCAGAAACAAAGTTAGAAAAAAAATCCTTATGTAAATTAAAATTCTATTTTAACAAAGTGTTAAATACTCGTAGGTCTATAATTTTTATAACAAACTTAAACTAGAAGGGTCTCTCTTTTAACTACTTATGTTAACTAATGTTGAAAGTTATAAGAATGTAGAGGTTTTTTATAAGTTCGACACGAAAAAAGTTGAACATTTTGCCTTAACATAAAAATCAACATTAGGATGCCGAATGCACCCAATTTCGAGCTTTGGCCCGGCCCGGCCCGAAGCCCGGCCCGATTTCGAGTCAATTTTCGAGCCGGGCTAACTAATTTTTTTGTCGAGTCGATCTTCGAATCGGGCCGGTAATTTTTATTTTCGGGCCGAGTCGATCCAAACCTCAAAGCCCGACCCGGCTCGCCCGAATGCATCTCTATTTTGAAGGGTGCAAATTATAACCTAGCTTCCTTAACCATCGTACCAGTAGGTTTGGTTATTTGTATATCTCTTTGATGTCTTAAGTAATTGGAAGCTGTTTAATGAAAATAGTCTTGTAGTGAATAGGCTAGCGGTGGTGACTTGATCTCGGGCAATCATGTATGTATTACCATCTGTAATAACGGTTCCTTTATCCTGCCTTTTCTCATCCGACTTCGTTTTGAATATAAAAGGGAAGTGATTTTTACTGAAATGAAATTCCTAACCCCACAATTCTAAATGGAAATTTCTAATGCCATCTTGCCCCACTAACATATGGGGAAAATAATGGATCCGTTTTATGTTGCAGGACTTTTAATTGAAGAGGTAAAAGCTTTTAAATTTCTCCCTTGTACCGTATTTTATTTTTGATAACTAAAACAAATTAATGACATTGCAATGACCTGTTTTGTATACTACAAGGTAGAATATTACCTACCTAGCCAAAAAGTAAAACAGTGGAGGCTTTTTTTTTTACAAAAACCAGTTTAAAATATGGAACCCATGCCAGAGACTGTAACAAGATGTTTAGTAATATTAACTATAGTAGACGCAAAGATATACAGGTGTGTCTTAAATAGGGGTACATGGCTTAACCACAGATTCCTGAGGCTGAAATAAGACGATTTAACTAAACTTGCTTCTACTGGAAAGTGTACCATTTAGCCAGTATTCTGCTTCAAAGTTCTTCGGAAAAAAAAATAATTGCTTATAATAACAAAACTCTTTACTCGACTTTGATGAAATTTGGTATGACAGTTCATATGGTTATAAGTCATATTTTCAGATGATACTTGTTATTGGTGAACCACTAGTGTATGAAACTTAGGTGTCCCAACATTGATTAGACCGATAACGTAAAATTATTTTTTTTCAGAAAGATACATTCAATAGTAAACTTTTCTCCCTCTGTTTAATTTGTGATACCTATCTGTTACGGTTCAGACAGAAAAAAATAAAACCTTAGTTACTGCATCGTGAATTTTTGTAAAATAAATTTAATCTAGCAGTCTGTCCAAATGCCACACATGAAATTTTTAATGACAGTAACGAGTTGTCAATATTCTCAACTTGTTTAGGAGTAAGCTAACATATTTATTCGTCTTATTTATAATAATGGTAGTAAAATACTATTAGGCCGAACAAACGGATGTTACTAGTTTTCTGAATATTGCGAAGGATTTTTTTGGCAATCCATAAACAATTGTTATTGTCATTAGAAATTATTTGTTTGACATTTGGACAGACTGCTAGATTAAATTTATTTAAAAAAAAATCCCCCTGCAGTCACTTAGGTTTTATTTTTTTCTGTCTGAACCGTAACAGATATCACAAAATAAACAGAGAGAGAAAAGTTTACTATTGAATGTATCTTTCTGAAAAAAATAATTTCACGTTATCGGCGTGGTCATTAAAAAGTTACGGTCTAATCAATGTTGGGACACGTAAATTTCATTCACTAGTGGTTCACTAAAAATAACAAGTATCACCTTAAAAGATGACTTATAATCATATGAAGTGTCATACCAAATTTCATCCAAATCGTGTAAAGCGTTCTGTTATTATGAGCAAAATTAATTTTTTTTTCGAAGAACTTTGAAGCAGAATTTTGTCTAAATGGTACACTTTCCGGTAGAAGCAAGTTTAGTTTATTTTAGCCTCAGGAATCTGTGGTTAAGCCATGTCCCCCTATTTAAGAGACACCCTGTATGTACTGTTGAGCAATAAAAACCTTTTTTTATGTATCTTGAACCGTTTTCTTACAATTAACCCTTCAAATCAGGGAGGTCAATCTGCCCCACCCTGTAGTATTCTTCAAATGAGTATGTTGCCTCTACTATACTCGCTTCATTTTTGGCATAATTTACATGTTGAGTAATCTTAACCATTCTCTGAGAAAAGGGCATTTAGGACCTTTGGCACGGTTGACATGTTGAAGAATCCTAATTTCTCTTTAATAGAATATCTGTGTAAACAATTTTGCGTAAAATTTGCTTTTATTTACGGCAATATTGTTATCGAAATGTGTATTTAGTTTTTATTTTCATTTAATTTTGGAGTACCTAATTTTAAATTTTATTATCTAGAGATGTCGTACCACTGAAGATATATAACAAAACTAATTATGAATAATTATTTAGCGAAGTACAGAGCGTAATATTATAATAACAGAATGTACGGGAAAATTGTTATTTCATATTACTTGGCATTACAAATTTGTTAATCCGATTTGTGTATTTCCATATTAACCAGACTCTCACGCAATCCATAAAACAATTAAATTTTCAATTAAATTCCGTCGTTATCCCGTGCTGCAAATTCCTATAAATAAAGGTGTTCGACTGAAAAATTTGTAGGTTTGTTTTCGGTTCGAAAACTAATCGTGTTTTCTATGAAAACATCGCGTCTGATAGCCTCCAACATCAATCGTGGTGCTTTGCTACTGTCTACTTCCTACAGGGAATTTATTTTAACATGCAACATATGGCGAATCACTTCCATGGTTACTCACTATTGTCAAAAAATGACAGCAATGTAATATTTGTCCATTTTAAAATGCAACATACAAAATTTGTAGTTTTGTATTATCAAAACTAATTTCCAATAAATTAGCTTACATCCTACATACGATTAACAAATAATCAAAACATGAATGTTGTACATCTTAACAAACTTTAGCTTACAAAAATTCATAATTTTCATGTAATAAATGTTAAAAAAATACCCCCAATCACTCTGAGGCAATATTCTAGTCGGTCGTAATAAGAAATGACACCATTTGTGATGTGTTTTGGAGGTATCTCCTGTGCTGCAATACTATTTATAATGTTGCATTTTAAAATGGACAAATATTACATTGCTGTCATTTTGACAACAGTGAGTAACTATGGAAGTCATTAACTATAATGTTGCATTTTAAAATAAACTCTCTGTATACATTGGTTTGTATGAATTTCCGTAGCCGTAACTTTTATATGAAGCACAGATGAAGTGTTTTTTTTAGAAAAGTGGGGGGTACTTATTGTTACCTCTCGCTAAAAGAGGTATTGGAATCATGCTAAATTTTGCATATCCAGATTTTAGTGGATAAGCACGTTTTAAGGTCCCTAGAATCCGATTATAACATTTTTACCATTTTGTCCGTGTGTGTGTGTGTGTGTGTGTGTGTGTGTGTGTGTATGTGTGTGTGTTGAAACACTGTTTCTCAAATACTATAAAACTTAAAAAATATTTAACTGCGGTTTCCTCAATCTATCATTCCTGGGAAGAGCTGATTACATTTTGGTAACAATTGAACAACCGGAAGTTTAAAAAAATCTAAATATTATTTTTTGTAATTTCAGATTGAAGAATTCATAGTAAAATCGGTCTTGAAGTCTTATAGTTGTTGAGGAATTGTCCTTCCAACATCCAGACACGTACACACACTCGCACTCACACATACATCATCGTAAAAATGTTAAAATCGAATTGAGGGACCTTGAATCGTGCTTATTCACTAAAATCTGTATATACGATTTTTAAAATCCAATACCTCTCTTAGCTAGAGGTAAAATAATAATAGAATAATGGGTCCATAAACCATAACAAAAATAATAAAATGTGCACTTTATCCTTAAAGTACTACTCAATAAATAACTATTAAGATAAAAAAAAAACATTTTTTTAATAATTACTTTGTGAGATATTTGAATTTATTTCCAGGGCCACCGATGATGTCACACAATTGGTATCTTTCTCACGCAGCCTACTACAGAAACTGGTGTGGGAAAGATAGCTATAGGTTTCTTTGAAAATCAAATGCAGTTATACAAAAAACAATTATGACTTTTTGATAGCACGAATGGGCTACTTGCGTGGTACTGAAAATCCGATTTCTGTCACTATATACGTAATGTTATATTGAAAACATATTTAAAAATATAAATTTTATTTTAAAATATTTATTTGTTTTTTACTAAATTAAGAAAGAAAATTTTCTGTGACGTCTTTATATTGAACTGGGGGAGGGGAAGTATGTTTAAGAGTGTTATCAATAGATGGTATGGCGTGCGAGAAAGTTTTAATTTGAATTTGACATTAGTTCATTTTTCTCTCTCTCTGGTCTCTCAAATACATTAATTACTTAACAAATAAGCACATAGGTAGTTACTTGTAATTTAAAATATCGATACCAAAAAGATAAACTTAAATACTAACCTCCAAACTATTATTGAAACGTCAAACAGGTGATCTACATTACCCACGCAAACATACCATTACTATGGGACGGCATCACGCTGTGACTTTACGACTATTCATTGGTTCGGCGTAATTCTACGTCATACATAGCGGGAATTCAAATAATCAAATTTCATTATTTTTTTTCTGGCTAATTAATAAAAATTTTGTCAAAAGAAAAAATATGGGTAGCAAGTTTTTACCTTCTCTTCAAAAATATTAAATAAAAAAAGGTACGCAAGTAGCCCATTGCTTCAAAATTAAACGAAATTTTATTTAAATTAAAAAAAATTGTTTATGGGCCCATTATGATTCAAAAAACTTGTCGTTTCTATTGTTGTGCACAAATAAACAAAATCCAAACAAGTAGTAAATATTTACATAATAAAAACAATAGTCTTCTTGATGGAATTAGAAGTTATCTTGACGAAGTTCCGTACAATGGAGGAAAGTCTAATATTTAAATAACACCCCCAGAGTTGGGAAGTTGTCGGGTTAAGAGGAAAAGGATGAAATAATTTCCAGGAACTGAGACTGAGACTCTGTGAGACTGCATCTGGATGGACCCACTCTCATCTCTACTAAACTCGACTAACTTTCAATCTCAATTTAGTTTGTGTACGAGTATGCCGAGAATGCTGCAACTCACTCGGCCAACTTGCTCCACTAAGAATACGTATTAAAATTAATGAACCGCGAATAATACTCTATTAAAATAACTGTTTGTTTTATTATTTTCGCAGACTCACCGGATTACTGTTATTGGATAACCTAACATATATTAATATATCTATTTGATTACGCAAGGTCTACGAAGTACGAGGATTGTACAGTATTTTTTGTCCTTGTGCCGTTTCCAGTTATCCAATTTATACCAAAATCTAATGGTTTCTTTTCATATCATATTAAAATAGGGTCGAAATACAGGGTTTCAAAATTTTTCGATTTATAGTATTAGAGTTAGAGCTTTGAGGATCCAAACACACACACACACACACACACATACACATACATATATATATATATATATATATATATATATATATATATATATATATATATATATATAGTAAAGTCGGTGAATGTGGAATACTGTTTTTATTTAATTCAAAAAAGCATGCAAATAGACGTCGGTGAATCATCAAATCTTGCATATAGGTCGTTAAACATGTACTTTACAATGTGGTAACACTTTCAGATTGATTATCTAGAGGAATTCATTTATAAGGGCGATTTTCCTTAAAATGGACACTTTTAGACCTGTTGAAAAAGGGTCGGCAATGTGGAATACCAGGGTGCGTCAAAGTGAAATATATTCCACATTACCATACTTACTTTTACAGTATAAGGAAATTCGGAAAACAATGCAAAAACTTTAAATTATTTATTCCCTTTTTATCAAAAATAAGGCACAGGTACATATAAACAAAAATAAAATTAGTACTCTATTAGAATTTAACAAAATAAAGTCTTTTAGAACGAACTAAACACATTTAAACAAATTTTTGTATCCTACTTAGGAAAATAACTAAAATTAACGGCAAAATAACCCATCTTACGAATCTTCACTGCCTCCACTGCTTTTTGCATGTTTTCTTCTTCCCAGGTATGCTCTTTTACATTCTTCTTAGGCATTTTCCTAAACCAAGAACAGTTATCTATTCTTATCCTGACATTTCCGCTAATGTGGAATATTCCACATTGACAAACCCCTTGGTATTCCACATTAGCGAATTTGTTGATATTAAATTCCCGCCATTGAATTTCATTTAGAAATTAGCTTGAAAGATTTTTTTTACTGTAGCCTACATCCCCAAATCTCTATCCATCCTGTAGTTACAAAAATCGTAGTTTCTACTACACTATCAGTATTAAAATTAAATTTCTTTACACTTACCTAAAAAACTCAGCAAACACTCACACTTATTTTCAAGGGATTTTGAGGTTATGCAGAATGCAGTTAAGTTGGTGTCAGTATATGGTTTGAAACTCAACTAGACACGTGCATTTATGCCACTAGATCACAGATGGCGTGTGCCATTTTTTCAAAAAGCGCCTATTCCACATTAGATTTTGAAACGGGTCATGGGGCTATAACATAGAAAAACAGTTTTTTGGACGCCAAAAGTTTCTATATTAATTTATTGAAAATATAATATATATTTATTGCATATTATAAAGAAAATATACGAACTTTTTGATACCAAACATATTATATGTCTGTTCATATAAAGCCGGAAAATAAATTTAAAAATTTGCACAATTAAGAAAAAATATCAATAGCCTGACAGAAACGAAATAAAACAATTGTTGACTTTAAACGCTCATTAATAAACGTTTCTTGCACTTTATTTGTTAAATTATTATTATTTTCGTTTTATTAAGAAGAAATCATGAACAATTTGACTCTTGAAGAAAAATTACAAATTATTAATGCTGCGCCTGCGCCACTCGCGCACTTTTGACAAATTTTCGCACCTAACCTATGAAAATGTACGAGGTTATAACAAAGTTCCTGCAGAAAAGAGCGACGAAATACTAATTGGACTTATTCAACAAATTGTTTACCTTTATTTTTTTATCTTATATAAATATAATGTATTGCAATTGCACCTATAAAAGTTAGATTATACGAAATGTCAAACATAAAATTCTGAATTTTAATTTACTGCATAAACGACGTTATTTTAGTTTAGTTTCTTAATTTAGTAGTTTAATTTAATTTCATAATTTATATGCTGCATAAACCCAGCATAAATGATTTTAATTTGTTCCCTTGTAGTTTGCAGTTTTTCTTGTTTCTTATAACGTATTTCTTATTACATGTAGATCATCTTTACTTTGTAAATACCTATTACAATAAATAATAATAGTTTCTGATATAAATATCCTATTTTTTACTTTATTTTGTGTTGGTTCATAAATTAATAACTTTAATCTTTAATTGTCCCCTATCATGTCAATGTTTTGTTACTGTCACTTTCATGGCTAATGATATTTTTTCTTAATTGTAAAACTTTTTAAATTTAATTTCTGGCTTTATATGAAACAGAAATGTAAGGTGTTTGGTATCAAAAAATTCGTAATTTTTTTTTTATAATACGCATCAATTATATTTTCAATAAATTAATATGGAAACTTTTGGCGTCTAAAAAACTGTTTTTCTATGTTATAGCCCTATGACCCGTTTTAAAATTTACACCCTGTATATATATATACGCTGATATCATCGTGATAATGTTGAAATTGGGTTCTAGGGTCTTTAAAACATGATCATTTGTAAAAATTTCGATATGCGATTTTTAGCACGATTCCCATACCTTCCTTCCCATGGGTAGCTGAACGTAAAAATGTCATTTCGTTAATCAAACCCATATGTCTCCAAATAAAAAAGTTTGCAATATCAAGATTATTAAGATTTCCTGTATTTTCTGTTATTTGAAGTTAATATTCAAGTTCATTGACGTTAAATAGATGTCATCAGTGCGTCACCCGTGTTTTGTTTTATTATACACAGCTAACTTCCTGAGTTTATACTGAAGAAGTTGTTTACATATTTAACTTATAATCTCAAGCATTAAAATTATATTTTATGAGTTGTGATCATAGCAAATGACGATAAATTGATCGAGGATGATATTAAAACATTATGCGTGATTACAATATCCGTTTTGAGGCAGTTATTATTATTATTTTTTTTTTTTTTGAAATATGGTATGTGCTTTCTCATGCAAGGTAACATACTCTGTTGAAAATACTTGACAAAGTTATGCATTTTTGAACTTTCTAAAATTCCTTCTGCAGTATTTTTAAATAACTTTATAGCATTCTTTTCCTTTAAGAGAAAATTACCTGCTGAACTTTTAAATTAAATTTAATTATAATTTGATATAATTTATTTGTTAGCATAGTTTTGTAATTGCGAAATATTTTGCAGTTGTTCATAATTTTCATTATCTGTATCCATGTTCTTAAGTAACTTACGAAGGGTGAATCACTCTTTTAAAACTTTAATTTCTAAAAATTCACTCAGTTGTTCAAATGCTCTAAATATGCGTACATTTACGTAACATTGTCTTTACAATCAAGTAATATTACTATCCATTTTTGAATTAATGTCCCAAAAGCCAATATGCCCCATATTCATATAAAAACTATAAAATTTTCAAAAATCTAATTTTCATGTATCTAGATACTCCTCAGTGCGCCGAGTCCAAATTTTAAAACCGCAGGTCGATATCTCTTTTCGTTCTCGAGATATTTAGATCCAAAGTTTTGCTCAAAACTGCCCATTTTTGGGTAATAACCCAAAAATGGGTCGAGATATGAATTTGGCGACATCAACATTCGATTCTACGGGCAAAATTACATAAGTATACCAATTTTCATAATTTTTGAACACCGCATATAGTCTCTAAAGAAAAATAACTGAAAATGGGGTTTTCAAGCTTTTATTCATAAAATATGAACCGGATGGACAAAAATTATGAAAATTACTGTACTTATGTATTTTTGTCCGTAGAATCGAATGGTGATGTCGCCAAATTCGTATCTTGGCCCATTTTTGGGTAATAACCCAAAAATGGGCAATTTTATGCAAAATTTTGAATCTAAATATCTCGAGAACGAAAAGAGATATCGACCTGCGGTTTCAAAATTTAGAATCAGCGCAGTGAGAAGTATCTAGATACATGAAAATTAGATTTTTGAAAATTTAAAGTTTTTATGTAAATATGGGGTATATTGACTTTTGGTAATTCAAACTAATATTACCACTAAGTTCATAACTGTTCTCATTTTTATGTTTTTACCCCAAAAAGTCATAAATACCTACATTTGGTTAAAAACTTATTCAAAAATCCAATTTTCTTGTATCTCGTACTTCCCAATGCACTGATTCCAAATCATGAAAACGCAGGTCGATATCTCTTTTAGTTTTGGAGGTATTCAACCTCAAAGATTTTCTCAAAATTACCCATTTCTGGGCTAGATCTCTACCTAGTTTAGAATACACATAAATACAACTCCGAATGGCACACTAGTGATATCCATTGGTTTGTATGGCAACACTTTAGAACAACAAAAATAAATTGTAGAATTCGATTCAATTTGACGCTTGAGAATAAATGTTAATATTATATGTCATAAAATAGAAGTTAAGAAGCTATTCTTTGACAGTAAATTTGACGTTTTGTACAAATTATAGCAACGAACATTATTTGTTTAATTAGCGCGCGTCAACTTCAAGGCATAGTGTGCTCCTGCAAAACCCTAAAATCTAATTCCTAAAATCCTAAATAATGACGTTATTTAGGGCATATAAATTTAGGATTTAGATATAAGGGTGATAAAAGTGCAACATCGGACATAGCCCACGTATATCCAGTCATTATAGTCATTACCTCTTATGTAATTCTATAACTTTTTTATTGTTCTCCAGAGATTGTAATTCGTTATTCTCTTTCTAATGCTAATGCTAATAGCGTTTTCTAAACATTTCGATTTATCTTATTACAATCTAATATCTGACTAGGTCTGTTCAAAATATTTATAGTAGTTCTAATCCACAAACAAGAGAAAGTGGAGTTAGCTTTGTTTAGGTTATGTAAAATGTGTTTATTGTGACCAGAACTTTATGAATACGGAATACCGCGTAACCTTTTCTAAAAGTTCAGTCTGTTCAACCATAACGTATCGGGAGAGATATGATAGGAAAGATAGAATAGATAGGTAATTGATTTCATAGGAAGTTGATGGTCATTACTTTTGTTACAGATTCTGAATTGGACAAGAGGAGCAGCAGATCTACTGGGACTGAGTGGTGACATCTAGGGTGAGTTTTAATATTTATTTACTGAAAATGGACAAAATTTATTTTAGGCACAATTGCATTAAAATTGTTTGTTTACATCTTACACTAAACTTTTAGAAAGATAATTTTGACAGTTCATTTGTCTAATATAGATTGCATCGAACAACTTTCTAGATTTCGTTGGTCATAAATAAATTAAAATTAAAGATGTTTTCGTTTTTCATAATATAACTTTAGCACTGTATCGAGCACTGTAGCACTACCTACTTTAAAATAAAGATGAAGACTTAAAGTCTTAAAGTGAGCCTGATTATTATAGTAAAAGAAATGTTGTAAAACACTAATGAAAAATTAAAAAATCTGTTGTGGCCAGTACAAGACCTCTCGCCATTTCCATATTAGGCTATATAAGTATTGTATTGCACTTCGCTTTCGAACCGTCGTTTTATAACAAAATATTACAGAACTTTACCCATATATTGTTTTTTATTGTATTTAACATGTCTTCTGCACACATATAATTCTAATTATATCTATTTTTCATTGTATGAGGAAGTTTCTAAATGTCAGAGATTCTTCCAATTCATTGACCAGATTGGCGGTATTTCTGATGGATATATGTATTTTACCACAATTTTACCTAAAATTTCAAATATTTAATTAATTAAACAATAAGAAAGATTAAATATACTTCCCAGACATCATTACCGATGTCTGCGATAAAGCAGATTGTGGCACACTCAGAAATGGGTAATATGCCGTGATGATATATTTATTTAAATATACTTCCCAGAAAAAGCTATCACAATGTCACTAAAACTGTTGATTTTTGACAGTGACATGTGTCATTTAAAAACTATGTTATAAACATTGGAATTTGTCAACTGGTTTCCTTAGTGCCTTAGCCTCTGTGATTAGAATACTCTATAAATTATAGTGTCTTTATCTCTAAATCTATACAAGATATAATAAAAATTTTAAGTGTATTAGATGGAGAAAAAACTCCAAAAAAATTATATTTAGAAGAATTTTTCTAAGAAATTACTATTTCCGGTTGTTCAGTTGTTACCAAAACCTTTTCAGCTCTTCCCATGAATGTCAGATCGAGGAAACTGCAGTTAAATATTTTTTAAGTCTTATAGTTTTTGAGGAATCGTCCCTCCAACATCCATACATACACACACATACATACACACCCACATACACACATCCAGACACACACACACACACACACACACACACACAGACATTTTAAAAATGTTATAATCGGATTCTAGGGACCTTAAATCATGCTTATTCACTAAAATCTGGATATGCGAATTTTAGCATGAATCCAATACCTGTCTTAGCGAGAGGTAAAAATCTCGTAATATGATTGTATTTTTGCCAATATCGTTTGAATTCTGCATGAAATTTATCTGCCTACAAAGCAATGTTTATGTTTAGGTGGTACATATAAAGTTGTGTAGATTTCCTTCTAGATTAGATATTTATGTAGATGTTATCAATATTTACGAGACACGGAATTCGTCTATCAACAGAGAAGCTCTGCTATAGCTATAGGATATGTTCGGCATTTTTATACCTTCATTATGTGCTCCAGATACCGAGAGAAAGTACTGTTTAAAAGGACAACATTATCGATTTACCTTATCCGACAATATTTTGTAAACTTTCATAATCGTTACTAGTCAGTATTTCTTTATACGAGGGGCAAGTAAAAAATAAGGTTCCCAACGCTGTACACTCGCCGCCCGAGATACTAGGAGAAATCCGGCAACACCGCCTTCATTGTTAATCCCCCCCACTCCATTCCAACTACCTGGAAGATCACTGCGAAGCTTAGTGCCAGTCTAACAGCCATCCGCGATGGAGCCCGCAATCGCCGTCACCGCCAGGTGTGAAATCCGTTCAGTGATTCGATTTTTAAACGCGAAGAAGCTTACACCTATTGAAATTCATAGACAGTTGGAAGAAGTTTATGGCAAAGCTTGCATCAGCGTCCAACACGTCCGCAAATGGTGCAGGGAGTTCTCTGAAGGACGCACAGACGTTCACGACGAGCAAAGGAGCGGGAGGCCATCGGTGTCCGACGAAGTCGTGGCGAAGATTGAGCGCATTCTCCTCGAGGATCGAAGAGTAACGCTTCGGGAGCTGGCTGATCAGGTTCCTGAGGTTTGTGAAAAAACCATCGACAACATTGTGACCGAAAAACTTGGTTATCACAAGGTGTGTGCGCGGTGGGTCCCGCATATGCTTTCAGAAACCCACAAAGACAATCGCGTCAAGTGTGCCGAGGGGTTTCTTCGAGAATGCGCCGAGAATACTGAAGAATTCTTGGACTCCATTATTACGGGAGATGAAACGTGGTGTCACTACGTCACTCCGGAAACAAAAGAAGACTCGAAACAATGGCGCCATCCCGGGTCGCCGAGGCCGAAGAAGTTTAAGCAGACGCTATCCGCAGGAAAAGTGATGGCTACGGTGTTTTGGGACCGAAAAGGCGTCTTGCTTACCGAGTTTATGCCTAAAGGGACCACAATAAATTCGGACAGGTACTGCGAGACGCTAACGAAACTCAAAAGAGCCATCCAAAATCGCCGGAGAGGAAGACTGAGCAAGGGCGTTAGGTTGCACCACGACAACGCGCGACCGCATGTCTCTCGACAGACCACCGCCCTACTGGACAAATTCGGCTGGAAATTGCTTGATCATGCCCCCTACAGCCCTGATCTAGCTCCCAGCGACTTCCACTTGTTCCCGAAATTGAAGCAACACTTGGGTGGACAACGCTTCAGTACAGATGAAGAGGTGAAGGAAGCGGTCACCAAGTACATCGGCGGCCTAGCGGCGGAGTTCTTCGAAGCGGGTTTTCAGAAGTGGATAACTCGTCAGAAAAAATGCGTTGAAAGATCTGGCGACTATGTAGAGAAATAGTTTGAAATACAAGCTTTCAGATGGTATACATATTTATTGCAATAAAAAATGCCTTACACCTGAAAAAATTTGGGAACCTTATTTTTTACTTGCCCCTCGTACTTACCTATATATGGTATTACAGTTGTAAATCTATATCCCAAGTACGGTTCACAAGAGTAATATAGTTTGATAGACACAATTTACATAATATTACGGTAATGATCTATGATCTATTATTATGAATATTGAGATATCCAGTATCCCACGATATTCTAATATCATTATAGTTTGTATTCACATTAGATATTAGTTTATTAATTATAATATCCTTCATACAAAGCTAGTAATAATTTGTATAGTTGTAATATGTAAAATGTTAATGTTTTAATAATTTTATGTACAAGAAAATCAGGTAGGCCGTGGAAAACAAAAATTGCACTGATTTTAAACAGTTATTTAATTGCTATTTGAAAAAGGTTGCGAAATTTAAGAGTAAATATTATACGAAACTGCATTGTAGCGTGCGTGCCATCGACGCCACTTGCAGGGTGTGTTTGGACTTGTCTTGGCGTTATTGCCGAGCGTGCAGATGTGTAAACAAACGACAAGATAAGCTTAATTACTGCGTTTCGCGTGAAATTAGAACTAGAATGTTTCTGGAAATACAGTTTTTATTCTCATTTATGTTAAAGGAACAGTAAGATTATTTTTCTATGTTTTATTATATTATTATTAAATGAACTATCCAGAAAAAGCCTTCAGTAATTTATCTGGATTTTTAACACTGACATTTTTCTGTCAGTCCAATATCCAGACCACACACACATGCATACACACACACATACACACACACACACACACACACACACACACAATGGGGTATGTGACTAAATTTTGATTTTTACATATAATGATACTAGACCAAAAAATAAAATACCCGTATTTTTTTAAATTGATTAATTATTCGTAGTTAACGAGAAAATAATTATAAAAACTTTGGAGAAGGGATTTGTGACGTCAGTAGGGTAGAATGATAGACAGAAGACAGTTAGACTGAGATAGCTATATTGTGGTAGGCGAAAGTGACAGCAACTGTCACGTTCGCCATTCCATAATCTATCACAACATATCTATCTCAGTCTAACTGTCTTCTTCTACCATTCTACCCTACTGACGTCACAGATCCCTTTTCCAAAACATTAAATTGCTAATAACAATATTATTAAAAACTAATGTTTAGTTTTTATTATTATAATGAGAAGCTATAGAGGTTTGTTTTTATATATTATGACTTATATATTGAAATTCGATTATGGTCACATACCCCATTGTAAAAATGGTATAATCGGATTTTAAAAAATAAAAAAAAATATGGCATATTCCCCATTGGTGTGCCAGTATTTACAGCACATGTAGACATCGGTAATGATGACGATGTATTTTACCGTGTGGGCCGTCACCTCACGAGAACTTGTAGCTGGTGTGAAGAGTGCACCACAGGGATCACTTTTGTGTTATTAAAAGTTTGCACTGGCCGGTATCGAACCCGGGTCACCAGATTAGCTACTACACGGCCACGTAACCATATAATTGGATTTTAGTGACCTTAAAACGTGCTTCGACACTAAAATCGGGATATGTTATTTTTAGGATAAATCCAATATACCTCTCTTAGCGAAAAGTAAAAATATGAACCGTATGTTTTATTCTCAATAATTATTCTAGTGTGATCCTTATGTAATTTTCATTTTATGCGCTAATATAAAAGTATACAATAATTAAAAACAACGTGAATACTTTCCATAATTAAACTGTTGTATTTACACAAAACATACCATTTTCCTAATTAAAAATGATTGAAAAATGCACTATTAATTAGATAATGTCATATAAGAATTTCTCCAGTGGAACTATATTATTATCTATCTAGCTATTACCTTTTTAGGTTCTGCAATACCATACTAATTGGAATAACTACAGGTTCATTTAATTACAAACATTCCTCAGTGATATTTTTCCTTTGGATCAATTTGTCTTTATAATAACAAGAAGATAAAAGAGTAGATATTATTTTTACAAAGTAAACGGTCTTGACCTTGGTGAGTTCACAGTAACAGGATATGAGTTGAAAGGTTACTATAATTATTTTCATTTAGAAAGTAATTGTTACAGTAATAAAAATATTATTTACCTTTGTATGTGAAGACAAGACCTTTTGTATAATAAATGTCAAACAATCTCTTATGTAAAGAAAATATAGAAATAATTGTTGCAAGGTAAAGAGTTTGACAAGTTTAATTATATTTATTTATAACTGACAAATAGGGGGAAAAATAGAAAGATTAATGATATATTACACAAATAGGTATACAACTATCTGGTATTATTTTCAAATAAGTAATTATGGAAATGTAGAATTAGTTTATTTTTTATGAAAAACATAATACAAATATTCCATCTGTTTTAATAATATACTCTTACATTTGTATATTCAAATACGAGCGTCAAGTTGGAATTATTGAAAATAAGACATATGGCTTATGTTGTGACAAGGTGGGGGCAGAACAGTAACAAACAAGCATTTATTTATTTATTGCTAGTCTGACCAACAGAGTTCAAGACCCTAATTACAGGTTGACTATACTAAGACATAAATTTAACATGTTTAATGACACAAGTAGTTAACTAATAAAATGACACAAAAAAAAAAAAAATAGAACTTAATAATACATATAGCTGTTTCAGACAATGTATTGTAAGAAATAGTAGTAGTTAATGAATATAATAATTGTACAAAGCATTTTTAAACTTTACAATCGAGCCGACGAAAATGTAGAAATATTCAGGTAAATTGTTAAAATTAAAACAAATCATACGAATAGGTGACTTTACTTCATAGTTCGTTCGAGGTATATCCAATTCTAAATTTCTGTCATTCTTTCCTCTTTTCAAGAGACGTACGGATTGTTCCAAATCACTAAACTATAATACTAGTATTCATGTCCTTTAATTTGAATGTATTCTCTATTCTCTCCCATACATTTCTTTATATGAATCCTTTTAGTGTCCTTTAGGCCAGTCATTTTATATATATATTTTGCAGTTCTTTGATATATATTTTCTATTCTTTCCCTAACCTCATTACTCTTCCTACACTTCTGTATAAATCTTCATATTCAATTTTATATGAACATTATATAGTGGACATTTATAGCTTTGTTTGAAATTAATAAAACTGTATTACTTATTCAAAGGACATGTTAAGATTTGGTCAAAACATAAAAAGTTTCAACCACTAGTTAACATGTCCAGTGGACATATCAACTTTTGATTGAAACTCAATTTTTACCTCCCGCTACCCTAGGTAAGGGAGGTATAGGGATCGTGCTAAAAATCGCATATAGAGATTTTAGTGAATAAGCACGTTTTGATGTCCACAAAATCCGATTTTAACATTTTTACAATTATGTCTGTGGGTATGTATGTGTGTGTGTGTATGTGTGTGTAGATGTGTGGATCCTGTGGACACGATTACTCAAATACTACCAATCAGATAACCGGAAGTATCACTTATACAAGCTTTTACCAGTTTTTCTTGAAAAAATTGCATTGAATATAATTTTTCAGCAACTTTTACTATTAAAAATATAATATAATAGTACAATCTTCAATTGTACGATAATATAACTTTAAAAAACTTTAAATAACTAAATATAAATTTAAAAAACAATTTATTTTTGTACATCATCTGACCCATGCGTCAAACAAAAACATAATACTTTAATAAAATTTTGACGTATTTAAACAAATGTCACTGTGACATTTACATTAATAATGAAACCGTGTTAAGAAGAATTTAGTAGAAATATATTTGATGTCAAATATTGGTTTACAATTACACATTTACGACATTATGTACAGCAAAAATTTACACAGATTGCGTTTTTAGAGCACTTGGAAGCTGATGATGATTTTTCGAGGATTATCTTTTTCTTTGGTGAGGCACATTTTCTCCTCTCTGGGTATGTTAATAAGCAAAATTGCCAGGTATGGGCAGAGGAAAATCTTCATGTGATTTACGAGGTACCATTACATGTCCAAATGAGACTGTTTGGTGCGCACTATGGTCAGGCGGCGTCATTAGAACTTATTTTTTCGAAAATGATGAACTGTTATAGTTGATGGTGAGCGCTATAGGCCCATGATAATCGATTATTTTTGGCACGAAATTAATTTCGTATTACAGACTTCTATTTATTAAAACAACAAATTAGATTTTGTTTATAAACGATCAACCGGAAAGGAAAAAGATACTTTACTTAAAGCTCATTGCTATTTTAAACATGGAATTTGCGGGAGGTCATGTGCTGGCCACATCAGATTTTTATTTTAAAGTTTATACCGTGAGTATTTTTTAACGTGAAACATTGGGTTTGTCATGTCCATGGTTACGATTTGACATTTGATTGACAGCAATGTATTTGCGTGTCCCATTTAAAATGAAACATAGGGAACGAATTTGACAGATGTATTATATTATGTAAGAAATTTAGCTAAGTCAGAAAACCACTCGAGAGCACTAAACATATTTCGGGCACACAATATTTTTTTGCAACTAAATTTAATTTTTAGAAAACAGGTATTATTATTTAAACAAAATTAACCTCTAATGACGTCTTGTCAATATGACAGATAACCGCTGAATTTTCCTATAAGTTACGACTTGACATTTGATTGACAGTAATATATTTGCCTGTCTCATTGAAAACATAGGGAATGAAAACATAGGGAATGAATTTGACAGAGTATTATATTTAAATATTGTAAGAAATTTGGCCAAGTTAGAAAATCACTCGAGCACAAGTTACACTAAATTTAATTTAGAAAACAGGTATATTTATTTAAACAAAATTAACCTCTACTGACGTCTTATCAAATGTCAAATTCGTTCCCTATGTTTCATTTTAAATGGGACACGCAAATACATTGCTGTCAATCAAATGTCGAATCGTAACCATAGATATGACAAACCCAATGTTTCACGTTAAAAATACTCACGGTATGGGACATGTTACAGTTTTCTTGAAACCGAGCATTGCAATCGATTCGGATGACTAGATTTAAGGCGAGCACATGTATAACTCATTTTTGACAAAAAATGGACATATCAACTTTTGAATGAATACTCCTCAATTATTCTCTTCTATTCGGTCGCTAGTCACTATAGTGGTGCCCTGGTGGTGTGTTTTGTTTATAGGGTTGGCTTTGCCAACAGGTGGTTGAATTAGAGCAGGGGTCAGCTGTTGTGGCCGGCGGCCAGCGTCGGGACGCCACCGACGTCGCCCCGCCGCCCTCATCGATCAGCAAACGCAGCCACGCGACACGTGTTACATCTACCCTCTAGGGGGGGATGTTGTTGGAAATGGGGGATCAAATGGTATTTTCTTGTTTGGGAATGGGGGCGAATGGTTTATAAATATATTCAGGCATTATTATCTGTATGGTTTCTATATTTTTACGATGACAAATCGAGAACTAATTAGATATATCAGTAACCAGTAGAAGGAACTGGGCTGGGGTGGACACATGATGAGTTTTACAATCTCAGGTAAAATTTTTAACTGTCAGTTACATAAACAAAATTGAAACGAAATGAACTGTCGAATGACAAATTAATCATTGCTGTCAATAATTTGATTCAATATAGTTTATTTAACTGACAGTTAAAATTCTAACCGGAGATTGTAAAATTGGCCTTTAGAAGAATAGAACAAGATTCTTTATAGAATGAAAGAATATACATAATAGGGTAGTTGCGAAAAAAATAAATGTTATTTTTTCCTATTAATTATGAAATATAAACTAATTCTGAACATATTAATGTAAAAATTATTAGAAAATATAATACTTTTCATTCATAATTTCCATAAATAAAGTTCTCGGTGGTATTCTTGTGACGTAGACTCAGTGGCGTAACTACAGGGGTTGCAGGGGTTGCGTCGCAACCCGGCGCCAAGGTGCTATAGGCGCCTACCGGCTGTAAAAAACTCGAAAATGTGAAAAAAGTGCAAATGCTTAAATGATATACAGGCTGTCCCAGATTTATACGGCATAACTTGAACCATACATTAAACAGGTAAAAAGAAGGTGACAAGTTCATTTGAGGAAATGTCCGTATATGGTTTGTTTCAGAGATATTCATATTTTTATTATTGGAGCAGCGCTTCTTTAAAATATCACCTTTATAACGAGATATCAAATATTATCTTATTAAGTTATGACATAATAATTAGATTAATTAGGTATAGGTAAATGATTTGGCTATTACATAATTTCAATACAAAATTTAGTTTGCTTGCACTGAGGTCAGGACAAAAATGAAAATTATCGATGAATTCAAACAAATTTATTATTTATGTACAATAAAATAATAATTATTATTTATCACATTTGTTCAAAATGTTTACCTGTAGCACGACAACGATCTGCCACTGCATTGGTCGCTGCGTGACATTGCTCGGGAGATATGGTTTTGATTCAAAGAAATTCTCATCTTTGGTTTTGGATTTTCACTATGAATTTCAATGTAATGTTTGGCTAGGTATTATTGAAAATATTTTAATAGGCTCTTTCTTTTTGCCAGATCGTTTAAATTCAGAGAGGTTCTACAATTTTCTAAATAATGATTTAAATGATTTAATGGAAGAAGTTACATTAGCAGTAAAAAGAAACTGTTGGCTACAGTTAAATGGCTGCCCTGCACATTATGGGAGACAACCAAGAGAGTGGTTAAATTTACACTATCCACAACGGTGGATTGGTCGGAGAGGACCTGTACCATGGCCAGCCCGTTCGTCCGATCTAACACTTTTAGATTTCTTTGCTTGGGGTGCCATAAAAGAAAGAGTTTATGATGAACCGATAGATAATTTGGACACTCTACGCAGAAAAATTATTCAAGTTTGTGAAACCATATCTCTCGAGCAATGTCAGGCTGTCACGCAGCGACCAATGCAGTAGCAGATCGTTGTCGTGCCTATTTGCTTGCTATAGGTGATCATTTTGAACAAATGTTATAAAAAATCGTTATTATTTTATTATGTACATAAATAATAAATTTGTTTGAATTCATCGATATTTTTCATTTTTGCCCTGACCTCAGACAAGCAAATTAAATTTTGTATTGAAATTAAGTAATAGAGTGTTAAACAACTTTTTTATAAAAAAAAAAAAATATTCAGTCGTTATTTATCGAGATATATACTATATTCCATACATACTGGGCACTACATATATAGTGTTAAGCCATGTGTGCTTGTTTGCATCGAATTTAGATTTATTAAATATTAATAGGCGCTAGTACAAGTTTTGCTACCCGGCGACTGGACGTCTAGTTACGCCACTGCGTAGACTTTTAATAATTATATAGTTCGACCAAGTCTGTATGACTCATACAAGCTTGTAGAAATACCACGACAAAGCGAAAATGTTGAATTTTTTTTTAAATTGTATAATACAAATATTTTTTCGCGATCGCCCAGAAAATGAGCTCTTACTGATCACTATTTAGACCGGAAAGTCCTTCTTTGCTGAGCTAGCTCGGAAAGTTGTCTATAAGGGATCGGAAAGTACTTTACCGATCCCGGGACCGGTAAAGCTGAATGTTTCCATGGCGATCAGTTGTTTATTTATTTCTTATTTGCTCGCAGTAAAAAATAAAATAATACTTTTTTATTCTTTTTTCAGGATCGCGAAAAATATTGTACCCAACATGACCTGAAAGTGTCTATACTGGGCTCACAAGCTTCCAAAGCTCTCCTACGGCTCGCTCTGGAATATGCTTGCTCACGCAGTAAAGTATCACTTTCAGGTCTTGTTACGTAAATTACTATTACAGTTTAATTCTAGAGTAAAATACAGATACAACAGTATTATTTAACAGTACGCATATTTTATAATTATATACTTGAATACCAGATATTTTCAATATGCTTAATTCTTATATAGACTTCATAATTTTGTCACCAGGTGGCTACACACTCCAGGGAATGTAAAATGTTAAAATCATATTTTATTTTTCTTTTCTATATCAGTATATTTAAAACAAGGTAATGAAACTAATGAATTGGTGTGAAAATGAATAATTTCTTTTGAAATAGTGCTTCTCTCAAACATATAAATCGTTTCAAATAAAAATGGTAGTATTGTGTACAGAGTGTACAACCGAGAGTGTACCGCTAGGGCAAGAAAGACTGTGATTGGTATTAATAAAACACGTCACTACGGGAAAATTTGAAATAAGATTTTTTTTAAAAAAACATATATATTTTGAAAAATATACAGCTGCTAGACATTAAAGTGAATAACTTGAACAATTCTTTCAGAAAAAAAATAAATTAGAAAATGCGCAACTACCCTATTAGAATTTGTGTGTACAAGAAATTTTAAATTCGGTACAGCAGATTTTTTTTATGAAATTGTTAATTTTATTTATTGACAAATCCGCCACCTGACAATTATTATTTAGCTAGTGTTTATCTCTTCTTATTGAATCCCACCATCTCCTTGTCTCCCTAATTGTCGCCTACCCTCCATTATCACCTTCCTTCCTTGTCTTTCATCCCACTGTGTTATCTCCCATCTCTCTTCCTCGTGTACGGATTGCTAGCTGGTCCGTGCAGAGAGGTCTGGGTCACGTCTGAAGCGTGCGACCGAGAATACTCCGGGCGGCGTGCGCTCTGCTCCGTGTGGCTTACAGCTTACTACATCGTAGCCGTAGTAGAGTACCAAGTGGAGATTGTAAAACGTTTTTGCACGAAAGTGAGTGCGGTGAAATGGATAGTGAATAGACCAAAATAGAAAAAGAGGAAAGGGGTGTTTTTATACTCAATGTTTGTTTTGGAAGATTAGCACATGGTCATGGGAGGAATGTGTGATATTTTTTAAATTGTCTAGGGTTTATTTTTACTAAACTCAAAGGATCTTTATAGAAAATTAAACGCCTTTCAAATGGGTATCTGATCATAATTTCAATACCCCTAATAAACCGACTGTTACTGGTATAATAGCTAACAAAAATGTAATCCGACAAATATTTTCTTAATGTAATTTTTCTTTTTACCTCTCGCTAAGAGAGGTATTTTAACGCACAAGTGCTTGAAAAGTGGCTTTTTACACCCTGTAGAGTGCGTAAAGTATGTACTTTATGCACGGTTGTAGGTAAAATATATTAATATATAATTTTTGAGTGTGCCAATTTTAAAAGCTTGATATTTTCCAGCCAAGACAAATTTTGTTTCCTTCAAGCCTAACATTAAAAAATCTGTTGTGGCCAGCACAAGACCTTCCGTCAATTCGATGTATTTTGTACAAATCCCATACCAAAAGGTCCTTGGAACAGATTCTATATAATATCATGTAAAATCGAACACGAACATATACTATTTTTTACAAATTCCATACAAAAAGTTCATTTGAAAAGGTTCTTTAAATCCAATAAAATTATAACATGAACTACACTAAGTAATGTCCTTCCATTTTCTCTTTGGCCTTTCTCTGCATGTCACTTGCGAGTAACAATATGACATGATAAATTGCAAAGCTGACTAATTTTTGAAAAATAATTTCTTTATAATGCTTTATATTTACATCTATTGAATATGAAGGAATATGTATAATTAAACCGTATAGAGAAGAGTATTCTCTTTAATATATATAACAAAATGTCAAAAAATAATATTTAATTGCGTTTTTTTAAGAAAAACAGTTAAAAACTTCAAAAAAGGGTACTTCCGGTGGATCGATTATAACCAAAATCTAATCAACTCTTTATATGGATGTACAGAAGAGGAATACGAAAGAATTACAATTTTTAGAATTGTAGTATTGGAGTTATCGTCGGAGAAAAATTTGTCACACACGGACACACATACACACACACGCACACACACACACACACACACACACACACACACACACATACATACATACAGACATCATCTTAAAAATAGTAAATTCTTATTGTAGGGACCCTAAAACGTGCTTATTCATTAAAAACTCACCACCGAATTTTTTGACCAAAGACAATACCTTCCTTACCTGTGACGGAAGGTAAAAAGCTTGAATTTTTGAAGCCAAGCCACGGTTTTTTTATTTCAAGCCAAGTAGCTTGGTTTTGCATGGTGTCCTATTTTTCATTTTTAAAAAAGTCAATGCACACTTTAATTCACAAATTCCAATTAAGACACAAATTAGCGGATTCGTGGACGTATTTTAACTACCTCATACAGTTGGAGCCGAGAATGGTTTCTTGTTCAGTGATAATAAAAAGTTCTATTTATGCTCCAAGAATACAAAATGACAGATGCATAAAGCAATAAATATTTGTAACTATGTTATTTTAATTGCATATATTATTATTTTCATATATTAGCTCTTTATTGTTATTATTATTGCTATTATTATCATCATTATTAGTAGTAGTAGATGTGAGTACATAACGGTTAGTAAGCAATTAACCTGTTCCATATTAAGTTGATACCTAATAGAAAAAAAAATAATCGTAGACCGTATGATTTGAGTATAATAAACCCACTACAACTCTTTCTACCTAAATTTTATGCACTTTAAAGAATTTTATCTTTTAATAAATTTGCATTCCGTAATTCGATGTATTTTGTACAAATTCCATACCAAGATATCCTTCGAAAAGATTCTATATGTCCAGTAAAATTGTAACACTAATCTACAAATTCCATACCGAAAGTTCCTTGGAAAAGATTCTATAAATCCATAAAAATTATCACACTAGGTAAATTGCACACTTGACACTGACATCTGTCAATTAGAATTATTTGAATATGAAGAAAATTTATAACCAAACCGTATAATCAATAAGATATTCTTTCATATTCTTTCATATTGATAATCACATAAAATGTCAAAAATATTTAACTGTGTTTTTTCAAGAAAAACTTCAAATAAGGGAACTTCTCGTTGACTAATTATAACCAAAATCTAATCAGGAGGTCTATTCTAAATTCATAGCCACATGTGCTATCCGCTATATAAGTTCTACTACTCGCCAATAGATGGATTCAAGTCGGATAGCCACATGTGCTATCCGCTATCCGCTAATAAGGCAACAGATGGGGGTCCCCATCCCGCTATCTTAAAGTCACTAGATATATAAAGTACCGAAATTGGCCGCCATATTGTGTCAAGCTTTGGCGCCAAATTTAAAATGGATTATCTTGAAACGAGTGCGTTATTACAAAAAAAAAAAAAATAATAATCGGCAGTGAAATAAATCTGCTCTTGGTATGGATGTAGAGAAGAGGAATACGAAAGAAATATAATTTTAGGAATTGTAGTATTGTAGTTATCGTCGGAGAAAAATTTGTCACATAGACACAGGTAAAACTAGTAAAACCGTATCTTAGTGACCCTAAAACGTTCTTATTCATTAAAAAGTCACCACCGAATTTCTTGACCAAAGACAAATGAAGTTCATCTGAACATTTTTGCACACTTTTTTACAGTAACCTGTAAAGTGAAGCCACTGAACAATATAGCTTACGCCTGACGAAGCTGTAAAACATTGTCGCAAATGAGCGAAACGAGCAAGCCTATTAACAAATTGTAATAAGCAATATTCGTAAAGTAATTTCCTCCTGTGCAACGAATATCTTTGGGTTGTTTAAAGATGCAAATTTCAGTGTATTACATCCAAGTTCATTACCATTCTGTCAACCAAAATCAGTCTGGTCGGCAAATCCTTTTAACAGAACCGCAATGTCTATTAATAGCGTAGTTATTACAGTCACTGTAAACACACGACCTAACCACACGATAATGTGACCATATCATCCACCAAAATGGATGTCATTCAATAACCTGCATACGTAACCCGTTGCTACACTACAATACAAACACATAATAGTGATGTATTTAACAAATAAAATAAATAAATTTATCATCACGGCATATTACCCATTACTGGGTGTGCCACTATCTACAACTACAACATATGTAGACATTGATAACGATGACGATATATTTTTACCGGGTGGGCGCTTGCCAGGCGTCACCTCACAGGCACTCATAGCTGATGTGAAGAGTGCACCACGGGATCAATTTTTATGGTACATGCACAAAAAGTAAAAACTTTTCATGGTATAAACATAAAAAGTAAAAAGTTTTCATAGTATATACACAAAAAGCAAAAACTTTTCATGGTATAAACATAAAAAGTAAAAACTTTTTATAGTACATACATAAAAAGTAAAATATTTTCATGGTATAAACATAAAAAGTAAAAACGTTTTACAGTATATACACAAAAAGTAAAAACTTTTCATGGTACAAATGTAAAAAGTAAAAAGTTTTCATAGTATATACACAAAAACTAAAAACTTTTCATGGTATAAACATAAAAAGTAAAAACTTTTTAAAGTATATACACAAAAGCAAAAAATGGAAAATTTTAACTCCGATTTTTTGTTTAAGCTGTATTTTCGCGACACACTGGTTTGAAGCTGATTCGTAGTGATTTAAAACTTTTTCTTTATTGAATATGGTGCAAACAAAGCTTTTGCAAATGTGATTATATTCAATATTCTACATTATTATATTTCTTGTGATTTATAACTTATAAAATACATACACGTAACATCATAAATCAATCAATCAGATTTATCAAAGTTTTCAAACTGTTTCAAATTACTATGTTTTTATTTTTCATACATAATTTGTTTAATGTTTCTTGATTTTTTTATTAGTTTAACATATAGCACCTATTTTTTTAGTAGTAGATTGTTGTGATATTTAGCAATGGACAGACATGTATATTTCGATGTATTAAATGATAAAGTACAAACTACAAACATTTAAAGTGAAATACGAAAATTTGTGTAAATGTTCCTTCTTTAACAAAGGCATCAGGTTTGAAAGATTCTATTACCTGGTCGGTAAGTGCGATACCATTATTTAATCTATGTAAAATGCATTATTCTTTAAATATAATAACCGGTAGTATTTACTCAAAATTTTAGTCACTTACATGGTTACATTGGAAAGATTAAAAACAACTGAATTTGTTATTTTAGTCATAGCTTAATAACTCTTAAGGCTGTATCCGATATTGCACTTTTATCACCCTAATATCGAAATCCTAAATTTATATGCCCTAAATCTAGTGATTATTTAGGATTTTAGGTATTAGAATTTAGGGTCTTGCAGGAGCACGTTATGCCTTGAAACCGACGTGCCCTAATTAAACAAATCTTATTCGTTGCTATAATTTGCACAAAACGTCAAGTTTACTGTCAAAGAATAACTTCTTAGTATATATTTTATGAAATATAATATTAACATTTAATCTGAAGCATCAAATTAAATCGAATTGTATAAGTCATTTTTGTTGTTCTAAAGTATTGCCATACAAACCAATGGATGTCATTAATCTGCCATTCGGAGTTGTATTTATGTGGGGAAGACCTAAATCCTAAATGCCAAAATGCGACATCGGACAGCCTAAGAGTAAATGCTACCAACCATTGTTTTTATTTATTTACAATAATCTAAATCTAAATATATTATTTGGTACGATGCGAAGAAAATATATTTATTTATTTTTAAAGACAATATCGTAAAAGTAAATTTAGATTCACGAAATTTGCTTAACTCATTTATAAAAAGATTTATGATATATAAATTGTTTTTATTTTGTATTAATTTCTTGGAAACTATTAAATTCAGGTTAAGCATAATTATGCCCCAGTTTATTTGAAATAAAATTAACCCATTTTGTAAATCGCTTTTTAATAACATGAACACAACATATGTTAACTTTACCTTATTATAAAATAATATAAATATACATTACTTACAATACAATGGAAAAATAATCCAGTTCTATTTTTCTGAAAATATTATAGTTCAAAAAATGAAAGGATTGTTTACGCATAAAATACCAAGACAGATTCCTAAGAATCCTCAATTTTCCGGATAAATGTTCTGGATAGTCAAAGCGTAAGCTATTATGAACCTAAACAGTTTGTAGGTAAAGACTATTTTCTCTTGCCATAAGTTTAATCGAAGGTGTTATTCTAATGATACGGATTTTAAAGTCAAACAAATGAATTAGGTACGAACCACGGTTTATAAATATAGAAGGTGAGACAACTCTTCAATTTTTGTTGACATATTGATGTTGGCGATTAGTAGGCCGAGATTCTAACCTTGCACGTAGCGCCTCTACAATATGCCGTACCACATAACATTCCGGAAGTAACATCATAAATGACTAGTTAACTGGCATTCGTGCTGGGAATGTGTACATAATAGGGTAGTTTCCATTTTTTTTTTTTTTTTCTGAAAGAATTGTTCAAGTTATTCACTTTAATACAAGCTTTACGTCTGGCAACTGTATATTTTTCAAAATATAATTTTTTTTAAATAAAATTCTTATTTCAAATTTTCCCGTGGTGACGTGTATTTTTAATATCAATCACAGTCTTACTTGCTTTAGTGGTACACTCTCGGTAGTACACTCTGAAAAGATTTATATATTTGAGAGAAACACTATTTTAAAAGAAATTATTAATTTTCATACAAATTCATTAGTTTTACTGCCTTGTCTTAAATTTGCTGATATAGAAAAGAAAATCAAAATATGATTTTATTTTTAACACGAATCAGTTGTCCTACACGTAAAAGATAGGTTAAATGTCATTAAAAATGACATGTTCATTCCCGGGAGTGTGTAGCCATCTGGTGGCAAAATTATGAAGTTGTCTATATATTAATTAAGCATCTTGAAAATATCTGGTATTCAAGTAAATAATTATAAACTATACGTACTGTTAAATAATACTTTTGTTTCTGTTATTTTACTTTTAGCATTATACTGTAAATATTTTATGATACAATTAAAATATAATTCAACATCTTCGCTTTCTCGTAGTATACAGATTTGGTCGAACTATATAATTATTAATAGGCTATGTCACAAGAATTCCACCGCGAACTTTATTTATGGAAATTATGAATGAAAAGTTTTATATTTTATAAAAAAAATTACATTAATATGTTTAGAATTAATTTATATTTCAGGAAAAAATAACAATTATTTTTTTCGCAACTAACCTATTGCATCAAAATTACAATTAATTTACAGCCCGATTCACAAAAAAGTTTAAGCTATCCTCATTTTTGGATTAGCGAATTCTACTCTAATTTTGACAGTTTATAACAACATATAATCTAATCTATTCCTAGTATCTACCTTTATTATTAATATATTATATAATATATTAAAAAATGAGGATTAGCTTAAACTTTTTTGTGAATCGGGCTGTTAGTGAATATATTGTCTCTGATTATATCCCTTCTGAAATTTTAAAATAATTTACAAATAGTGTGAAAGTGATCTCTGTGGTACACTCTCAACAATGCTTTTAGAGCGCGTGAGGAATAAAATATAATCCAAAATTTCGTATTACATACTTTTCTATTTATGGGAACAACAAATTAGATTTTATTTACAAAGGATGTGATACTTCAAGCTCATTGTTGTTTTAAACATGGAATTGGCGGGAGGTCATGTGCTGGCCACATCAGATTTTTTACAATAATTATCAAGCTCTTTTCATTAGATACTTCTTAAGCAATAAAAGAAAACGACTGTTTGTTAAGTCTTGCCCTGCCCTATAGTTATTGTCGTTTTCCAGGATCCGCTATCTGGCATTTAGGAAGTTTTCTATATGTATATCCTTATTTGCTGTGTAAGAGTGAGGGGCGGGCGCCACCCCCTTCGCCGATGTGACCTATCCCCCCTGGCCTAAAGTACACGTTAGTTCTCTTTACGACGTCATTCCAGGGAAATGAAATTTTGTTCGTAGATGTCGAGGTAAATCAAATAAAATGGTTCTTATACATCCACCATGTTATACAAAGTATTGTGAGTGCTATGTTTTACAATCAATACAGAGAACTATAAACACTAAACTATAGAGAGGCAACCTGACAATCAAAGAAATAAATGTACAAACGGATAGAGATACGACAAGATAATCGAATTGATAAAATGAGTAGTACAGTATCGCTCAAAACTATGACGTGGTATTTAAAAAGTAACGATTTCCTATTATATTTGTACCTTTTTCTTTAGAAGTAGTTCGATAAATATATACAGGCTGTCCCAAATTGATTAGGCTGCCATTGGGATCTCGGCTGTGGCCAGCACAAGTCCTTCCGTTAATTTGATGTATTTTGTATAAATCCCATACCAAAAGTGCATTGAAAAAGATTCTATATATCCAGTAAAATTGTAACACGAACATAATACAATTTTTTACATATTCATACAGAAAGTGCCTTGGAAAATATTCTATAAATACAATAAAATTATCACATGAATATACATTATGTATCTATACTCATATATAAATACTCTAAAAATGTGGACACTTACGTAACATTCTCTTTACAATCAAATAATATTACTACCAAGTTAATATCTCTACCCATTTTTGAATTATTGCCCCAAAAGTCAATATACCCCACATTTAGATAAAAACTTCAAATTTTTTTAAATTTTAATTTTTATGTATCTAGATACTTCTCAATGCGCTGATTCCAAATTTTGAAACCGCAGGTCGATATCTATTTTCGTTCTCGAGATATTTAGATTCAAAGTTTTGCTCAAAACTGCCCATTTTTGGGTAATAACCCAAAAATGGGTCGAAATTTGAATTTGGCGACAACACCATTCGATTCTACGGGAAAAATTACATAAATACACCAATTTTCAGAATTTTTGAACACCGCATACAATCTCTAAAGCAAAATAACTGAAAATGGCCAAAAATCGCAAAAATCCTAAGGGGTACCCCTTAGGATTTTTTCAGATTTTGGCCATTTTCAGTGGTTTTCAAGCTTTTATTCATAAAAATTGAACCGGTTGGACAAAAATTATGAAAATTGCTATACTTATGTATTTTTGTCCGTAGAATCGAATGGTGATATCGCCAAATTCATATCTCGACCCATTTTTGGGTTAATACCCAAAAATGGGCAGCTTTGAGCAAAACTTTAAATCTAAATATCTCGAGAACGAAACGAGGTATCGACCTGCGGTTTCAAATTTTGGAATCAGCGCATTAAGAAATATCTAGGATCATAAAAATTAGATTTTTGAAAATTTTGAAGTTTTTATCTAAATTTGGGATATATTGCCTTTTTGGGCAATAATTCAAAAATGGGTAGAGATGTAAACTTGGAAGTAATATTATTTGATTGTAAAGAGAATGTTACATAAGTGTACGCAAATTTTAGAGTATTTGAATTTTTAGAAGTAAAAGTATTGAAATAAAAATGGATAAATGCTACAAAAAAGTTCCTTGGAAAAGATTCTATTTATTCAATAAAATTATAAGGCGAATACATACAATTTTTTCAAATTCCGTTCCTCTGAAAAGATTCTATAAGTCCAATAAAATTATAACCTAAACATACACTATGTAAATTGCACTTGACAATTCCTTCTTTCTTCTTCAGCTTTCTCAAATTTTATTAGGGGTCACTGTTTCTTACTCTTCTCTTTCACTCATTCCTGTCCAACGTATCTTCTTCACACAGTTCTTCCTCTCTCAAATCTTCTGCGATACAGTCCTTCCATTTTCTATAATATTTATAAAACATACAATGTCAAAAAAATAATATTTAACTGCGTTTTTTTAAGAAAAACTGTTAAAAACTCAAATAAGGGTACTTCCGGTGAATCAATTATAACCAAAATTTAATCAGCTCTTTATATGGATGTACAGAAGAGGGATACGAAAGAATTATAATTTTTAGAATTATAGTATTGGAGTTATCGTCGGAGAAAAATTTGTCACACACGGACTCACATACACACACACACACACACACACACACACACACACACACACACACACACACACACACACACACACACAGAGACAGACACATACATACATACATACATACATACATACTGACCAACGAATTTTTTGACCAAAGACAATACCTTCCTTACCTAAAGGTGACGGAATAAGTAAAACTGAAACAGATAATATGAGATATAAACTTTCTAAAACAAAATAATGAAGGCTCTTTCGATGACCAATTGGGTTTCATAATGACATCATTATCAACGCAAAATATTATAAATTATATGAATTTATTTAAAAGTTGGATTAGGTAAAACATTATCTTACAAACGTTCGTCAATATTCTCGCACCGTAGCGCCGTCTGGGAAATTGTGATCCTTTATGTAGTAACAACCGTTTCACAAAGAGTAATTAAAAGTAATGGGGATATTATATTAGTGCCGTGTAGCTATAAACCAACCCCCGTGCCTCACCTGTGTCTTAAACTTAAAGGGATGAGGTAGGTATGAGCATACCTCTTGAAGAAACGTGAGCAACCGTTATAAACAAACTGTTTCAACTTTTTATGTTTTATAAAACTAATATTACTGCGTGCTTTACTACCAGCGTTGATTAGTTTAGTTTTTGTCATGATTATAACTTTTATGGAATGTTTTTATGCTCAAGCCATTAATGTAAATATTATTATTACTGTTAATAGTAAGAATAAATAATTAGTTTCTGCATTATACATGAGTAACAGCAAATGACTTGACAAATTATATATGCTTACCATAATGTTTTACGATGTATTATTTACTTTGCAAATTGCTTAAGTTTTTTTTTTTGTCCAAGAGATAGTTTACGCAGGGACTAGGAGAATGCTGAGAGCTGTAAGAAATATAAAAAGAAGCTTCAGCCAACATCGAAATTAAAATTTTATTACTACCGTCTACAATTCAATAAAAAATATCTGACGTGACTATAGTGAAAATTAAATGGCAGAAGACCTACGTCATAGATCTGAAAAAAACTTTATAAAACCAAATATAACTTGTAAAAATTATTTATTTTTTAATACAGAAAAAAGAAAAATACTAGTATTAAGAAACGTTTATATTAATGAAATTTACTAGTATTTTTAAGTTAATCTCTTTTTCTTTTACGCAATTTGAAATTATTTGAAATAATTGTAGTTCATTTTTTACCGGTACGTTGGCATGACAATGTTTACATTAAATTTTATATCGATCGAATATCTATCCTGTCACTATTGCCACCTGGTTGTCAGTTTACATTCATATAAAGCTTAAAAAAGCAATTTCAGAAACTAACCTTGTCATGAACTATTTCGAATGGGAATTGTGGGCCATTAATTCCGTTGAAAGCCGTTCAAAAGGTATTTTTTTTTTCAAATATTTCTCTTGTTATCAATGTTTAAACTATGTATTTTTAGAGAGGAGCAAATGCCCTGCAAATAAGCAAATCTTGACAAGCAGATATGGGCACCCGTTTCAGAATGACAGCTGGTAATCATGTACATAACTTACAAATGTCATAAATTTTAATTCAGAATATCAAGATTTTGTAAGTTCACGTGGTTTCTTTGTCACCAGGTGCGTGGACTTTACTTGGCGAGTTACATAAATCACATGAAATTTGGAATGAAAAATATTGACATTTGACATCTATGTATGTACATGATTACTATTACTGTTCTAAATAATTTTCATTTTTTGACCTCGGATTTTCGCCAAACATTTCCAGATTGTCTTGAAGAAAATTCCCCCGATTGCCCGATTCATACGACTCTTCAAATGAAAATTCGTCAATCATATATATAATAGAAAATGACGCCAAATTACAAATTGCAATATGGAATTTGTAAAAAATATTGGCTGGTAGCACAAGCCCTGTTTTAACTAAAACGCTGTTTTAAGAAATGTCGGATTTCATTATTTAATAATAAAAATAAATAGTATTAAATTTGTGAAAATATGATTTTAAAGCAGAACATAGTTTGTATTCAAACAAATATTTTTTTAAAAATCGTTCTTTAAACATAAGGGTGAAATTAAATATTGAAATTTGAATTTGACATTTCTTAAAACAGTGTTTTAGTTAAAACAGGGCTTGTGCTACCAGCCATTGTGTTCGTGTTACAATTTTACAGGATATATAGAATCTTTTTCAAGAAACTTTTGGTATCGGATTTGTACAAAATACATCGAATTGACGGAAGGTTTTGTGCTAGCCGCAACAGATTTTTTTTGTTAAAGTTTTACAAACACGATATACTTGTGTATATCATTAAATGCCAATATGTAAATGGAATGCGAACTAATGTACTTTGGAATAAAATAAAATTCAAATACGTGAAAGCATTGTTGATTAGAAAGAGTTGAGATGAATTTTTTATGAATGTAAAGTTATAAATATCATTTCATGTTCCATTTACATAACTGAGGATATAATTTATGTATGAATTTTCAAATAGCGTACCTGTTATAAATTTTAAATCATGAGTCCCGTACAATGCATCTTTTTATACGGATTTATATTTATGGCATTATTCATTTTATTTTATGATTTATGGTTTCAATATGCTACTCGCATTCAAAAGAAACGGGTAAAAATATGTGAGTAATTAATATTATTTAATATAGCTAGTTGTAAACTTGTAATTTGTAATCATATCAGTCATTTTTCCATATTAATTGCAGGTCTGTTCTAGCTGATAATAACCGAAGAAATAGTTATAAAAATGTGTTGCGGCCAGCACAAGACCTATCGCCATTTCCATCTTATTAATATATATTTTAATTAATTCTATAAATAAGTTTCCTCCTTTTCTTCTAAATGTTCGAGATTCTTCAAATTCATTGACGAGATTGGCGATATTTCTGATACGTATATGTAATATATGTAAGTATCAATAATTTTAAATATTTAATTAATAATAAATTAAGAAATTTTGAATGTACTTCCCAGAAAAAGCCTTCAGTAATGTATCTGGATTTTTGACACTGACACATAAAATTCTACTTATATCTATTTTTTCACTGTATGAGGTCGTTCCTATGTGTCAGAGATTCTTCCAAATCATTAAAAAGATTGGTGGTATTTCTTATGGATATATACCGGTATAATTTCAAATATTTAATTAATAAACCAGTATATTGTTTCTTATAAGAAACATTAACTTCCGGAAAAAACTTTCAGAATGTCACTAAAACTGTTGATTTTTGAGACCGACTTGGGCTGTGAGATTTATTTCAAGGATTATTTTATATATTTATAATACTCTATCTATATACGTATAATAAAAATGTTTTTTCACTACTAGCCTAGGAACCCACTATTATTTACCTTTATTTGACATGAGAAATTGTTTTTCACTACCGCTTGCTTGTAACCATGGTAACCTAGGTCAATATTAATTTATTATTAACCTTGGTCTATAATGCAAACTGTCACTTTTCAATCAAACTCAAGCCTCCAAATCCAAATATTATTTAACTCATTAAACTCAAGAAAGGTGTTAAGTATATAATTTAAATTTGCCACTATAATTTTAAATTGACCTACGCTGCCGCCTCGCCTGGCCCCGGCTACTGTGCTGTTTTGGTGAAAATGTGAAATATCTGTAAATGTAGGATTGAAAAAATCACTATTTTTTTTGTATTTGTAGGTAAATACATTTCAATAGATTTATTTAAAAATAATAATAAACTAATAAGGCTGCTGACTGTAACAGCACAAAGTGTTTTTATTAAATAATTAAATCAAATACAAATCAAGGCTCATAAACCAGCGAAATGAGCAAAACGTCAGATAAAAACAAATGCAGCCTACTTTATTTTTGTGAATATTAACAAATAAGTAACGTTATTATTGTCAAAATTATTATTATAAATAAAAAACAAATCAAAGAGAATTTATGTGCTAGTAGTGAAAAAAATAGTATATAAACCATGGTTGAGAAGATCATTATTGACCAGGCGCCTTATATCCCTCGGGTTTCGCCCTCGGGTTACAATAGGCACTGGGTCAATAATGATTATCTTGTCAACCTTGGCGTATAATATACTATTATATACAGCCGGTAAATAATGTTAACTTTATTTTTATCAAAATCATAACTTAATGTGCTTCAGTATTTATCGAGGGAAATTACTCCCTGGGGAAATAAAGTACTCCCTAGGGAAATAAAGCTATGATGAGTACATATACATACACAGACAGATATCATCGAAAAAAAGTTATAATTGGATTCTAGGGATCTTAACTCGTGATTATTCACCAAAATCTGGATATGCGATTTTTAGCATGAATCAATACCTCTCTTAGCGAGAGGTAAAAATGATTGAAACTAAAAACTTAAAGTAATAAATTAGTTATAATGTTAAGCGAATGCGGTTGAAATGTTTTGTTCTAATTTGAAAATGACAATTTAATTAACAGCCATGAAAATGATATTTCATATAATTGGCGTAATGAAGAGAAATGTTTTGCCAATATCACGATTCATTTCAATAAATATTACATAAACAAATTGCGCTGCAAGAACTTCATTTAACCCATAGTGAATTTCAATTACAATACGCACATGTGTTTTCGATATTAGCTAATGTTTCGCTGATTCACAAAATACCGCACAGGCACAATAAATTGACTCTATCAAAAGGGAATTTGATATAGGTAATATACACCAACATATGAATTTAAATATTTATTTTTATATTTTGCGTTCATAATAAAGTCATTAGGAAACCCATTTATGTATTGAAAAGCTTTCAAATACATAAGCCTTCGTCTGGAATGAAACATATCTTACTTCGATACTATTTTACACTTTTGTGGTTGCACCATTCGCCTTCGGCTTGCTTTACAAACCCCATTTCACACATTTTTTAGACAGTATACTCTTTTGATGCGTAATAAATAGAATATATACCGGGAGTTTATTTTATCAGTATACATAGGGTATATCATTGCCATAGTTACGGTATGAATGTTTGACTGCAATGTATTGAAGCGTTTATTTTATGAGTAAACATAGGCGTTTAACATGGGAAGCAGTTTTTTGTAAATACAAAGTGTCCGGCTAAATATCTAACCATGCTATTGAACATGATAATAGTATATTACATCTTGTACATTATTTAATATTAATTACTTTAATAATAATGCAAAAATTACAATAAATTGTAAAAATTGTCAAATAAATAATTGTTTCACTTTTTACCTCTCGCTAAGAGAGGTATTGGATTCATGCTAAAATTCGCATATCCAGATTTTATTGAATAAGCACGATTTAAGGTCCCTACAATCCGATTATAACATTTTTAAAATGATGTCTGTGTGTGTGTGTGTGTGGATGTATGTGTGTGTGTGTGTGTGTATGTATGTATGTCTGGATGTTGTAGTCACGATTCCTCAAAAACTATAAGACTTAAAAAATATTTAACTGCAGTTTCCTCAATCTGACATTCCTGGGAAGAGCTGAAAAGGTTTTGGTAACAATTGAACAACCGGAAGTAGTAGTTTCTTAGAAAAATTCTTCTAAATATAATTTTTTGGGAGTTTTTTTTATTAAATATTGAAGAACATAAAATTCTCCATCTAATACACTTAAAAATTTTATTATATCTTGTATAGATTTAGAGATAAAGACTCTATAATTTATAGAGTATACTAATCGCAGAGGCCAAGGCACTAAGGAAACCAGTTGACAATTTCCAATGTTTAAAACATAGTTTGGAAATGACACATGTCAGTGTCATGTTTATAACATGACATATGTCATTGTCAAATATCAACAGTTTTAGTGACATTCTGATAGCTTTTCCTGGGAAGTATATTTAACTTTTCTTATTCTTTTATTAATTAAATATTTGAAATTATAGGTAAAATTGTGATAAAATGCATATATCTATCAGAAATACCGCCAATCTGGTTAATGAATTGGAACAATATTTGACATTTAGAAACTTCCTCATACAATGAAAAATAGATATAATTTGAATTATATGTGTGCAGAAGACATGCTAAATATAGTAAGAAACAATATTTGGGTAATGTTCTGTAAGATTTTGTTATGAAACGACGGTTGGAAAGCGAAGTGCAATACAATACTTATATAGCCTAATATGGAAATGGCGAGAGGTCTTGTGCTGGCCACAACAGATTTTTTATTATGCAATATCAAAATATTTGTAAATGTCTCGGTAGTGCAGTGGTTATGACAGTTGCGTCTAAAATTTTTGGTTGGGGTTCGATTCCCCGTTGGGATAATTATTTTATTTTTTACATAAAAATTGTTGAACTTTTAAAAATCAGTTTATATTTTCATATTACAATCATTTAAAAATAATAATAACATTTTAATAAATAAAGAGAAAATAATTGAGAATAATTGATTACAATAATCAAAATATTGATACAATAAAAATGCATTGTATTTCATTTGCTATTAATAAAATAACTGAAATAAAATAAATTTGTATAGATAATATGTTTTTACTGTATTTATCAAAATAAAAAATACAATACATTGTTATTACATCAATATTTTGATTATTGTAATCAATTATTCTCAATTATTTTCTCTTTATTTATTAAAATGTTATTATTATTTTTAAATGATTGTAATATGAAAATATAAACTGATTTTTAAAAGTTCAACAATTTTTATGTAAAAAATAAAATAATTATCCCAATGACGAATCGAACCCCAACCAAAAAACTGTTATAACCACTGCACTACCGAGATATTTACAAATCTTTTGATATTGCATAATAAAAAAGTGAAACAATTATTTATTTGACAATTTTTACAATTTATTGTAATTTTTGCAATAGCATGGCTTGATTTATTGCCAGACCTTTGTATTTACCTAAAAATGCTTCCCATGTTTACTCATAAAATAAACGCTTCAATACATTGCTGTCAAACATTCATATCGTAACTATGGCAATGATATACCCTATGTTTACTGATAAAATAAACTCCCGGTATATAAATATAGTGATATTGTATTTATGATATAAACCGCTTGACTGGCTGGAGATCAATATTTCAAATTGTCAGAAAAAATTGGTGATAAAAATGACCTTGGTATTTATTTAAATTATTGCAAATGTAAAAACACTAGTAGAAATAATCTGAAAATCTTATACTACAGTCAATTAATGGTTTCGAATATTACACTTAATAGTTTTTTTGCGGATTAAAAAAAAATGCAAAAAACTGTCATTAAAAAACAAAAATAGACAAAACTACTAATCTAATCTCGTCTATATCTTTATTACATTGATCACCCTTTATTTGTAATCCTAATGATAATTATTAGTTCTCCCTTGTTTTTAATTATAAATTACTTGTTCTAATGGTGCATCTTCTGCCCTAAAGATCTGAAATCAGTTCCCCAGGTATAATACATATAACCGTAAAGTGATGAGTGGTTTTTGTTCCCTTAGTAGAAATGGTTGTATGTTCGTTGGCCTATCTAGGATTCAATCACTGGCGAGCTGAAACATTCAGACAACCACGTGAATATTATAACAGGTGGTGCAGAGTGGCGCACGACTGCCCGGCTGCGAATGTACAAACCGTACCTGAGCACGGAATAGGAATTTTACACAAATAATACTATTTAAAATGTCAGTTATGTTACTGCAACATTTATAGTTGTATGAAGGGAAGCGAGTATGGTCTGTCTCATGGAAAGCCAATGGATCGCCATAAACCTTTGAAACGCCTCTCACTTAAGGAGGTTCGAGCGAAACTAATGAGTCAAAATAATATTTATATTTTTTTGTTCTTTTAATTGCTAAAATAGTTGTAAAAATTTATAATTTTAATTAATATACGTGTATTGAGCCTCTAAGCACATAATTAATTTGTATTTAACAAAAAAAAAGTACTGAAATGACTTCAGTATTTTGAACATATGTGATGGAAGAAAGTTATGTGGCAACAGCGCGTCTTGTAAAATTATTATATTAAATTTATCTATCAATTTCAGTAATCACAAATTTTAAAAATAATAAAACTAAATATCTTTATTATATTCGAAAAAAAGTTATCCGTAATATAGATACAAGTTATACTTCAATCTTTTTCCTTTATATCAGCTGGGACGTGCAACGTTGCCAAGTTATTCTTCATATGTTCTGCAACTATCGATGTAAAATGAAAACATAATGTTCAACATTAATTTTCAAATTAATTTGATCGGTAAAAAGGAATTATAAACTTCTCATAATATACAAGTCTTCAGTTTTATTATACTTGTTTTTTGTTCATCAAAATTGGAAAGATCAATATAAAACAAATAAAAAAAGTATCTACGGAAATGTTTCTGCCGTAAGAGCTTATGTATTAGAACATTGAAAACGTCAACTTTATAAGCGTATTTATAAGAAACTAGACGGTGGAATGTTATTTATTTTTTAGAATAGTTGGATAAAATATCATTCGTGATAATTACAAAATTTGAAACTATAAAGTTGAAAATTAATTTTTACACGAGAATCGCTCGAACCTCGATAACAAAGAAACGACGAACTATTATAGTTTTTTAATTTAATAATTTTCAATTTTTTCACCCCAAAAAAACAATAATTCATCTTTTATTCGTGTGTAAAACAAAAGAATGTAGACTTGTTATATATCATTGAAAAGCTTAAAAAATAAGCAAAAAGATGAGACTATTTTCAACATAGGTTGCCATTTAAAAAACCTAAGTTTGTGTTATATCTCAAGAATTATGAAGTTTCCAAAATATCTAATTACGCCATTTTATTTTACCTAAAAAACGGTATAAAATTTGTTAAAACAATTTTTCTCTAACTACCATAATAAATGAGTTATGCGATATTTTCGAAATGAGCGAAAAACAAGTTTTTGCCTGTAGCTCAGAAACAAAAGAAGATAGAAAATTCCTGTGGTGACTATTAAACTATTCTCAAAAAGTTGACTCTGGAATGTGCAAACGATTTTGCTCTATCATTAATATTTCCTGAGATACCCTAAAAAAGCATCGAAAATGAGACACCTGTATATGACAATTGTCGATGACATGACAATCGTCGATGGTAGAGGTCAAGTCATCTATTCAAATATTCAAATAGCTTTATTTTTTGTCATTTGTGTCGTGAAAAGTAATAAAAATGGCTGTTAATGTCTGATAAATACTGTGGTGAGTGTTATATTCGTGCCTGATGTTATTTTAAATGCATTATTTGTTGCAGAGTGAGTTAAAATTTTGTGAGAGTGATTTAAAACATTTTAATTCACTTGTGAATAAAATGTTACTTGTAGTTGTTACTATGGAGTTAATAATGACAGTTTAAAACGTCAAAATTGAATAAAAATATTGAACGCTATTTTCACGCTTTTATTATAGTCGCAATAAAGAATTTGCATGCAACTAAATTAAAAAGAATCTTATCTCACCTACGGCTCGTGTTGTCAAACTATTTTTAGCTCCCGCTACCCTTAGTAAGGGAGCTATAGGGATCGTGCTAAAAATCACATATCGAGATTTTAGTAAATGACCACGTTTTAAGGTCCCTAGAATCCAATTTTATCATTTTCACGATGATGTGTGTATGTGTGTGTGTGTGTATGTGTATGAATTTTGTTTTCGCTCTAACTCAAATACTATCATTCAGAAAATTCTGAAACCTTATATTTCTATCCTGTTCTAATATGAAAAGAAGTCATTAGATTTTTGTATACATCGGATAACCGGAAATGGCACTTTACCTGAAGCTCATAATGGTTTTTCTTCAAAAAATACCATTAAATGCCATTTTTTCGCATTTTATGTCTTATGAAAGTTAAAGATTATTTAATTTTCAATAGGAATACATTAATACTTATTAGTCCCGAAGCCTAAGATAAACACAAATCCTTTGTTACACAGTTCATATTTCAAATGAATGTAACTGACAGTAAATGTCACTGTCAAAAAACTAATCACTTCAAATTAATAATAGTTACATTTTAAAAAGAAAATAGTAAATAAAGCAATAGTTTTCTGCAATGGAGCAGTTTGCAGCGCTAGTAAATACGTAGGTATGTATTTAAATGAATAAAAATTAAATAGCGGAAGGTTTTGTGTTGGCCACAACAGATTTTTACCTCCCGCTACCCTTGGTAAGGGAGGTATAGGGATCGTGCTAAAAATCACATATCGAGATTTTAGTAAATGACCACGTTTTAAGGTCCCTAGAATCCAATTTTAACATTTTCACGATGATGTCTGTATGTGTGTATATGTGTGTGTGTGTGTGTATGTGTGACCTCTAACTCAAATACTATCATTCAGAAAATTCTGAAACCTTGTATTTCTACCCTATTTTAATAGGAATAGAAGCCATTAGATTTTGGTGTAAATCGGATGAACGGAAATGGTACTTTACTTGAAGCTCATAATGATTTTTCTTCAAAAAATACCATTAAATGCCATTTTTTCGTATTTAACGGTATTGGAAAATTATAGATTATTGAATTTTGTACAGGTAAACATTAATACTTTTTCTTTATATTTTACAGCTTAATTTAAAAATCATTTTTCTTTTTTTAATCCCGAAGCCTAAGATAAACACAATTCCTTTGTTACACAGTTTATTTTTCAAATGAATGTAACTGACAGGTAAACGTCCTTGTCAAAAAACTAATCACTTCAAATTAATAATAGTGAGATATTAAATAATAAAGAAAATCGTAAATAAAGCAATAGTTATATGCAATGGAACATGATATAGTTTGAATCATTACTAATTAATAAAAATTAAATAGCGGGAGGTTTTGTGTTGGGCAGATCAGATTTTTTACTCTACTTACTGGCGTAAATAACTAATTTTATGTCTGTACAAAGGGATGTATTGTACATTTGCGTCTATCCCACCTGACGTTTGGCTGCCAGGGGCGACGTGTTGTGCCCATCTGTCGGTTCTCTACCTGTCCCTCGGCCCTAATCAGACCCAAACCTTGGCCTTCTTGCCGTGCCATTCCCATCCAAGCTGCAGATTCACACTCCAGTCCAGTCCAGACCAGTTGTTACCTTACCTTCGTCTCATACGAATATAAGTATTCCTGTGAACTAGTGTTCTTTCCCGCCATTTTCTAGTGATAACAGTGATTACATTATGATGATGAAAAAGTGCGAATGGAATTAGAAGGACTCAGAGGGTGTAATACTTGTACTTGGTAAGGATTTGCTGATTTTAATAAAGGTGGCGGTGGTTTAAGGCACGGAATAAGGGATGAAGTTAAGGGTTGTTTATGTTTTGTAATAAACAGGAATTAATGGGAATTGTAGGGATTCGCGGAACAGTGCACCTCAAAATGTGCTACACACGAAAAATAAATCTGTAATTTGACCTATTTTTTCAAGAAAAAAATAAATCAGAAAATGTGAAAGCACCCCCATTGACGGAAGGTAATGTGCTGTCCACATCAGATTTTTTTAATTTAAAAAATCTGTTGTGCGGCACAATACCTCTCGCCATTTCAATTTTATGTTAGGTATATAAGTATTGTATTGCACTTCGCTATCGAACCGTCGTTTTATAACAAAAAAAATACAGAACTTTACCCAAATATTGTTTTTTATTGCACATAACATGTCTTCTGCACACATACAATTATAATTATATCTATTTTTCATTGTATGAGGAAGTTCCTAAATGTCAGAGAGTCTTCCAATTCATTAAGAAGATTGGCGGTATTTCTGATGGATATATGGCATTTTACCTACAATTTTAAATATATAATTAATAAAACAAAATAAGAAATATTAAATGTACTTCCCAGAAAAAGCTTTCAGAATGTCACTAAAACAAACTGTTGATTTTTGACACTGCTGACATCTGTCATTTACAAACTATGTTTTAAACATTACTATGTTATAAACATTTGAATTTGTCAACTGGTTTCCTTAGTGCCTTAGCCTCTGCAATGTATTACATTAGATTATTCTATATATTATAGTGCCTTTATCTCTAAATCTATATAAGATATAATAAAAAATTTAAGTGTATTATATGGAGAATTTTATGTTCTTCAATATTTGTGATAACAAAAATTTCCCAAAAACTATATTTCGAAGATTTTTTTAAAAAAACTATTACTTGCAGTTGTCAGGTCACGTGAGCGCGTACGTCATGTATCTGAACTATTCCAGTTCACCCTGGCGGACAAAATGTAAATTAAGATTATTTATAAATAGTTTTTTTTTTTGAGTTTTTTAATAAATTGTTTCCACAAGTTGGTACTACACAGTTCTTCTTCACCATGTTTTATCATTATTATCATTATAAATATACAGTTATTGCACTTATATGTATCAAATTATATATCAAGCACACAAACCTGCAATTAAATATAATATTTCTCTAATGAAATAATTAAATCTTTATGAAACAAAAAAGATTGAATAGAGCGCACTTTTCCTCTGACAGCTTTATAAATATTTGGTTAGTTTACTCTGATCTTACGTTTAACTTCGCGTTTGAAGTTTGTGACATTGTGACCTTCATGTACGTGTGACTAGTGTCATTGTGTGAGTAGCCGATACATGACGTCACAGAAAATCGTAGCGCGAATATCTTTTAAGTAAATTATGAATGAAAAGTATTATATTTTGGGATGTTTTAAGTTGCAATATGGATAATAAGTGTCATAGATTCTATTTTTATAAAAAATATTAGCAACATTATTTTTTTACATGACCCCATTCTTACCAAAATCTAATCAGCTCTTTCCAGGTATGTCAGATTGAGGAAACTGCAGTTAAATAATTTTTAAGTCTTATAGTATTTGAGAAACCGTGGTTCCAACATGCACACACACACACATGAACACACACACACACACACACACACATACACACACATACACAACGGCATCATCGTAATAATGTTATAATCGTATTATAGGGACCTTAAAACGTGTTTATCCACTATAATCTGGATATGCGAATTTTATTATGATTCCAATTAGTGATTCGGTCGAGACGAGACGAGACGAGAAATTCATTGTCTCGTCTCGTCTCGTATCAAATTTATAAAATTATGTCACGTCTCGAAATTTTTCTCGTCTCGTTTAATAGAGTCTCGTCTCGGCCGAGATTCTCGCCGAGATTTCTCGACGGAAATTTAATATGTATATTTTAGTCCCATAAACTAATTATTAATTTATACAATTTTGTATTAAAAATAATTTGAACAAAAAGATAAATATTTGTCGTTTTATCTGTCAAAATTTGATATAACCTAAAACTTGTGCAAATTTTATTGTTATATTTTTATTAATTTAATAATTATCTAGCATTTTCTAGTCTGTTATAAAACATTAAAAAGAAAATAACGCTAAAAATCTTAACTAAAACCTGGATTACACGATGAAGTTTTTTTTATAAGTGACCTTACAAGTATATTTACACGATCAAATTTTGCGTGAATTTCCCATTTTGCTATTTTTCAGTTTACTATCAATCGCTTATAACACTACTTGTATACATCAAAAATATAAACACAAATGACATTTGACAGTTACTTGACAGTTAAAATTTGTCAGGACTTTTAAGAAAAAGTAGCGCATGTGCGCATGTTCCAGTTTTTCTTTAAAAGTTTTTCGTTAGAAGCCTATTCATTTGTCTTTCTTGCACTCATGCCATCGTGCGAGAGAAAACTTTTCAAGTTGAAAAGAAAAACTTCATCATGTAATGCACGCTTAACAAATTCTGACAGATAAAATGTCAAATACGTTATTATCTTTTTGTTCAAAAATGCCATAGCTAAATAGAGACAGATATCACTAAAAATATTTTAAATTTCACACGTTTGCATATATTACTCATGAGAAAAATAATAACCGAGAAATCTCGATACAGTTTTCGAGAATCGAGATCTTGGCAAATATGTCTCGTCTCGTAAAATATTTTTTACATTTCTGTCTCGTCTCGTCGAGACGAGAAATCTCGAGTACGAGACGAGACGAGAATCGATAAATATCTCGTCTCGACAGAATCACTAATTCCAATATCTCTCTTAGCAAAGAATCTTATTTAAATTTTATATTAAAAATGACATAACTGCAGTGAAGTAGCGCTTAGCGCAGATGTTAAAAAAAGCTTTATATAATATATGTATCAGTTTTCAAAATGTGTAAAGTTTATGTAAGGTAAACATTTTGGAGTGCTCTGGTGTACGCAATAAAAGATAACCATTTTCGCAGTCGACTTACGCAGTTGCGTTATTATCGCATACAACTGTGACCACCTAACATAATTCTTCCTTTATTATTATAGTTCCACTTTTGTTTTCAGTTATCCTTCATTTTTATCTGGGAACAATACCGGCCTTATCTTGTATCTCTGTAATGCGGCTTATCACGATCATGTTAAATTGTCACACACCGAGTACACCTAGTTATTTACTAAGTTATTCAAGAGAGATTCGTTTTATAGTGGAACAAACCAACTTAAGCCTGTTTTACACAATCATATATTTACAACTAAATTTACATGCAAAATATTTCAATTTTTACCTCTTGCTAAGAGAGTAAAAATTGTTATTACTTTTGCCTATTTTACATTTGTCAATTTTTCCAAACTTGACCAAGCTCATTAAATTGAGCACAAAATAAGTGTATCTACTAATTTCAGCCAACTTACATTTATCATTTTTACCTCTCGCTAAGAGAGGTATTGGATTCATGCTAAAATTCGCATACCAGATTTTATTGAATAAGCACGATTTAAGTTCCCTAGAATCCGATTATAACATTTTTAAAATGATGTCTGTGTGTGTGTGTGTTTGGATGTGTGAATGTGTATGTGTATTCTTCTAAATATAATTTTTTGGGAGTTTTTTTTTTTATTAAATATTGAAGAACATAAAATTGTGTGTATGTGTGTGTGTATGTCTGGATGTTGTAGACACGATTCCTCAAAAACTATAAGACTTAAAAAATATTTAACTGCAGTTTCCTCAATCTGAAATTCCTAGGAAGAGCTGAAAAGGTTTTGGTAACAATGGGGTATTCCACCATAACAAAAAAATAAAAAAAATTCAATTTAACTTAAAGTATGGCTCAATAAATAATAATTAAAACAATGAAAATATTTTTTAAATAAAGACTACGAGATATTTCACATTTCCTAAAAAGGGAAAATTGACGTCATACAATTTTTATCTTTCTCTCGTAGCGTACTCAGAGCAGTGTGTGTGAGAAAGACAAGTATAGGGGAAATGTGACGTTACACTGATTTCTCGAAAATAAAATACTATTAAACTAGGAACAATTAAGATTTTTTAATACTATGAATTGTTTCAAAACTGAATGAAGTTTTATTTAAAGTAATAAAAAAAATTGAGTGGGATACCCCATTGAACAACCGGAAGTAGTAGTTTCTTAGAAAAATTCTTCTAAATATAATTTTTTGGGAGTTTTTTTTATTAAATATTGAAGAACATAAAATTGTGTGTATGTGTGTGTGTATGTCTGAATGTTGTAGACACGATTCCTCAAAAACTATGACTTAAAAAATATTTAACTGCAGTTTCCTCAATCTTACATTCCTGGGAAGAGCTGAAAAGGTTTTGGTAACAATTGAACAACCGGAAGTAGTAGTTTCTTAGACAAATTCTTCTAAATATAATTTTTTGGGAGTTTTTTTTTATTAAATATTGAAGAACATAAAATTTTCCATCTAATACACTTAAAATTTTTATTATATCTTGTACAGATTTAGAGATAAAGACACTATAATTTATAGAGTAAACTAATCGCAGAGGCTAGGGCACTAAGGAAACCAGTTGACAAATTTCAATGTTTATAACATAGTTTATAAATGACACATGTCATTGTCAAATATCAACAGTTTTAGTGACATTCTGATAGATTTTTCTGTGAAGTATATTTAATTTTTCTTATTGTTTTATTAATTAAATATTTGAAATTATAGGTAAAATTGTGGTAAAATGCATATATCCATCAGAAATACCGCCAATCTGGTTAATGAATTGGAACAATCTCTGATATTTAGAAACTTCCTCATACAATGAAAAATAGATATAATTAGAATTATATGTATGCAGAAGTCATGTTAAATACAATAAAAATCAATATTTGGGTAAAGTTCTATAATATTTTGTTATAAAACGACGGTTCGAAAGCGAAGTACAATACAATACTTATCCTAGCCTAATAAGGAAATGGCGAGAGGTCTTGTGCTGGCCACAACAGATTTTTATTATACATATATAGATAGAGTATTATAAATATATAAAATAATCTTTGTAATGAATCTCACAGCCCAAGTCTTGTGCTGGCCACAACAGATTTTTTTTTTTCGCATCGAAATATTAAATGTCATTGACATGTAACAGTCTTATAATTAAATTGATAAATTGGCGTGTTATTAAATTACTACAAAGCTCTAAAAAATAGAAGGAAAAATAGTATATGCTTTATTTTCATCTCAATTGGCTTAAAATTGACAAAAAATGTGAAACAGGCTTTACCCTATATGATATAAAATAAATTCTAGAATAAGCATATAATTATTATGTAAATTAGTCTATATAAAAGTTCTGAGAATTGTGAATATATGTGAAATTCTTCGTGCTGAAAGTTATGGTATGCGAGCCCACAGTTTGATGAAGTTTAGGAAGACAGGCGGCAGGGCGCTGAAGTATTCTTATTACTTTGCTTAAAATAGCTGTCAGAAATTACAGCCATAGATCGTTAATTTCCCGTCAAAGTCATGTGGAAACAGTTCTCTACTCCACTTTAATTACACTACATGTGATTGAAGTAAATTTTCGCGACGTATGCTACTTCTTAGAACATACGTTATTACTTCCATTACCATCCTGTTACAACTTCTGACTACGTATTAGTTTTGTGGAAATTATTCGACAATAAAAGAAGCAATTACTTACGTACTGTAGATATTTCTGATACAGATTTATAACCAAGTAATTCATTATAATTGAGCTACATACTTCTGTTCATTAACTGTAAGGGTTATTAATTTTCTAACAGTTACTTCTACAGAATGAATAATGGGAATACAGTTTTTTGTAATATAAAAAGTGTCTGGTAAAAAATAAAGCTATGAAATTACACTGGATAATAGTATATTACCAACTGCACCTTATATGATATTAATGAAATTATTACTGTTGCATAAATTTGCATATATACCGTATGTCCACGGATCGAGTTCCAAAGAGGAAAAACTTTTTTATTTTACAAAAAAATGTATTCTTGATAAAAGTTTTTGGATGTCCCGAAACGTCCAATTCAGTTTTAACATTTTCTAATTTTCTTTTAGTTTCATAGAAAAATCGAAAATTGGTCCCAAAAAATAAGTTTGCGTTGTCATGGTAATTGCCATTATTTATTTATTTTCATTAACTGTCAGTTATAAAAATCAACCATAATCGTTGAAAATGTTGTCAAAAGACGAACGAATTTACCTAATTCAATGCTATGGCAAAGGTAATAAAGCGATCAGTCGAGTTGTCGAAGAATTTAATTAAAAGTTTCCGATTTTTATAACTGACAGTTAATGAAAATAAATAAATAACGGTAATTACCATGACAACGCAAACTTATTTTTTGGGACCAATTTTCGATTTTTATATGAAACTAAAAGAAAATTTGAAAATGTTAAAACTGAATTGGCCGGTTCGGGGCATCCAAAACTTTAATCAAACATGAAAAAATTTGTCCCCTCTATAACTAACAGTTTGTCGATCACTGGTCAGTACCTGCTACGTGACGCACCAAATAGGCTATTCCACAGTAATCAAAAATAGTAAAAGTTTATTGAAAATAATAATGATAATAGTTAAAGGATAAGGAAAACAATGTTTTTTTTTATTATAAATTATTTCTTCTAGAAGAAGGTTTGCTTTTGATGATGCAGGACATGTGCACGAGTATTTGAGCAAATAGGATCCAAGTATGACCTCCGATTTTGAGAAGCCCCGCCCTAACTAAGAATATACTTCTTCGGGTGTGTCGGATCCATTCGGTTGCTGTTCGGGTGACGTTCTAATTTCTTTATTTTTATAAAATGAGAAAAAAATCTGTTGTGGCGAGCACAAAACCTTCCGTCAATTCGATGTATTTTGTATATAACCCATACCAAAAGTTCCTTGAAAAAGATTCTGTATATCCTATAAAATTGTAACACGAACACACTATTCAATACCGAACGTTCTTTTCCGTATTTTATTAGGGGTCGCTGTTTCTTACTCTTCTCTTTTAATCATTCCTGTCCAACGCATCTTCTTCACACAATTCTTCCTCTCTCAAATCTTCTGCTACACAGTCCTTCCATCTTTTCTTTGGAGGGACACTCTATCACATTCACACATAACTTTCTGACCCTATACTTTCAACTTTGGTTTTGCATTTGACACATCTGTCAATTAAATTTTTCTGAATATATCTGTTGTTTCCATAATTTTAACAAAGCTGACTAATTTTTGAAAGTTAATTTCTCTTTATGTCTCTATAACTCTATATCTATTGAATATGAACGAAACTGTATAATCAAACCGTATAGAAAATAAGATATTCTTTCATATTGATAATCACAAAATGTCGAAACATAATATTTAACTGCGTTTTTTCAAGAAAAAATGTTAAAAATATCAAATAAGGGTACTTCCGGTGGATCAATTATAACCAAAATCTAATCAGCTCTTCATATGGATGTAAAGAAGAGGAATACGAAAGAATTATAATTTTTAGAATTGTATTATTGGCGTTATTGTCGGAGAAAAATTTATCACACACGGACACACACACACACACACACATACAGACATCATCTTAAAAATAGTAAATTCGTATTCTAGGGGCCCTAAAACGTGCTTATTCATTAAAAACTCACCAACGTTTTTTTTGACCAAAGACAAAACCTACCTTCCTTACCTAAAGGTGACGGAAGATAAAAAGTGAAATAAATTAAGTAAAATAATTTATTTTATGTCTCTAATAATGAATTATAATATTACAATTTAAATATACATTATTTTGTAATTTGTTTAACAATTTTTCGTGGTTTGTGAACCACTGTTTGTTTACTTCTGGTATATCCACATAACCTACGTCACAAAGCAGATTTAAAATTCGGACCTTAATATCTCGCTTATTTGTAGGAATTTTTAACTCGGACTGTCACATGTGGTCTTATATTTTCATGTATTTCAAGAAAAAAATTTAAAAAAATGTCGTGGAATAGCGTTATCTTAAACTTTAAAAATTCATATTTCGCTTATTTCGTAAAATTTTTAAGTCGCGTTTGTACTAAAATTCTCATTTCATCCTGTTCTTACAAAAAAAAAAAAATAATAATAAAAATGGTATAGGACCCTGTTCAAAACTTGAAATTGATAGAATTTCTGTGCACTTAAGTGTATTACATAAGCCTTTACAAATTAAAATGGAAAATGTGTCATGTATGATTTTAAATTTGAACATACTTATTTGTTTGTGATACATTGTGTTGCATGCGTGAATATTTGTGCACCTGTAGATATAATCCTACTGGATTAACGTGCAGTTTCATCAAAAACTAAATAAATTTGTAATCTATCGAACGATTAGTATTTTCAATCAAAAGCAATTCTGTTTGTTTATTATCATCATAAATTGGAATTGTGAAAGTTGACTCAATTATTATTGCAATCTGGATTTATAGATTTTTATATCATAGATTACTCTATAATCTATATTTATATCTTTATTGCGAATCATGAGATTCAATTCGCGTTATTGCGTTTTTAACATTCCGAATAAATAAAGCAAAACCTTAATGTGTTTTCGTTTTAGTCTTATCCAGTAAAAATTAAATATATTACAAGTTTTGATAGTGAAAAATGTGAAATAATATACAATAATCGTAAAATTAATGTTCAAAGTTAAATGAAGTCATTAAATGCTACAAGTAAATTATGGAGCACTTAGGGTAATTATGATCGTATTTATAGATTATGATAAAGACCACATATTCCTCGTATCATTATCTTAATTTAACTTGAAGCAAATCGGCTACATTGTAATCATTCAGACAGCCTATATATATTTTTATTGATGATGTACATTAATTTCGCCAAACTAAGAAATAAAAAAGTTTATTAATTTCAATTACCCATATAGCCATATGGTAATAAGCGATTTAAATTATACGGAGCAATGGGGGAGTTCATGATTTTTTTATTTTTATATTATGTTATAGTATTTTTAAATTTAGAAATTCCCGATTTTTTTTTTCTTGAAAATTCGGCTTCAAACCCGAGATAAATAGCGGCGAATATTTTACTATGACCGTTCCCGCAAGTGTGACGTCACCGACCTCACTTCCGGTGCCAGTGATATCATCGACGTACAGAGCACGCATTAATAAAGACAAGTATATGTCCGTATGTCTTAACTTACTTGTTCTGTTTCTGTATACGCGCTACTGTCATACTTTATCAGAGGTTATGTTCTTGTGTTTATATGTTATTACATTATTACTAGCTGTACCCGTTGCAAATATTTGCAACAAAATTATGGGGTAAAGTTATTAAATTATATATTTTCTGTATTTATATTCAATGTTTGGTACTCTTCAACACTTTTTTAACCACCGGTGCTTTGTTGGGCACATAGGAATAGGGAGATTATTTGATACAACACTGGTAATAAAAAGTAAGTTATTTAGGGTCGGTTTGTTAATGCAAGGTTACAGTCTATCTACCAGTTTATAAACTTATAGTTAACTCTAAATTGCGAACTGAAACTGTTTTAACAGATAAAAATACAGCTCTTGTAACACAGGCACAGAATGGATTTTATTGCTCGGTAATTATTTGATGAGGATATTATTGTACAAATTTTACAACAAACTCCAGCAATATTAAATTTTCTAACAGCTAAATGTACCTATTAAAAATATGCAATTGATATAGAAAATAATAATAATTATTATTATAATAATAATAACCACAGTAGGTGTTCATTTAATGAACTCGTTTATGATTTGAATATTTGATGCTAATGGTAAATTCGACATTTCATTTTTTTTTTTTTTTCACTTATAAATTTAAAAGAAGAGAAAGGTAAAACATCTAATAGAGATTATCCGCATATTCAATGTCTTCAATGTTATATTTTATTATTATAAATTATAATTATGAATCAATGTTGCAAATGCAATCATTCTGACTTCATTTTATTCCATTTTACAATGTATTTAATTTATTCTCACCAACAAATATTGTTATTGTCGTAATCAATGTGTTTCATTTATGATTTGAAGTTCAATTATTGTAGTAATAATGAATATTTTATTGTACAGAAATTTTTTATACATTATTGTGATCTATGAGGGATTAACGTGTTTCTATTTTGCAAATTAATATTTTCATTCGGTTTAAAACAATATGCATAACCATGGTATGCCTATACCTTTTACGGTATAATTTCACACTTTTGAAATTCTATTTTAGGTTAACAAAATTTGATTTCCCATTAACAAAGGAAATCGGAATTCACAGTAACGAAAACTAATTTATCACTCCTGAATACCAATTTTACAAATAGAATTCACTCTTGTAAAAACCAGTTTCAACTTAATGAAAACAGATTTTACATGGGAAATTTAAATGGGCACCGCGAAGAAAGAGAAAGAAGGAGCAGTTGCCACCTCTAGGGGAGGCAAAAAATAAAGCAAATCTATTGCCTCTAAAATAAATTAAAATATCTTTCTGAACTTATAAAATATTAAATAAATAACGAATAGTATTTTTAAGAAACTTTACTAAAGATTAGATTACAACAATGACAGAATGTGATTATTACAACAATGAGAGAACTTGATTAAAACAATGATGAAACGTGATTACAACAATGATAAAGGTTGATTACAACAATGTTAGCTGCGCTAGAAGCGAGAATAAGTAACCCGAGGGTTTGAAATCTGTTTTCGTTTAGTTGAAATTAGCTTTCATTAGTGTGATGTGAATTCAGTTTTCCTTTACGTGAAATCAGTTTTCGTTAATGTGAAATCATATATCGTTACTGTGAATTGTGAATTCACTTTTTATTTGTGTGGAATCAGTTTTCTTTAATGTGATTTCATATTTTGTTAATGTGAAATCATTTTTCAAATGTGTGAAAACATACTGTAAAAGGCAGCATTGAGGGGTAGCGTTTAATAGCGGGAAAATAGGAACATCCAACTTATTTATTATAACATACATATTATATCGTAATACAAAATATGTCGCCCTAATCATTTTGCTCAATATTATTAAATTACTTACTAAATTTGAATTAATGAATTAACTATTATATTTATTAATTTTTCCTTCTTATATTTTCACTTGTAATTTGACATGTTGACATATTTATCTGTCATATTTAAGGTTAACTTTTGACTGTTGAATGATAAAAACATTGCATGTTTCAAGATATTTACCTGTTAAATTTTTTAACTTTGCATTGATAAACCAGCACTAAATAGCACAAAATATTATTCTTCTACCAATTTTCACATATTGTTTGTGTTTTACATCATTCTCTTCATCTTAATGTTGTTCAGTGCTGCCATCTATCGCTTGACAACGGTACTTAATAAAAAATCTTTAAGGCCTTATAAAAAATAGACGGAATCAAAACTGTAACATTTTAGATTTTTGTGCACATCTACATGCTAATAGCTTTCATTTAAAAAAAGAATCATTAAAATCAGTTCGGTAGAAGTCCATAACTAAGGCCCCAAAGAAAAACCTTATTTTTTTAATCAGTTTTCTTTAATGTGATTTCATATTTTGTTAATGTGAAATCATTTTTCAAATGTGTGAAAACATACTGTAAAAGGCAGCATTGAGGGGTAGCGTTTAATAGCGGGAAAATAGGAACATCCAACTTATTTATTATAACATACATATTATATCGTAATACAAAATATGTCGCCCTAATCATTTTGCTCAATATTATTAAATTACTTACTAAATTTGAATTAATGAATTAACTATTATATTTATTAATTTTTCCTTCTTATATTTTCACTTGTAATTTGACATGTTGACATATTTATCTGTCATATTTAAGGTTAACTTTTGACTGTTGAATGATAAAAACATTGCATGTTTCAAGATATTTACCTGTTAAATTTTTTAACTTTGCATTGATAAACCAGCACTAAATAGCACAAAATATTATTCTTCTACCAATTTTCACATATTGTTTGTGTTTTACATCATTCTCTTCATCTTAATGTTGTTCAGTGCTGCCATCTATCGCTTGACAACGGTACTTAATAAAAAATCTTTAAGGCCTTATAAAAAATAGACGGAATCAAAACTGTAACATTTTAGATTTTTGTGCACATCTACATGCTAATAGCTTTCATTTAAAAAAAGAATCATTAAAATCAGTTCGGTAGAAGTCCATAACTAAGGCCCCAAAGAAAAACCTTATTTTTTTAATCAGTTTTCTTTAATGTGATTTCATATTTTGTTAATGTGAAATCATTTTTCAAATGTGTGAAAACATACTGTAAAAGGCAGCATTGAGGGGTAGCGTTTAATAGCGGGAAAATAGGAACATCCAACTTATTTATTATAACATACATATTATATCGTAATACAAAATATGTCGCCCTAATCATTTTGCTCAATATTATTAAATTACTTACTAAATTTGAATTAATGAATTAACTATTATATTTATTAATTTTTCCTTCTTATATTTTCACTTGTAATTTGACATGTTGACATATTTATCTGTCATATTTAAGGTTAACTTTTGACTGTTGAATGATAAAAACATTGCATGTTTCAAGATATTTACCTGTTAAATTTTTTAACTTTGCATTGATAAACCAGCACTAAATAGCACAAAATATTATTCTTCTACCAATTTTCACATATTGTTTGTGTTTTACATCATTCTCTTCATCTTAATGTTGTTCAGTGCTGCCATCTATCGCTTGACAACGGTACTTAATAAAAAATCTTTAAGGCCTTATAAAAAATAGACGGAATCAAAACTGTAACATTTTAGATTTTTGTGCACATCTACATGCTAATAGCTTTCATTTAAAAAAAGAATCATTAAAATCAGTTCGGTAGAAGTCCATAACTAAGGCCCCAAAGAAAAACCTTATTTTTTTATATATATAGATTCTTTCTTGCAGTATTGTTATTATACATACAGGCATGACATTTAATTCAAAGGTTATGTTTGTGTTTATGTTTGTTCAAATGTCATTTATTAAGACAACAGCGCCATCTGCACAAAAGGAAGTAGCACCTTTGAATCCCGTGACGTCATTGGCGGACGATTTAAATGTATGCTACACTTTTACGTAATTAAAAAAAAAGTGTTGCAATAAAATTATATTTTTTTATATTTAATAATACACTAATACGATTAGAAACAGTTATAAATAAATCTTATCTACAAATTTAATATAAGTGAACTCCCCCATTAAAAAAATATTAAAAAATTGCTGTTTTCTTTAATATTTATTAATCTACATCTGTAGTATAAATTACAAAATCGGGGGTGAATTTAATTGTCTTTTTTGTGTGAAAAGGTCCTGAATTCTACTTCCGGTCTCGCCGGAAACAATTCATTAATATTTTAAATTCAGTGATTTTATAAAAAATGCACCGACTACTAACTATTAGTCGGTTAAGTCAACTACCCGGCCATCTTTCTAGTCGGCGATTAACCGGTCAATAATCGGTAAAAACACCAATTAATCGGCTTACTCTTTGATAAGATAAAATAAGGCACAGAAATAGTTTTGACTAGTAATTTAATTAGTAAAAATTTGTAAATTTATTTATCATAAGTCTGATATAATAAAAAAACTAAAACAAAACCAAAAAATCTGATGTGGCCAGCACAAGACCTCTCGCTATTTACATAGGCTATATAAGTACAGTAAAATTTTTGAAAGAAGTCCGATCAAGGCTATCTACGAATTGTATCTATGAATTAAGATTTTGTGCTGTCAAATTTAGTAATGTCTTTTACTTAGTTTTTATGAGGGTACATAATATCTTGTGTACCTCATAAAAACTATGTAAACGACACTACTAAATTTGACAGCATAAAATCTTAATTCATAGATGCAATTCGTAGATGGCATTGATCGGACTTCTTTCAAATATTTTACTGTATATAGATATTGTATTTAACATTTCTGCTATACATACAAAAATTCTAATTACATCTATTATTATATTTTTTAATTCATTTTATAAATAAGTTTCCACGTACTCTTCTAAATGTTCAAGATTCTTCAAATTCACTGACAAGATTGGCGGTATTTCTGACTCGTATGTGTTATTTGTAATATATGTATCTGTAATTTTAAATATTTAATTATTATGTAATGAAAAAGAAATAAAATATTCTGGGTACTTCATTGAATGTATTTGTGCCTGATATACTTTCAGTGTATCTAAACAGGTTGGTGAAAATAAAAAAATAAAAATAAATAATAAACTGGTCAATTTAACAATTTACAAAAAAATATAAAATAATACAAACACAAAACATAAGTAGGGTATAAAAACATAACAAATGTAGGTAAATGAAAATAATTAATGTTAATTAGTCAATTTATAGTAAATGGTATAAAACATTTTTGTACTTAATTATAATAATTATAATATAAATTCCCTATGTTACATATTTCCATTCTACGAAAAACACTATACTTGCCGATTGGAGCAGATAGATATGATGATTTGAAATCTCTAATTTTTTGTGTTCCTCCTATGATACATTATCCCAATGTCATATTGATGAAGAATTTTTTTATGTTTTATGCTATTTATGTCGACATATTATATGATGAACTCATAAAGAATTAAAATTGTTAAGCATTATTTTTTTATTTAATTTATATCTTCTTATTTGATAATTTACTAATATTTAGGCTTGATAGAAATACTGTCTTTATTCTTTCTTTATAATCTTCAATTTGAATTTATAATATTTTAATATTTTAGATCAAGATTAGTATGCCGGGCGGTTTTAAAATATTGTATTGAAATATTACTTATTACAGGTACAAATAGCTTCAGCATGTTTTTTACACCCCGGTTCCAACGCATCTTTTCGCGCCCCTGTAAATAAAACTATTTAGTACTGCAGATAAATTTCGGGTGATTCCAGTAAACCCTTGGGTAAATAAGAGACCATCATAAAACTTAAATTGTACAGTGTTAACTAATTTTGGTATAGCAATGAAAATTTATGAATGTTTCAATATTACATTACATTGAAAAATTGGCAATATGGTACAGAAAACCTCCGTAAGAATAGCATTGGCTATCTCTGCTACACTGAAGATAGAGTGTGGGACACTGTATAGTATTGCTTCAAATCATAACTTAACTGTTACAAGGTCAAAGCATTCTATGTATGAACAACCCGTACCCTTCTTGACCTAGTCAACTTGTAGCCCGCTACCCTAGAGAGCTAGCTGAGCATTGAGCATTGAGCGTTGAACGTTGAGCCTGTCACGAAACAGGTGCCCGCAATGGTGGAAGAATAATGGAGCGTTCACAATCACACCTCGTGCTCGTAGCTTGCCTTGCACGAGACGTCGTGACGCTCGTCCTGGTGGTAATCGACGCCACGGTGGACAGATTAACACGAGTCAACGAGCGTCTGAATTGGCGTCGGTTTACAAGACAACAGAGGGACAAGTTAATAATACAAAGATGCAAACATTACCTAGGGGAATGAGCCTGTTTCAAATTGTTGATCTAATTGAAAAGATTATTAATAAATTGTGTCTTCATTGATTATGAAATGAGAAAAATTACCCCATTAGGAAATAATTTTAGTGGAGTATCGTTACTTTTGAAAAAATGCATACGACACTAAATATACAGAATGTTATGTAAGTAAGTATACAACTCTTAACCCATGGTAGAACTAAACCCATAGATAATAAATCTAGCATCTGGCATGTTTAACATGCTTTCTACAAAAACTTTAGGCCTTTTTAAAACTGACCATTCACTTCATGGTTCAAAATTTTGTAAGGAAGTAAAAGTCAATGTGTTCTCCGGAAAAAATATTGAATATTAAACTTGACGTTAAACGTTTTTTTACATAGACGTACAATTTGTATTCTGTTATTATGATATTCTCAAAATGCATTGAACTTCACTAATCAAGAGTAGTTCCTAAGTATTTGATTGGTCGCCTGATTTTAAAAAGGAGATTCGCGCCACTGCTGCGGTCATCTTGAAAAGATTATTAACTGTCTCGTTGATGTATAACCTAACAAAAAATTTAACAATTTTGTGTACGATTTACGATTAAATCAATTTGTAATATTAATTAAATTAATAAAAATGTCAGAAATTTGAAACATTGAAACTTCAAAACAAACAACCACTAGCGCCATCCGCCGTTATGCTTTGTGTTATAATAGTGTCAAACTGTTTCAATGTTCTATAATTTATTGAGAAAAATGCTTATTATTTATGTTAGTTATGCTTAATAATAATTTCTTCATGAATATAACGTATAAGTTTTTATATAAAAATATTTCAGCTATGCAAACATGAAAATATTTGTTCCCTCTATAATTAACAGTTTGTCGATCACTGGTCAGTACCTGCAACGTCACGCACCAAATTCTTAACTTTAATAATTGTTATCTGGCTTATTACCTAAAATTTTTAAGTCGCATTTGCACAAAAAGTCTTATTTCATCCTTTTCTTACAAAAAAAAAAAAATGATGATAATAAGAAAAATCTGTTGTGGCCAGCACAAGACCTTCCGTCAATTCGATGTATTTTGTAATAATCCCATACCAAAAGATCCTTGGAACAGATTCTATATAATATCATGTAAAATCGAACACGAACACATACTATTTTTTACAAATTCCATACCAAAAGTTCATCACAAATCCAATAAAATTATAACATAAACACACACTAAGTAAAATGCACTTGACACTTCCTTCATTTCTTCTTCAGCTTTCTCCTATTTTTTAGGTGTCGCTGTTTCCTCTTCTCTTCCACTCATTCCTGTCCAACGCATTTTCTTCACGCAGTCCTTTTTTTCTCAAGTCTTCTGCGATACAGTCTTTCCATCTTCTCTTTGGCCTTTCTCTGCATGTCACTTGCGAGGAACACTATGACATACCAATTTTAGATCCTATACTTTCTATATTTGGTTTTGCACTTGCAACTGACATCTGTCGATTAAAATTTTTTGAATATACCTATCAGCTGTTTACATGATAAATAGCAAAACTGACTAATTTTTGAAAATTAATTCCTTTATAGCGCTTTAAATCTATATCTATTGAATATGAAGCAAAATGTATAATCAAACCGTATAGAGAGGAGTGTTTTCTTTAATATGTATAATAACAAAACGTCAAAAAATAATATTTAACTGCGTTTTTTTAAGAAAAACTGTTAAAAACTTCAAATAAGGGTACTTCCGGTGGATCTATTATAACCAAAATCTAATCAACTCTTCATATGGTTGTACAGAAGAGGAATACGAAAGAATTATAATTTTTAGAATTGTAGTATTGGAGTTATCGTGGGAGAAAAATTTGTCACACACGGACACACACACACATACAGACATCATCTTAAAAATAGTAAATTCGTATTGTAGGGACCCTAAAACGTGCTTATTCATTAAAAACTCACCACCGAATTTTTTGACCAAAGACAAAACCTTCCTTAACTAAAGGTGACGGAAGGTAAAAATGGTATAGAACCCTATTATTAAATTTATAGATTAAAAACAGTTGTTATGTCAACAGATCAACAGAAAACACATCCAATACTGTAATTATTATATTGTGTTCTGTTACTAACATTATATATGAAATTTTTCCATTAAACACTAAAGCATCGTTGCTGCGTAATGAATTTGAACGTATAACATAATATTACAATTTGATATTGTAAAGATATTACGGGAGAGAGGCAGCTTAATCTCATTATCTCGTTTAACGCCCTTCAGGCGCTCATCTGCGCTGCGACTGAAACTGGAAGAAGCTGAAGCTTCAGTACAGACGCAATGATAACCCCTGGATCAGAGGCAAAACTGCAAAGTCGATTAATCATGCACAATATTGCGCGTAATTAAATTCAATGCAAATATTGCAGAGCCAAACGTGAAACATGTCGAACGCAAGCAAACTATACGAGTATTAATTAAATTAAATGGACTTTGAGAAACACTCACATATATAACATAACCAACCCAAATCATTACTATGCAAAATTAATTAAATTATATTATAATAATTCTGTTCTTGATGTGATGTATAATTATTATATTATAACAAATATAGATAATTACGACTAGATCGGATTATACTTGCTGAAATGAATACTTGCATTTCGAAAGAATCTGAATACAGTCGACTCTATAAATCAAATTCGCAAGGGGAATTTAAATTTGTTCGATTTAGAGAGAATTCGAACTAGAGAGTAAAAAATAAATGAACATTTGTATAAATTACAAAGAGTATGTATATGCAATGGAAAATAACGTTTATTATTCAGTTAATATAACAAAAAAAATCTGTTGTGCACAGCACAAGACCTCTCGCCATTTCCATTTTATTTTTCTATACGAAGAGGTTTTTGGATAAATGCTTCATTTATTTCAACATAGTCAAAATTTACAAATGCGACGTTTCGGTTATGGTTATAACCATTTTCACGCTAACAAAAAAATTTGTATTTGTTAATTACATGTAAACATAATGTAACAATTGTCAACTTACCAATAAATAAATTATTACAACATATGAAAATAATACATTTTAAATATAAAAGATTTTGTAAAAACCAATGAGTTTAAAGAACTACATGGTTAAAAGACAACTGAATAAAATTTTATCAATTCGTCTTATATGTGACCGCCAAAATCAACCACCTTAACAAGGAATGACATCTATAGACAGATGCAAGAATGAATGACATTCTTGTATCTTTATTTTAGAAATAGAAATAAATTAGAAAACGGCGAATGGCAATAATCTGTATCTTTCTTTATTATCTTTTCTCCTTAAAATTACATTTTGAGATTAATTAGGTTTTTTTCTGAACACACTCCACTTATGTAAGTCAATTAAATGAATAAATACTGTTTTCGGATAGATTGAAAAAAATGTTTATGACAAATATTGTAGTAGATAGTTCAAGGATTTTATAAATGTTTTACTTTCGAAAATCGATGGAGTGGTTATCAAAAAATCATGTATTGAAATTTTTGAAAATAATTGTAAATGCCAAATGTTTTAGAAAGCCTAAAGATAATTTTGAAAGAAAATAGTTTTTCAATAGTCTTTAAAATAAGGGAGTTATGACGATTTTTCGAAAAACAAAAGAACTCCAATAACTACGAACCGGGGCACCAAATCAAAAATTGGAACTAAGAAAAGTTGTTTGTTTTAATGAGTTCTAACTATCATTTTCGGGTGTAACGACTTAGTATTAACACCCTGTATATACATATATATATATACAGACATTATCGTAAATATGTTAACATCGGTTTGTAAAAACCTTAAACGTGTTTATTCACTAAAATCTGGATATGCGATTTTTATCATGAATCCAATACCTCTTTTAGCAAGAGATAAAAAAGTAAAAGAAATATACTGCTAAACGGATAATCTTCTGGCATTGTTATCTTGCCAATTATAACTAAAATACATAGTTGATTACAACAAAGGATTTTGATTATAACCTAATAATATTGATTACAAGAATGAATGTAACAAATTTCATCAATATTTTAAAACTCGCATTTTTCGAAGAATCAAAAGTATAGCTTAAACTTTAAGGCGTGATTTGTAATTCAGTGTTGTATTTTTAAATAAATAATATTTGCAATTTATATGCTGTTTCATTAATTGTTTATCAAATTTTGTTTAGTTTTCACATATGAATTCAAATTTCGCGCTGTATCATTTGGCAGAATATGCCGGCGCTAGTTTTGTTGGCCACACTATGTATATATCCAGTTACTATAGATTTTAGCAAAACAAAACAAGAAAGTAGTAAAACTCATATTTTAGTAATTTTGTACATGCTAATTTTATCCGTTTTTAAATGTATGTATTTAATTCGCAAAATCGATTAAAAAGTTAATACCCTATGTAATGGATGATATACGTAATACCATTAATGTATTTCTCATATTCTGTGTAGTTTATGCGCTAAAGGCAATGTAAATTACGATATTTAATTACATATGATTGCATTTTATTGCAATAAATAGCATGAAATATTGTCAAAAAAATAATTTGTATAAATTACTTAAACTAATTACATGTCAAGCCGTTTTTAAAACGAATATGAAATACAATTATTTCAATTTTAAACTGGAATGAGCTGTCACTTGCAGGAGACAGGAGAACTGCGATTTTTTAAAAGTTTTTATTCTATTTTTCTCCTTTAAACATCTGTCTACCACTGTATTTATACTGAAACAACTTTTAAAACTTGAAAACAACATCGTTACCTACCATTATAACATTTGTTATATATTCAAATTATAACAAAACAAATTGAACTTCAATGGGGAAGTTTAGCATGGTAAAAATTCTACATAACATACTATTTTCTCACAAATATAACACAAATAACTGCTGAAATTGAAATTAAAAATTAAAATTAATATTTTTTGGGTAAACTCTAAGTACGTCACAAGTCAGTTATGCGCAAACTCAGACAGAACGGTGAAAGCGAACCACTTGAACGTAGGTCAAACAACACCTTAAATAGTGGTGGGATCCGGATCCGGATAGTTTTGGTTTCGGATCCAAAAATATCCGGATATCCGGATAATTGAATGTTGTACTATCCGGATTTCGGATCCAAATCTCAGTATCGGATTTTGGATCCGGATCTGAGTTTTGGATTTTGGATCCGGATCTGAGTATCGGATTTTGGATCCGAATCTGTGTTTTGGATTTTGGATCCGGATCCGAATATGAGTATGAGTATCTGATTTTAGACATGGAAAAACAATCCCTTTTATGTGAAACACGTACACGATATAAATAAATAGGTATTTCGACACTTGCAATGAACCTGTAACCATTATTTCTCAAATTTAATCTTAATCTCGTTTTCTTTGAAGTATTTGTTGTAATGAATATTAAAATTTTAGAACTACGGAATTCAATATTCTAAGAAATATCCTTCTCGTATTTGCACCAGCTACCTGTCTATTTTAGAGGGGTATTATAAAATTATTATAAAATTTATTACTGTTTACAGACCGCTGTAGAGATAAACAGACCCACTGTACCGGTTTGAATTTGAACTCACTTCCAGATGTTTGCCTTTACATTTAAAATGATGAATCGGATCCAGAATTAAAATTCGGATCCGGATCCGTAAACAACACATCGAATCCGAATCCGGATCCGAATAGGATATCCGCTTCAATATCCGAACATCGGATATCCGAGGAACCGGATATTTTGAAATCCGGGACCTCGGATCCTCACAGCACTAGTCTCAAGTGACTGGTAACCGTAACCGCGTGCGTCAGTGTATAAGCGACGTACGTTGTACCAAGCCTCTAACGACTTCATCACAGCTTAAAATCGGCTTTTCTGGGCATTTTTGAAAAATATAAAACATGTTACATCATTTTTCAAGTCGTTTCCCATGGAATAAACGAATAAAAAAAATCGCTAAACTTTCCCATTTGGATGCGAAATTAATAGTTGTTCTTGGTAATAATTTAATGTGGCTTTTTTACATTTTATATTATGGATGTGTTGATATGCTCGTTAGTCGAATATTATTATTGAAAAATCGATATAGAAAAACTATTTTTGGTATACCTCTGGTTGAAAGTATCTTAGTAGTCCTCAACTGGGTTTTAGCATACTTTAAACCATTGGTAGAGAAATTATTAATTTCATCTGCTTTGTTTTGTTGATCTGACAAAAAAATGAAGTTAAAATATAACAAAAAATAGTATATTACATCCGAGGTGGGAGATGTTTCATTATAGCCCAGGGCTTATGTATATTACCGAGAGGCGAAGCCTCGAGGTGAGATAATGCGCGAGGCTGTTATGAAACTCCCACCGAGGTTATGTATACTATTTTATTCACAATCATCCTCATTTTAAATCAATAATTTTCAAAATAAATCAATGAATTTTATTAATATTTTGACAGCTGTCTTAAAATTTATTTAGCCTACTTAATTATGGGGATCTACGGCAATGTTGCTAGGCAACCCCTACATAAACATTTCCAACTCAAGAGTTGGAAGTAAAATCTGTTATTTTCAACCCAAGAGATTGTCATTAAAGTTAGGAATGACGTATTTTCCAACCTCCAAAAGGTTAGGAATCTGTATATTACTATAATGATTGTGAATAAAAATATATTATAGTATCACGGCCTACTAGTTAGTTGAGAGAACAACCCGCGAACAAAAACGAAATTTGAAAAAGATTTCTTGATATTTATCTGGAAAGAGATTAAACCTTCTGCTTTAAATTTTTTTCTGCAGTAATATTACGAGCTGTTAAAGGACAATTGAATAAACTGCAAACTAAAATGTGCAAAAAATCCATTATAGTGTAAATAGGTTCGCTGTGACGTGGGTGTGTGTGTGGAAATTGTACTAACCAGTCACAGCCGATACGAGACAGATGGAGGCGACATCTTTTATACGCCCGTGAAATCAATATTCATTTTCCATTTTAAAGAGTAATCGAACAAGTTCAATGTACAGAACACGCCCAAGAAGTGCCGAGATACCAACTTCAGCATTTCATTATTATTATTAAAAAATCTGTTGTGGCCAGCACAAGACTTCCGTTAATTTGATGTATTTTGTACAAATCCCATACAAAAGTCCATTGGAAAATATTCTATATATCCAGTAAAATTGTGACACGAACATAATACAATTTTTTACAAATTCCATACAGAAAATTATCACATGAATATACATTATGCATTATATGTATATAAATACTCTAAAAATGCGTACACTTACGTAACATTCTCTTTACAATCAAATAATATTACTACCAAGTTTATATCACTACCCATTTTTGAATTATTGCCCCAAAAGTCAATATACCCCACATTTAGATAAAAACTTCAAAATTTTCAAAAATCTAATATTTGTGTATCTAGATACTTCCCAGTGCGCTGATTTCAAATTTTGAAACCGCAGGTCGATATCTCTTTCCGTTCTCGAGATATTTAGATTTAAAGTTTACACAAAACTGCCCATTTTTGGGTAATAACCCAAAAATGGGTCGAGATATGAATTTGGCGACAACACTATTCGATTCTACGGGCAAAATTACATAAGTACACCAATTTTCAGAATTTTTGAACACCGCATACAATCTCCAAAGCAAAATAACTGAAAATGGCCAAAAATCGCAAAAATCTAAGGTGTACCCCTTACGATTTTTTCGGATTTTGGCCATTTTCAGGGGTTTTCAAGCTTTTATTCATAAAAAATGAACCGGTTGGACAAATATTATGAAAATTGCTATACTTATGTATTTTTGTCCGTAGAATCGAATGGTGATGTCGCCAAATTCATATCTCGACCCATTTTTGGGGTAATACCCAAAAATGGGCAGTTCTGAGCAAAACTTTAAATCTAAATATCTTGAGAACGAAAGGAGATATCGACCTGCGGTTTCAAAATTTGGAATCAGCGCATTGAGAAGTATCTAGATACATATAAATTAGATTTTTGAAAATTTTGAAGTTTTTATCTAAATGTGGGGTATATTGACTTTTGGGGCAATGATTCAAAAATGGGTACAGAATTAAACTTGGTAGTAATATTATTTGATTGTAAAGAGAATGTTACGTAAGTATACTCATTTTTAGAGTATTTATATATGAGTATATACAATGGGGTTACGTGGCCGCGTGTCTGAGTGTCTGGTCGCGAACCTGGGGGAACCGGGTTCGATCCCGACTGACGCCAAATATGTAAATATAAATATATAAATGGCACAAAAGTGACCCCTGTGGTGCACTCTCCACGCCAGCTAGGAGTGCCCGTGAGGTGACGCCTGGTAAGCGCCCACACGGTAAAATATATCGTCATCATTACCGATGTCTACATGTGTTGTAGATACTGGCACACCCAGAAATGGGTAATATGCCGTGATGATACATTTATTTATTTATTTATTTAGTATACATAATGTATATTCATGTGATAAATTGGATTTATAGAATATTTTCCAAGGAACTTTCTGTATGAAATTTGTAAAAAATTGTATTATGTTCGTGTTACAATTTTACTGGATATATAGAATCTTTTTCAAGGAACTTTGGTATGGGAATTTGAACAAAATACATCAAATTGACGGAAAGTCTTGTGTTGGCCACAACAGATATTTTTAATTTTGAAATTAGTACAGATCAGTAGGTTATTATGAATATCTAATTTTGACTATATATATATAGTAGTAGAACATGCTCTTTACACACCTGATTTGTCAATGTGCAACTTTTATTTTTGATGCTGGAATTAAAGATTATTTTAAAATAATTCCAAAAGATGATTGATTGGCAGCTTATTAGTTATTTTTGTCGATTGAACACATTTAAAAATAAAATTCTAAAATATATGAAACATGTGTCTTATCCTCAATAATAATTCTAGCGTAACTACGAGTATAGCATAATATGTAATTATTTTCTGCTTTTCTTAAAAATACAGGAAATCTCTCCTCATCTGTGTCAGTTTAATATCTTTTCTCTACTCCCTAATGTAAATATAATACGCCCCTGGTGATCTAGTTACAAAACTAATTTGGACAGAAAACCAAATTTAATCATTGTTCAGTTCAGAACAACGGCAAGGAGTGTTTTCATTAGAAATAGTCTTCTTCTTATTCCGGCTATACGATACACTCACTGTAGGATAAATAAAGAATAACATTATGTTGGAAATTGAAATAATACGTTGTTATTAAAACGGAAACGAAAGATTTCCAAGCAAAACTTTCCGAAGCAATTTCTCAATTTAATATTAAACTCTACCCAATTACAGAGGGGTGGAGATAAGAAATCCACCCCCGTTAAATAGGAAAGTCCTTACGCGGAATAGCATATTGAATTATACTTAATATGAAATTTACAGGTGCCCAATAATATTTTCACAGTTTTATTGCTACATATTATGTAATCATTTCTTATCGAATTATTAATGATTAATGGTACTGTTTTAATTTGATAAAAATATGAATTTATAAAATACCTAATCAATAAATCAATTTTCTTATTTTTGTAAATAAAAAAAAAAAAATTAACGTCACTTTACAAAATAAATTTGAATTAATGAATTACCTACAATGCAAAAATGTGCTTTTGCTAAAACTTGATAAACGCAGTAGTTTTGGAGATAAATTTAAAAATAATTTTTACCTCCCGCTACCCTTGGTAAGGGAGGTATAGGGATCGTGCTAAAAATTACTTATCGAGATTTTAGTAAATGACCACGTTTTAAGGTCCCTAGAATCCAATTTTAACATTTTCACGATGATGTCTGTATGTGTGTATGTGTGTGTGTATGTGTGTGTATATGTAGGGATTTTGTCTTCACTCTAACTCAAATACTGTCATTCAGAAAATTCTGAAACCTTGTATTTCCATCCCGTTCTAATATGAAAAGAAGCCATTAGATTTTGGTGTAAATCGGATAACCGGAAATGGTACTTTTTTTCGCATTTTATGTCTTATGAAAATTAAAGATTATTGAATTTTCTAATGGAATACATTAATACTTTTTCTATATATTTTACAGATAAATTTAAAAACAATTTTTTTTATTAGTCGCGAAGCCTAAGATAAACACAATTCCTTTGTTACACAGTTCATATTTCAAATGAATGTAACTGACAGTAAATGTCACTGTCAAAAAACTAATCACTTCAAAGTAATAATAGTGACATTTTAAAAAGAAAATAGTAAATAAAGCAATAGTTTTCTGCAATGGAACAGTTTGCAGCGTTAGTAAATACGTAAGTATGTATTTAAATTAATAAAAATTCAATAGCGGGAGGTTTTGTGTTGGCCACATCAGATTTTTTTATTAGTCCCGAAGCCTAAGATAAACACAATTCCTTTGTTACACAGTTCATATTTCAAATGAATGTAACTGACAGTAAATGTCAGTCAAAAAACTAATCACTTCAAATTAATAATAGTGATATTTTAAAAAGAAAATAGTAAATAAATCAATAGTTTTATGCCGTGGAACAGTTTGCAGCGTTAGTAAATACGTAAGTATGTATTTAAATTAATAAAAATGGATAGGAATGTGTGTCGAAGGATGATTGTTGCGTAACTATTATTGTGGTCCGGATGCGGTTATTCGCTACCGAAAATCGGTCATTTTAATATGTTGTAATGTATGAATGCTATGATGATTGTGGACAAGGCGAAAGAAGAATGTTGTTAAAGAGTGAAGTGAGTCAGCTGAGCTCTTACTCTTATCCCTTTTCTTATTGATACTATTGTTTCCGGGTTTTTGCTAACCCACTAAGTGGGAAACGCGTGATTTTATATATGTATGTAAAAATTAAATAGCGGTAGGTTTTGTGTTGGCCACATCAGATTTTTAGTTTTTTGATACTGTGGAATTTGAATAAATAAGCTTAGGATTGTTGAATATGGGTAGAATATGAGATTTATATATCTGTTATCCTGTTCCTGAGAGATTCCTGTTTGTCTTATATTTATATCCTGCATGGCACAATGCGAGAAGAATATCGGGTGACAAGGAATAGTATTTGTTTCTCTCCTGCCACCGAGTGCGTTATATATTTTCAAATCTAGGTTAAGTACACTTTAGGCCGACATTTGAGTAAAAGGAATTCTGTGAGGAAAACATTTTATATTGAGGGGTTTCATTTAAATAGACAATATTTCCCTCTGTATTAACCGAATGTCGTATATGAACTTGATCAAATTTAGAGAAATTATTTTTGCAGGTTGTTAATAAATACGTGTTATAAATTTATAGGGTATAAAGTACAAAAATGGTACAAATATATGCAAAAAGAATGAACTATTTAATTCCGATGAATAAGTTTTAGATAAAACACAATTTTGAGTGTTCTTTACGATAATTTCAAAGTTCGATGTTAGCAACATTAAATGTCAGACTGACAGATTATATTTAAACATAACCTATGTATAAAATAAATATTCCTTTCATTTTCACAATTTTTCGACTTCTAATAAAATTTAATATGCACCTCCGTACTGTAGTTCCTTTTTATCACTCATATGGTTTATTTTCCTCGACCCTGAGGGCCTCGGCAAATAAATTCCACATTCATGGAATTAAACTTAACAAATATAATTTTGATTTTTCTTTCAATGTCGACTGTTTTTACCTTCCGTCAAAAGGAAGGTATTGTTTTTGGTCAAAAAATTCGGTGGTGAGTTTTTAATGTATAAGCGCGTTTTAGGGTCCCTACAATACGAATGTACTATTTTTAAGATGATGTCTGTATGTGTGTATGTGTGTCCGTGTGTGTGTCTGTGTGTGTGTGTCTGTGTGTGTGTGTCTGTGTGTCCGTGTGTGTGTGACAAATTTTTCTCCGACGATAACTCCAAAACTACAATTCTAAAAATTATGATTCTTTCATATTCCTCTTCTTTACAACCATATGAAGAGCTGATTAGATTTTGGTTATAATTGGTCAACCGGAAGTACCCTTATTTGAAGTTTTAACAGTTTTTCTTAAAAAAATGCAGTTAAATATTATTTTTTGACATTTTCTTATTATATTTATTAAAGAAAATACTCTTCTCTATATGGCTTGATTATTCATTTTCCTTCATATTCAATAGATGTAGAGTTAAAGCATTACAAAGAAATTAATTATCAAAAATTAGTCAGCTTTGTTATTTATCATGTTGCTCGCAAGTGACACGCAGAGAAAGGCCAAAGAGAAGATGGAAGGACATTACTTAGTGTAGTTTATGTTATAATTTTATTGGATTTATAGAACCTTTTCAAATGAACTTTTGGTATGGAATTTGTAAAAAATAGTATGTGTTCGTGTTCGATTTTACATGATAGTATATAGAATCTGTTCCAAGGACCTTTTGGTATGGGTACAAAATACATGGAATTGACGGAAGGTCTTGTGCTGGCCACAACAGATTTTTTTAGGATAAATATTATAACGAACCGTTTAAAATTTTTACGAGTGTTTATGAATGCGGGCATCAGTCTAAAAAGTTGGCGGTTGTGGGAATAGAAAATTCGATTATCTGTCAAATGCACGATGCCGTTAATGCAACGCGGAAATACAAGGCTATATATATACGATGCACCGTATATACATCATCCCTCCTTTACATCCCTTCCTTCATTACGAAACCCCTTAGACATAAAATACGTATGGATTAAGATGGATTAGCTTTGACAGACATGTGATCGCTATTAATAATGGAACAATAACAATATGGTGGAGATGTATACTCTCTTGTTTATTTTGAGAGACAAGTCTTGTTACCATAGAAGTACGAGATTGGGAATACAGGGTGTCTCAATAAGCTTGCTCACTATTGGTAACTTTTTTATTTGAAGAAGTACGAGGTTGGTTAAATGAGCAAAATTGTGCCATTTAATATTAGAAAATTAGTCATGTAGACAAAATAAAATTTGTGTCAGCGGTTCTCAAAATTTGAGACAATATATTAAATGGAACCATATATTTTTTATTATCTTATTGGAAAGAGTATTTTTTTCTCTTTCCAATAAGGTAATGTTGTATATGTACAATTTTTTCAAATGAACGAGTTATTTACGGTTAAAAATTTAAATTTTGTAAACTATTTTATTAGTTTTTTAGTCAAGTAAGTCATGGAAATGGAAACAATTGATTCTTTGTTTGTTTGACGTTTAATAATTTCTCCCGTAAAGTTCTATGTGTTTAATAATGTTTAATAACTTTACAAATGAAGACAACTTAGATATGATCTTTCTATATGGAAAGTTATATCTAGACACCAGTTACGTAGAACGGTCGGCTCTCTTTCCAAAAGAGTTTAAATGTGCGAAAGAAATAATGGCTTTCAATATGAATATTTTCTTTGTTTTGTTGTTACTGTAAAATAAATTAATAAAATAATAATTTTATAAAAGGCAATTGTCTCCATAGTTTACTTGACCTAAACTAATAAAAGATAATTTTTATATTTAAACGTAAATAACTCGTTTATTTGAAAAAATTGTACATAAACAACATTACCTTATGGGAAAGAGAAAAAAATATATGGTTCCATTTAAAAAATATATATTCTGTCCCAAATTTTGGGAACCGCTGACCCAAATTTTATTTTGTCTAAATGACCAATTTTCTAATATAAAATGGCACAATTTTGCTAATTTAACCAACCTCGTATCTCTTCAAATAAAAAAGTTACCAATAGTGAGCAAGCCTATTGAGACATTCTGTATAACCTTGAAAACGTATTTATGCTGTGTCCGATGTTGCACTTTAATCGCCCTAATATCTAAATTTTAAATTTGTGTACCCTAAATCTAGTGATTATTTAGGATTTTAGGAATTAGATTTTAGGGTTTTGCAGGAGCACACTATGCCTTGAAGTTGACACGCACTAATTAAACAAGTCATGTTTGTTGCTATCATTTGTACAAAACGTTAAATTTGCTATCAAAGAATAGCTTCTTAGCTTCTATTTTATTAAATATTGTATTAACATTTAATCTTAAGCATCAAATTGATTCGAATTGTATAATTCATTTCTGCTGTTCTAAAGTGTTACCATATAAACCAATGGATATTACTAGTTTTCCATTCGAAGTTTTATTTATGTGAAGAAGACTTAAATTTTAAATACTAAATATCAAAATGGGACATCGGACACAGCTATAGTGTTTATATTTATGGCACAAAACTGACCCTTGTGGTGCACTCTCCACACCAGCTATGAGTGCCCGTGAGGTGACGCCTGGTAAGCGCCCACACGGTAAAAATATCGTGGTCATTACCGATGTCTACATGTGTTGTAGATACTGGCACACCCAGTAATGGGTAATATGCCGTGATGATATATTTATTTCCGAAATCTGCTGATTATTCTATAAGTTTCCTCCACAACCAAAAGTTGCTCTCCTAACCTCTGTTTCCTGGTATAAACAAACCCGATAACCCTTTACTACTGATGTTGTTCTCCCTGGTGTACTGTAACCTCTGGCGTGAACCCGGCACGCGGCAGACTGTTGCTTCACGTTCACGCTCACGTCTAGCGTGGCCGCGTGTCACGCTCGTTTGTTCGCAAGCGTCGGCCCGGCGTCTCGACGACCCACAACCCCAATGACACTTGCCAACAGTTGTGGATGGTGGTGCTTATTCATTAAAAAAATTCATGAAGGTATGAGAAACAATCAAATGAATCAACGTACGGCAACAATATCAAATGTCATGCAGCTGTCATCATCTGTCATATATGGAATGTAGTTTTGATGATTATAGAAAATTGAAATATAATTTTAACATTATTTTGGAACAAAAATTGTCACGTGACTTTCAGCCATTTTTGATTACTGTGCATAAGGTGCGTTCGGTAAATCATACGGAGTTGGAGTATTTACGGAGCGGTGTTGGAGTGGAGTGGGAGTAGAGCTGGAGTTGGAGTAGATCGAGGGAACAAGGTACACTCCTTTATTTGTGATTAACCGAACGAGTAGAGTTAAAATTTAGGTGCACGAATATAATAACCTCTTTTTTGACAATCTGATATACTGCACTGCTAAAAAAATAAATAATGAACCATACAGAAGTTATTCAGTTTGGTATTATTCTTTAATGATTCTGAAGAAAGTGTATATTAGAAATGGTACAGAATTCTTACCGTTCCGACATACTGTGCCTTGTCATATTACAAAACAATATTATAAATATAAAATAATTGTGTATAATAAAATATTTCAACATAAAAATACAAAATGATCTGACAGTTGTCAAATAAAACAAAAAAACTCCATGTATGCTTGCATATCGAGGTTGGACTTATGGAGTTAACACTTTTCACTCCAATTGATTCCATTCTGCATTTGCCGAACGCTCCATTTTAAGACACTTCTCACTCCATGTAATTACCGAACGGTGCTAGGAGTGTACAGAGTGAAAAGAGTGAACAGAACTCATTTGCCGAACGCACCAATAATATTACAAACAGCTGTACGTATTTGAAAAGATAGGTTATGTAGCATACAATATAACGTTACTCATAGAAAAAAGTAGACTACAGGCCAACGTTAAATTTACTGTTTACTTTTTAATTTCTTTTTTTTTTATGATGTCTACCTGTATACAACTCAACAATAAAAAAAATCTTGACCTACTCCAGGTAACATGTTTCGTATTTATGGAAAATTTTCAATCGTAAATAAAATAAATAAATATATCATCACAGTATATTACCCATTTCTGGGTGTGCCAGTATCTACAACACATGTAGACATCGGTAATGATGACGATATATTTTAGCGTGTGGGCGCTTACCAGGCGTCACCTCACGGGCACTCATAGCTGGTGTGGAGACTACACCACAGGGGACACTTTTGTGCCATTTAAAATTGGAAATATTTGGTGTCGGTCGGGATCGAACCCGGTTCCCACAGGTTCGCGACCAGACACTCAGGCACGCGGCCACGGGACCCCAATCGTCTTGTTATAATATATGAAAATATAACATTGTTATCATATTTCTCTTTTGTTGTAGGTTGTTCAGTTCCACATCACCTTCCATTCAGTGTAATCTGTGGTAAGTGATTATTTTTGTTTATTTCAAATTCTTACTATTTCCAAAACTTTTACACTATTATACTTAGTGTATGTTCATGATATAATTTCATTAGATTTATAGAATCTTTTCAAAGGAACTTTTGGTATGGAATTTGTAAAAAATAGTAGGTATGTGTTCGTGTTATAATTTTATTGGATATATAGAATCTGTTCCAAGGATTTTTTTTACAGCATTTATCCATTTTTATTTCAATAGTTTTATTTCTAAAAATTCACACAGTTGTTCAAATACTCTAAAAATGCGTACAATTCGTAACATACTCTTTACAATCAGATAATAGTACTACCAAGTTTATATCTCTACCCATTTTTGAATTATTGCTCAAAAAGTCAATATACCCCACATGTAGATAAAAAATTCAAAATTTTCAAAAATCTAATTTTTATGTATCTAGATACTTCTCATTGCGCTGATTCCAAATTTTGAAACCGCAGGTCGATATCTCGTTTCGTTCTCGAGATATTTAGATTTAAAGTTTTGCTCAAAACTGCCAATTTTTGGGTATTAACCCAAAAACGGGCCGAGATATGAATTTAGCGACATCACCATTCGATTCTACGGACAAAAATACATAAGTATAGCAATTTTCATAATTTTTGTCCTACCGGTTCATTTTTTATGAATAAAAGCTTGAAAACCCCTGAAAATAGCTAAAATCCGAAAAAATCGTAAGGGGTACACCTTAGATTTTTGCGATTTTTGGCCATTTTCAGTTATTTTGCTTTAGAGATTCTATGTGGTGTTCAAAAATTATGAAAATTGGTGTACTTATGTAATTTTGCCCGTAGAATCGAATGGTGTTGTCGCCAAATTAATATCTCGAGCCATTTTTGGGTTATTACCCAAAAATGGGCAGTTTTGAGCAAAACTTTGAATCTAAATATCTCGAGAACGGAATGAGATATCGACCTGCGGTTTCAAAATTTGGAATCCGCGCATTAAGAAGTATCTAGATACATAAAAATTAGATTTTTGAAAATTTTGAAGTTTTTATCTAAATGTGGGGTATATTGACTTTTGGGGCAATAATTCAAAAATGGGTAAAGATATAAACTTGGTAGTAATATTATTTGATTGTAAAGAGAATGTCACGTAAGGGTACACATTTTTAGAGTATATATTTAAATATGAGTATATATAATGTATATTCATGTGATAATTTTATTGGATTTATAGACATTTTCCAGAATTATAATGAGATATCTACTGATTTCCTTATTTTGCATTTTAAGAAACCAATTTAAGCCCCTTTTTACTATTTGTGAAATAATGTGAGCGGTACCTGTTTTCAGTCTTACCATATAATTTGGCGTGGTGTGCCGACATCTAAATATGGATTTCATGTATTTTAATTGACATTTTTCTGGATTTTTTACTTATATACTATTAGCGAATAATTGTTTGTTTGATGAATAACAATGAAGATTTGTAGAATGCTTTGAATTTATATGAAGTTTCATAAAAAAAAATCTGTTGTGGGCCAGCACAAGACCTCTCGCCATTTCCATATTAGGCTATATAAGTATTGTATTGCACTGAACCGTCGTTTTATAACGATAAATAAATAAATAACAAAATATTACTGAACTTTATCCAAATATTGTTTTTATTGTATTTAACATGTCTTCTGCACACGTATAATTCTAATTATATCCATTTTTCATTGTATGAGGAAGTTTCTAAATGTCATTCTTCCAATTCATTAACCAGATTGGCGGTATTTCTGATGGATATATGCATATTACGTATAATTTCAAATATTTAATTAATAAAACAATAAGAAAGATTAAATGTACTTCCCAGAAAAAGCTATCAAAATGTCTCTAAAACTGTTGATTTTTGACACTGAAATCTGTCATTTACAAATTATGTTATAAACATTTGAATTTGTGTAGTTTCGCCTACTCGACTTGTTATATCCCGATATTCTATATATTATAGCGTCTTTATCTCTAAATTTATAGAAGATATAATAAAAATTTTAAATGTATCAGGTCTAGAATTTTATTCTTCAAAATTAGTAATATCAAAAATTTTCAAAAATTAATATTTGGAAGAATTTCTTTTAAAAACTACTACTTCCGGTTGTTCAATTGTTACCAAAACCTTTTCAGCACTTCCCAGGAATGTCAGATTGAGGAATTCATAGTTAAACAGGTCTTATGTCTTATAGTTTTTGAGGAATCGTCCGTCCAACATCCAACCACACACACACACACACACACACACACACATACACATCCACACAGACATCATTGTAAAAATGTTAAAATCGGATTCTAGTGACCTTGAAACGTGCTTATTCATTAAAATCTGGATATGTGATTTTTAGCATGATTCCAATACCTCTCTTAGCGAGAGGTAAAAATAATTAATTCTAAAGATTTTGTTAGGGAACAAATAATACTACAAATTACGAATTAGCAATGTCGGGACCACATTTTCTAAAGTCATATTCTGCTGCTAATCAATATTGTATGCTATTCATTATATTGAATATTACGTTATTTGCATAACTATGAAAATACAAAAGGCATTTTAGAATTTATATCTTCCGAAATGGCTTTAATCCCCAGATGAATTTATTTTCATATTATCGACCGCGCACTTTAATTATCAAGAGAATCTACATAAAAATTTCCATTTTAAATTCAAATATGAAATATAAATTTTAATGCTGATTCTTATCTCATCAGATAAACATTATAAAGATGAGCCGTTCCTTTTTGTTCAATTTTTCACATTTTTTTAGACAAGGAATATAATTTTATATACAATAAAAGCTGTTAAAATTTCCCTGCCGATAAGGATTACGTTGTACGAGGTTTCCTCATTGTTGCAATAATTATATTTTCTTTAAAAGGGTTTTATAACAATATTTATAATCGAACGAGATTACCATCTCATTTTCCTTTAATGAAAGTAATTTTCTTTTGTAGATACAGCTTTGCTTTAATGTTGATATTAATACAATTAACACAATACGTGTATTCCTTTATTTACTTCTTCATTTCGATTGTAATTACGTAAGGATTAAAGTTAATACCGGAAAAACAGGATACGGAACAAGGGAGGAATAAATTACTCATATAATTGCAATTGTCCTTACACCGACAAAGACCAATTATTATGTTTTTATCTCTACTTCAAAATTACATAAATTAAATACATTATCGTATTAGAACAGTTTCATCAAGTGTCGCCATCATATTGTACTTTATTGTACTTCTATTATTATTAATAAAATAAATAAAACGTAATGGGGGAGTTTACTGCAGTAAAATTTATAATAATTATAAAACCTAAAACTACATTATTATAATAGGATCACTCTAACATTATTGAAAATAAAGGCCCGGTAGCGTACGAAATTTGTAGAAAAAATATTACCGTCTGCATTAAAAAAATCTGATGTCAGTGTCAAGTGCAATTTACATAGCGTACGTCCGTTTTATTTTGTATTGGATTTATAAAATCTTTTCAAGGAACTTTCGGTGTGGAATTATAGAAAATAGTATATGTTCATGTTACAATTTTACTTTTGGTATGAAATTTGTACAAAATTTTTAAAATAAATTTAAATTGGGTTTTCCATCATAACAAAAAAAAAATTTAAAATCAACTTTACGAGATATTTCTCATTTGCAAAAAGGGGAAATTGGCGTCATACAACTGTCAGAGCAGTGTGTGTGAGAAAGACAAGTATAGGGGGAATATGACGTTACACTGATTTCTCGAAAAAAAAAATACTGTTAAACTAGGAACAATTAAGATTTTTTTATGGGGTCCCGTGGCCGCGTGCCTGAGTGTCTGGTCGCGAACCTGGGGGTACCGGGTTCGATCCCGGTAGACGCCAAATATTTCCAATTTTAAATGGCACAAAAGTGATCCCTGTGGTACACTCTCCACACCAGCTATGAGTGCCCGTGAGGTGACGCCTGGTAAGCGCCCACACGGTAAAATATATCGTCATCATTACCGATGTGTACATGTGTTGTAGATATTGGCACACCCAGAAATGGGTAATATGCCGTGATGATATACTTTTTTTTACCTTCCGTCACCTTTAGGTAAGGAAGGTATTGTCTTCGTTGTATTAAATTCGTTGGTGAGTTTTTAATGAATAAGCACGTTTTAGGGTCCCTAGAAAAAGAATTTGCTATTTTTAAGATGAAGTCTGTATATGTGTGTGTGTGTGTCCATATGTGTGTCCGTGTGTGACAAATTTTTCTTCGACGATAACTCGAATACTACATTTTAAAAAATTATAATTCTTTCATATTCCTCTTCTTTACATCCATATGAAGAGCTGATTAGATTTTGGTTATAATTGATCCACCGGAAGTACCTCTATTTGAAGTTTTTAACAGTTTTTCTTGAAACAACGCAGTTAAATATCATTTTTCGACATTTTGTGATTATCAATATGAAAGAATATCTTATTCTCTATACGGTTTGATTATACAGTAAGAGATATTAACTTTCAAAAATTAGTCAGCTTTGCTAAAATTATGGAAACAGCAGAGATATTCAAACAAATTTAAATGACAGATGTCAGTGTCAAATGCAAAACCAAAGTTATATGTGAATGTGATAAAGTGTCCCTCGCAAGTAACTTGCAGTTGCGTCTCGCCTCAAGATTTGAATTTTCAATGCTGGAAGTACGAGAAAGGCCAAAGAGAAGATGGAAGGACTGTGTAGCAGAAGATTTGAGAGAGGAAGAATTGCGTGAAGATGTGTTGGACAGGAATGAGTTAAAGAGAAGAGTAAGAAACAACGACCCCTAATAAAATAGGGAAAAGAACTTTTATTTTAAGATTTTTTAATACTATGAATTTCTTCAAAACAGAATGATGTTTTATTTAAAGGAGAAGAGAAAAAATTGAGCATCAGTCCATATTTATTTGACGGCGAGTAGAGTAAATTCTCATAATGCATTAAGTCTTATGTACTAATCATTATGCATTAAAACATTCGATGGAATTGAGGTTTTACTTTGAAAATATTTCAAATAAAATTCAAAAAAATATGAAATGTGTGTCACAGGCTTTATAATTCTAGAGTAACCTTCGTAAATTAGTCGTAAAAATGTTTAAAAACCTAGTAACGGGTCTTATAGGCACCCTGCTTTTTCATCTGTTTTCTAATTCTATTAAGATAGATATTAAGAATCCCCTTTAAGTAAAAGTAGTGTAACTGTAAGCTAAATTGCACTCGTTAAAAATTAACGATGATATAAAATGAAATTTGAGGGCTGTAGAAAAGCCGTGTTAAAACTGAAAGCTGGTTTTACGTGTGTGTACCTCGGAAGTTGGTTGGAAGTTATAGTGCTTTGCTTACTCGTGGCTTATACGACTAGCGTGCTAACTTCTATTCTGTATTTATATTATTCCGCACGTATGTTATGTTAGTATGTTTTAAATTACTCGGCATGCAGATGCGCGCCATTGCCATTCACAGAAGAGAACGTTACTATCAACACAAAACGCTCCAGGAATTTATAACCCCAAATAGACACTTCATTACCAGCAAGATAAACTATATTACAATATTATTTTATTAGCATTACTGTACACATATGCACGTAAACACACAAATACGACAATTATTATTATTGAGTGAATATAATTCATTAGTCACGTGATATGATTTCCGCCAATCAACATTTAGAATATCCCTAGTTACATGTCTATCACAGCGATGATAGAAAACAATAGCTATTTGTGTATTAAGAGCGCGGCATTCTCTCGAAATCGACAATGTCCTTTTGCGCTCGAAACACACACAAGATTTTTTCTACAGTCGCCACAATGGGGTCCTCCACAATAACAAAAAATAATAAAATGTACACTTTATACTTACAGCACTGCTCAATAAATAACGATTGGCTAATACAAAAGATACGGTTTAAACTTAAAAAGGCTTTTAAATGATTATATCGTTACATTAGCCATCTATTCCATAAAAAAAAAAAAAAAAATTAGAGCGTGGAAGCAAGAATTTGTGATGATTTGATGAGTTTTTGTAGCAAAATGTGTGGTTAGTTGTCACGCCTGTCACACTGAAAAAATTAACAAATATTTCAAGGAATTTGTGATTATATAGACATGTATGTGCATTGACTGACTTCTCGCAATTATTTAAGTAACGAAATAACTAATAACTTTATTGTAATCAAAATAAATAGTTAACTAGAGATCCGATGTCAGTACGACTCGCAACTATCCTACCGCCATCTGTGTACAATCATTCCTATTATTAAACATAACTTCACACAATTTATTTTATATTTAATTTTATTTTATCATTATTTTCCATTCTTCTTGAGTTTTAATTCAATCTAATCTAAGCATTTTATACTTTCGTTTTTGTAAATGAATGCCCTATTTCATTTTCACAGCAGTGTGGCATTTTGTTAGGTTATGTTAAATACCGACAGAACATATGTCAAATTTACTTGTGAACGTGATAAATGTGTAATTACAGTGCCATTAGTTCCTAACTAAACATTTTCATCAAGAATGTAGACAAGTGACATTTCTCAACATTGTATACTTAGAAATTTGGACAGCGAGTGTTTTTTCTACTTTGTTGCGCATGAGCGGCAAAGTGACATTTTGCGTTGACAAAAGAGAGCGCAAATGGCTACTTTCTATAGTGACTAACCAACTTATTGAAGTATTGTTTTCAGAGAATTCACTTTCAACTTGAAATGAAAGCTTGAACCTGCTAAGGTTTAAACTGATGTACAATTTTAACCAGAAATTATCTTTGTAAATACCTACATGGTTGGGAGGTTGGCTTAGTATATTGGCGATTCAAATTAAATTTTCCCGCCATTATATATCAGTGTTTATGACATCATAAATAGCTTACAATCTCTAGAAAATTTCTGTGAAGGAAAGGAAATACTATATTATGGACGTATTTTTAGTTCAAATTTTGTCCACCAGATAAAGTTTGCTTAACTTGAATCGCGAATAGGCGGTATATGAAATTTACGGACAAATGCATTAAAATTGTTTGTTTACATCTTAGTTACTAGGGCGGAATATTGAACATTACGCCCGCCGGGCTTTTTGCTAGTTTTACTGCCCACCGGACTGTAAAAAAGCCAAAACGCCCGATAATAATACTAACTTTTATTTAATTATATAAATTTTAGAAATATTTTTTAATTATTTATAATATAACGACAAAATAAGGTTAACTTGATCACGTAAAAGGAAAATAGTTGAGGGAGAGGGGGCGATGCCATACTTGCGACGCCCTTGATGATTGTGAATGTACCTTTACTCCGAAAAATATGAGTTGATGCGTCGTGTAGATTGTCCTGAAAAAGAAGATATTATCCTTTTTGTCACGGCATTGTAAAAGTCGATGATATAAGCAGCTTTTGTAAATTTTATAAGGTCGTTAATATATAATTGAAGTAGGTAATAAGAGTGTATAGTATGTATGTTGAAGAGCTGCTTGCTTGTAGTAGTAGTAGTAAAAAAGAGAAAGAAAATCATTTAGCAGCGCTGTTATAGAAGTTATAAAATGAAATTTCCGGGCCACAAAGCATGTCTGGGGGAGGATGATATATAGGAACGCATTTTTTGCGTACTATTTATAATGGAAAAGAATCAATGTTTGTGAATGACGTTGCCACGTCTCTGCGGGTTGAGGAATGCGCCACATCAGGCAACGCTGGAGGGAGCAGACAATATTCATCCCCCAACAATTCATCCCAAGAACACAACAAATTACACTTTTTATACCAAAATAGAAATAATTGTTCTATTTTATTTCTATTGCAGATCTGTTGGAATTTTACTTGTATCAATATTTCTTTTTTAATTTATAGTTAAACGGAACTAACTTCCGCAGTATTTGAAGGATATAAATAATAATAAAAAGTTTAAGAGTGAACTTATATTTTATTTAACAAACAAAAGTTTCTGCACCATTTTTTTTTTTGTATTTCACAACACACTTATGCACGTATTCATAGTCGATGCTCAATCTCGTACTTGAGTATTACTTGGCCAAGCATTACTCCGGTCGTTTTCAACCTCAAGCATATGTTTCATAGTCGCAACTTCGTGAATTCTCGGTTTTCTAGGTAGTATTTTAGAGAATATAACAACTTTGTTGGTATACTCACTACTGTCAAAAAATGACAGCAATGTAATACATCGACCTTTAAACTAATAGACGCAGCGTACGAGCAAAACGCTTGTCCCGCCATAACGGTGCAGACACAGTATCTCTATCCTTCATCAGTACGGAAGTTAAGAAAACGCGGCAAAATAAAAATTTGATTTGTCCCTAACTTGTTATACTTGGTGCATAATCGCTAAGAGTATATATTTATTTTTTTTGTGCATAATTACTTTCATTATCTATTTTTAATACAATATATTGTATACACATATTATATTATAGGGAACAAGTAATAATTAATAAGAACTTACATATGAAATGACACAGCTAAACGGCGTACGAACTGCTTACTGCACAAAATACACCGTTTTCCCATTATTTTGTCGCATATGCACCTCACAACACATATTCGTATATGTTGACAGAAATAATTGTAAATGTTCTCCAAAAAAGTAAAATAATACACAAACAGTCACGAAACGTCAAATAGATTTTGACAACTATTTAGTGATAGAGAGCGATGTATAGAGGTTTACATATGGCTGAAAGAGATGTACAATGAGTACGAACGCATGCGCAGTATACTTTAACTGAGAACTTCCGTGTTGTTGAAGGACAGAATATATATTTCTATCCTTTTATGTTGGAGCATTATTCTAACAATAAAAGAATAGGTAACACTTGGTCCATTAGTTTAAAGGTCGATGATGTAATATTTGTCCATTTTAAAATGCAACATACAAAATTTGTAGTTTTGTATTATTAAAACTAATTTCCAATAAATTAGCCTACATACGATTAACAAATAATCAAAACATGAATGTTGTACATCTTAACTAACTTTAGCTTACAAAAATTCATAACTTCCATGTAATAAATGTTAAAAAATACCCCCATTCACACTGAGGCAATATTCTAGTCGGTCGTAATAAGAATTGACACCATTTATGATGTGTTTTTGAGGTATCTCCTGTGCTGCAATACTATTTATAATGTTGTATTTTAAAATGGACAAATATTACATTGCTGTCATTTTTTGACAATAGTTAATAACCATGGAAGTGATTAACTATAATGTTTCATTTTAAAATAAATTCTCTGTATTTGACATCTACATATATGTCACAGGTTACAGATACATGAGTCATATCTCGGAAATATCTTCTTGAAGCAACCATTTTTCATTGTTATTATTAAGGCTTCTTCTACTCTGTCTATAAATTCTAAAAATTGTTGATTGTCTTCATGATTCATTATTTAACATAGATGTCATATGTGATGGAAATGACAGTTTGACAGTTTTTTTTTTATATATTGATCAAGTCTACCTATTTTTTTAAAAAAAAGCATCAATCATTACTTGAGCATTACTCAAGGTTGCTTGGAACTCGTCTCAAGTAAACCTTCGATTGAAGTACGAGTGAAGAAACAAGTATCGACTATGGAACGAAATCTGGTACTCAAGGCATACTCAAGTATGAGTCGAGGCGAAGTACTGACTATGAATACGGGCATTAGGCTGTGTCCGATGTCGCATTTTGACAGTTAGTATTAGGATTTACGTCTTCTTCACATAAATACAACTCCGACTGGCACACTAGTGATATCCATTGGTTTGTATGGCAACACTTTAGAACAACAAAAATGAATTATATAATTCGATTCAATTTGATGCTTGAGAATAAATGTTAATATTATATTTCATAAAATAGAAGCTAAGAAGCTATTCTTTAACAGTAAATTTGACGTTTGTGATCGTAGGTGATCTGTTCGGTCGTGGTTAGGCCTATGATTTGTCACCGGGCAGTATTATAGTTAGTTTCTGAAAGTGAAATAACAAAATCATGAATAATTCTTCAAATATACTTGTATGAGTGCGCATGTATTTAATTCCGTGCTATCCCTCGTTGCATTCAACTTACGTGAACGTTTTTATTTTTGAACAATTATTTTGCTTCAAAATGTAAACAACTCATAAACAGAAAATACAGTTGACACCTGACGGATGAAGCAAAGTTATATCTTACCGCCAGGTTTAATAGTTCTTTCTTGTGATTGGTCGAATTTGAAATTTACATTTGAAAATATAAAATATTCGCTAGTGAAATAGAGCAATATGGCGTCTAGCGGCGAAAATATGAACTAGTACATGGTAGTAAGTCCTAGCCGAGGTTGCGGCGAACGCATCGAAAAATTTATTAGAGAAATTTGCCAATTTGAAATAGTTGGTAGACGAAAGTTATGCATTCATTTTTTAAAAATAGGAAAGGAACCGAGTAAAAATAATGCTTGCTCCTTGCATTTTGTAAAGCAAGATTATATTTTGCCGGGTATAACTACAAGATAATAATTACTTAGTGTCTTTACTAAAATACTTCGTAATGAAATCTAAACTTGTAGACCTGTCTGCACAAAGATGACAAAATAATAATACTTATCTCTCCATTAATCTACCAAAGACTGTAATAATGCAATACTATGTAGATTCAAGAAAACAAAGACTCGAATCATGTAAATTCAAAATTCGAGAGAATGCTAAACATAATTTTTATATGAAACGGACTAGTTCGCAAAATTCAAAATGTTATTCATACTAGAAACATTATTTTTATTTAATATTAACTATAATATTAATATTACTTTGTATTTCAAACGCCGCAGTGTATAAGAATACAGTTGCGGGAAACGAAGCATCTACCTTAAACCGGCCATATTGTTACGTCACGCGCTAAGCTCCTCCTCTTCTTCACTCGCGAATAGTTATTAAAAATTTAAAACGGTTTTCCGTTTTTCTTTTTTTCGTTTTCAAATCATTCTTATAGCCGATTTCATAATAAATATAAAGTCACTTTACCTTCAAAGTTGATCTAAAAATGAGAAAAACGACTCAAAATTTCACTTTAAGTTAAAGTCAGTTTAAAGACTTTTAAAATAAAGTCATCTGACAGTTCCTTTAACTTAAAGTGAAATTATGTAACGCTTTTTCACATTTAGATCAAACTTTAAAAGTAGAGTGAGTTTATATTTATTATGAAACCGGCCGTTAAACAATTATACTTGCCGTCAAAAAAGTGTGGACTGGAGATTTCTACACTGTTGCCAATTTATTTGCAATATAAAAAATGCTATGTTATGAAGAAGTGGCAACATCGCACGGCAAGAGACGGGAAAAAGTTGAACATCAGTTCATACTCCTTTGACGGCGAGTATAGTAATCTAGAAAAACACAGCGGCGTACGAATTAAATTTTTCTATCGGAAATTTTTTGAAATATTAAATCAACTTTTTTCTTTTTAAATGGAACATAGCTTTACGAGTACTATCTAAATGCGGTTAAAAAAATGGAGAAAAAGATGTACATCGCGAGTATTATCTATGCTTTTAAAATATATCCTTTTTGGAGAAAATCGTGAATATCCAAGCTTAAACGGAGAAAAACAATTCATTGCAGTCAGCAGGATATTTCTGCTTACTTTAATTCTAGTTTAGTAAACAATTATTATTGTCTATAGACGGAGTGTTTAATAAATACTTTCAAAGATAATTATTTGTATATCAAAACCGCAAGAACTCTTTAGCGTGAGAGAAAAATTTTCGCCGAGGCCGCTTGCGACCGAGGCAGGACAATCTCGAGGACGCTAAAGGATTCACGGATAAGGTGTAAACGTTATTTTTGCCGCAACCTTAAAAAATACGTAATTACGAATTTTACTGTATTTAAATAGCTTAATTTGTTAAAGTAGAAAGGCAGCTTTGATGAGATTGAAATGTAATAAACAAAACAATTATATTTATAAAAATCGTTGAAAAGAAGAAAGAGTTCTTTATAAAATAACAATTTTACAATATTTGTTATACATATTTAAAAAAAAAAAAATTCGATGTGGCCAGCACATGACCTCCCGCCAATTCCATGTTTAAAATAGCAATGAGCTTTAAGTAAAGTTTCACTTCCGATTGATCGTTTGTAAACAAAATCTACTTTGTTGTTCCAATAAATAGAAAAGTTTGTACTACGAAATTTTGGATTATATTTTATTATGTTTTTCCTGAAAAATCTGTTAGAGCTTCAAATTAAGTACTACATCCGGTTTATCATATATAGTCAAAATCTAATATGTTGTTTCAAATTATATAAGTGTATTAAATACCAACTTTTTGAAGTTTTGAATCATTAATATATTTTAAGGAAAAATCGTCACATTATTGTCAAAATTATCACCAACTTCCTTTTTCTCTAAAAGGCAATCTGTGTAAATTCTTCTCCGTACATTATCCATTTCATAAATGTGTAGTTGCAAACTGTTATTTGACACTTTGAAATCACGTTCTTATTGAGAGCTGTTTGATATATAATACTGCAAACATCAAACTTAAATCGAATTATCCTGTATATCTAATATTTATGTATGATGGAAAATATATAATTTTTACAAACCTTTATTATTAATTTTAATGAAAATTGCTTCGTGACAGTGACATTTGTTTAAATATGTCAAATTTGTTATTAAAGTATTGTTTTTGTTTGACGCAGAGGCAAAATGAAGTACAAAAATAAATTATTTTATAATATAATATAAAGTTATTTCAAGTTATTTACTAAATGCTATTATCGTAGAATTGAAGATTGTGCCATTATATTCAATTTGTATTGGTAAAAGTTGCTAAAAAATTACATTCAATGAATTTTTTAGAAGAAAAACTGTTAAAAGCTTGTATAAATGATACTTCCGGTTATCCGATAAACACTAAAAACTAATGAGCTCTTCCCACATTAGTATAGAATGGATATACAAAATTTCAAATTTTTCTGATTGATAGTATTTGAGTAATCGTGTCCACAAGATCCACACACACACACAGACGCACACACACATACATACCTACAGACATCATTATAAAAATGTTAAAATCGGATTCTGGGGACATCAAAACGTGCTTTTTCACTATAATCTCTATATCCTATTTTTAGCACGATCCCTATACCTCCCTTGCCTAGGGTAGCGGGAGGTAAAAAATGAGTGAAACTCATGAATTAAATAGTCCTGGTTCTTATAAAAAACGTTTAGGAAAACAAGATTTAAATGGGCAGGCAAAAACAATTATCGCCAATGTACACAATTTTTTCAAAAAATTGGCGTGACATCCTGAAAAAATTATAATTTATTAAATAACAAGAAAACTTTAGATTTGACTGTAGAAGCATGTTGTGTTGGCCGATCTACTGTTCACCTAATAATCAATTATTTTTACCTTTTATGTAGATTTCACCGGTTATCGTATTTTAACGCAAACGCGACCTTTGCTTAATGTGCGAAAACTTTGGTCAAAATATAAACATAAATTTTCCACAGAGACAATTTTTATATTTTATATTACGTATTACTGTGGCCTATTCAGAGAAACACAGTCATAAAGGTTGTTACGGATATAAAGATTGTTATCATAAAGACATTTGAAACAATCTTTATGAATTTGTCAATTCAGAACCTACGTCGGTATTATTGACAATCTTTGCAAAATAATACTTGTGAATGAACCAGATTATTTGACAATAGCTAACTTCATTATGCATATATGAACTTAATCTAACCTTATATGTCAACGTTTTATTCTTTTAATAATGTGTTGCCAATTATATTTAAAATGCAAACATTCTGCCAAAACAACTAAAGAAGAATATGACATTTGTGTCATATTTGAAAACTTCTAAATTATTTAGAACGGATATGTTAATTCCTACCACTGATCCCAACGTGATTGAAAAGTTATGGAAAGATTTTCTTTTAAATTTTGATTGAAGAAAAAGCACACATTAGCACCAGAATAAATAACAAGGTTTTCACGAATACCTACCACAGAATATAATATTTTCAAAGAAATATGTATTTACGACAAAAGTAACTTTCGTCCACGATGGTTTTTATCGTTCTTATTATCATTATTTAAGTCGAAGCAGGATCCATGCGAATAATCAACTGCATTCTGCTAATATTTAGCAGAAAGGCCATTATTAATAATATTTGATTGATGTAATAATCTGTCACATGTCAAATATTAGAAATAACAACGTGATAACAACCATAAATACATAGTTTTAGCAGTCGTTATGATAAAGACTGTCAAAACACGTAACAATTGTTGACGGTAACCACCTTCAGTACTGAGAATACCAAATTTGATTTTAACAATCTTTACAGTACATAACAACCATAAAGACCATAACGACAACACAAATATTGAGTTCTGAATAGACCCCACTGTCTTACCTTACTTATTTATTATAATATTTTCTTCATTTACGATTTCCTAATTAATTTATTAAAAACTCTTCAATATATACCTATTTATCCTTTCTTCTCGGGCAGAATCGGCAGGTGTCGAACAAGGACACCACCACTATCCCGAGAATCGATGCGCGGACCTCTTTCGCCCCCCTTGTCCTGTCCCCCCCCTCGTGTTCCCCTGCGCAGGCCGCCCCACTCCACATATAGCCCCATCTCGCTCTTACACCCAGGCCAGGCCTATAGTTCTGTCTCTTACAAGGCACTGTTCCGTTCCCGTTCCGATTCCGACTTCGTCCTGTTCCGGATCCAGGACAGGACTAGACGTGTTTTAGAGGAGAGTACAAGGATAAGAAATAATAATGCAGGAAAGATTATGATGTAAAGTTCAGCAATTTTTTTTTATTATTAATTGTTATACTGTCATGTGAATATTTTTGTTTTGCTATGCTTCTCCATTTTCAAACTATTAAAACAAAATTAAAAATTTGGTTTACAGCATAAAATATCAACCTTAGTACATTTTTCTTATCTCTCTTACTTTTATAGATTTCTGTAACTTGATTTAACTCAGGATTATGTTTAAATATTAGAAAATTTACTGGATATTAAGAAACAGAAAAATAAACATTGATGAGCCGTTATATAGTAGACAGATTTATAGCAGGTTTAATAAAAATCATGATTTTTTTTCAAACAAATAATTTTGGGTTAGTTTTTATTAATACACAGATGTTTTGTTTCGTCAAAATTATTATATATATTAAAGAATGAACATAATTAGAATTTTGTACAAGAAATATTAAATTCGATAACAAAACGGAAATAGCGAAAGGTATTGTGCTGGCCACAACAGATTTTTACCTCTCGCTAAGAGAGGTATTGGAATTGCTAAAAATACATATCCAGATTTTAGTGGATAAGCACGTTTTAAGGTCCCTATAATTCAATTATAACATTTTTAGGATGATGTCCGTGTGTGTGTATGTGTGTGTGTGGATGTTGGAACCACGATTTCTCAAATACTATAAGACTTGAAAAATATTTAACTGCAGTTTCCTCAATCCGACATTCCTGGGAAGAGTTAAATAGATTTTGGTAACAATTGGACAACCGGAAGTAATAATTTCTTTTAAAAAATCTTCCAAATATTAGTTTTTGAAAATTTGTGTTATTCCTAATATTAAGGAATATAAAAAGCTCTTGTAAATAAATTTATCACAGGCCATGGAAAAAGAGTGAAAAAATTAAAATGTGAGTATCAAAAAGCCAGAGACATTACTAGAAACTTTTTCTGGGAAGTACATTTAATATTTCTTATTTTATTATTAATTAAATATTTATAATTATAGATACATATATTACATATACCATTCACAAATACCGCCAATCTCATCAATGAAATGGGAAAATCTCGAACATTAGAAGAATAAGAGTGAATAGAATGACTTAAAAAATATAAAAATATATAAAGAAAGTATTTGTTTTTGTGTGTACCAGAAATGTGAAATATGTTCAATACTTATATAGCCTAATATGGAGATGGCGAGAGGTCTTGTGCTGGCCACAACAGATATTTTATAGTGAAATCTAATATATTAAAATAGTTTTAGTTGTTAATAGTGGAGGAATACCCCATTATTAGAAACTCGAATTACCAAAACTACAGGGTTGAAAAATCCCTGCCCACCTGAGTTTTTTAGTAAAACCCGGGTTTTATTAAATAAAAGCGGGTTTTATTAAATAAAAGCGGGTTTTATTGACAAACATCGAATTATAGTATGTATCAATTTTAACTTTAGTTTTATAAAGTATCTTAATACACATGTATCGTAATAGATAATAGATATTAAATAAAATAAATAAATAAATATATCATCACGGCATATTATCCATTTCTGGGTGTGCCATTATCTACAACACATGTACACATCGGTAATGATGACGATATATTTTACCGTGTGGGCGCTTACCAGGCGTCACCTCACGAGCACTCATAGCTGGCGTGGAGAGTGCACCACAGGGGTCACTTTTGTGCCATTTAAAATTAGAAGTATTTGGCGTCTGACGGGATCGAACCCGGTTCCCCCGGGTTCACGACCAGACACTTAGGCACGCGGCCACGGGACCCCATAATAATAATAATAATAATAATAGATATTATTATTAATATTTTTTTTAAGACTGTAATGAAATAAACAATGAATTAACTAGAGAGTGTACTTGCGTACAAGTGACGAATAATATTAATAGTTGCAAGTCTGCGTAATGCAAGTGTGTACAACAATTAGATCCAAGTGTGTAAGTTATCGCAGTAGTTGTTATAGCCGCGTTAAACAAATAATATGTTTAATACACAAATCAAAAAATAATGAAAATGCTGACACAAGGATTGGAGTTGTTCAAATATAAAAGAAATGCTGTGCAAAGTTCGCAGAGCAATGAAAAATGTATTAAAAATGATCAAACACGAAGTACACAAAATGAAATTAGTTGTAAAATGTTGCCGGTGACAAAAATTTATGTATATATGTATGTACCATATAAGTATGTGCCATAATCAATTAATAAAATGTGATTTCATAAAAGTGGGTTTTTTAGATGGGGTTTTTTGGGTCGGGCAAAATTACAACAACCCTGCAAAACTACCGTATCACCGAAAAAAACTTACACATGAATATTATATTTAAATTCACTATTATTTCCTCTAATCTCTATTCCCATAACCTTTCACTTTTCCGTTCTGTGACTCCTGCTGTGCATTATCCTGTAACGACGGCAGTTCTTGTGGCGTCCTGCCACTTCCTGCTCGGGCCGGCGTGCCGCCGAGGTGACGACGCCTGTGGGACGCGCTGCACGCAAGCCTTTGCGTCGAGACGCTTACCGACCGTAGTTAGCGGAGATTGCCGTATTGTGTCATGCCGTGACTGATTTCACCTAAATTGTTCACGCCGAGATCTTAATTCGACGGAAATGGACGACTAAATACGAATAAATAACTGTGGTTATTAAACAATATTTGGGTTTAGTTCTGTAGATATTTTTATTAAATTAACAACGTTTCGACAGCAAGGTACTGTCTTCTTCAGATTTTAATAATAATAACATAAATAAATAAATATGTAGTCAAGACTACAAGTATATAAAATCAAAGGTACATTTACATACATGTACAATGTACAATAATGTACATCAATGTACCTTTGATTTTATATACTTGTAGTCTTGACTACATATTTTTTTATTTATGTTATTATTATTAAAACCTGAAGAAGACAGTACCTTGCTGTCGAAACGTTGTTAATTTAATAAAAATATCTACAGAACTAAACCCAAATATTGTTTAATTTTATAATGAGTTCTGAAAGCATATTTCGAAATATTGACTGTGGTTATGTTTTTGTATGCAAGAACAGCCATAGTCTAACTGTTAAGGAACCTATAAGACTCGAAAACCATTGGACTAATGTCTTGTCATAATACAAAAAATACTAATTGCAGTAATAGTAATGTTTTAATTATAATCATTAATGAATATATTTGGGTTTAAGTTCTGTAATATTGTTTATTTGAAATCGTCACTAAAGTGCACAAAAATCGTCATTAAAACTCAGAAATCGGCACTGAAATCATCCATTATCCAAAGATTTCATTCATACTCATACAAGAATATCTAGTTAACAATTTTCTTTTAAGACTTTAATTTCTAAAAATTCACTCAGTTGTTCAAATGCTCTAAATATGCGTACACTTACGTAACATTCTGTTTACAATCAAATAATATTACTATCAAGTTTATATCTCTATCCATTTTTGAATCATTGCCCCAAAAGTCAATATACCCCACATTTAGATAAAAACTTCAAAATTTTCAAAAATCTAAATAATGTATCTAGATTCTTCTCAGTGCACTGATTCCAAATTTTGAAACCGCAGGTCGATATCTCATTTCGTTCTCGAGATATTTAGATTCAAAGTTTTGGTCAAAACTGCCCATTTTTGGGTAATAACCCAAAAATGGGTCGAGATATGAATTTGACGACATCACCATTCGATTTTACGGACAAATATACATAAATACACCAATTTTCAGAATTTTTGAACATCGCATACAAACTCTAAAGCAAAATAACTGAAAATGGCCAAAAATCGCAAAAATCTAAGGTGTACCCCTTACGATTTTTTCAGATTTTGGCCATTTTCAGGGATTGTCAAGTTTTTATTCATAAAAAATGAACCGGTTGGACAAAAATTATGAAAATTGCTATACTTACATATTTTTATCTGTAGAATCGAATGGTAGTGTCGCCAAATTTGTATCTCGGCCCATTTTTGGGTTACTACCAAAAAATGGGCAGTTTTATGCAAAACTTTGAATCTAAATATCTCGAAAACGAAAAGAGATATCGACCTGCGGTTTCAAAATTTGGAATCAGCGCACTGAGAAGTATCTAGATACATTAGATAATTAGATTTTTGAAAATTTTAAAGTTTTTATCTGAATATGGGGTATATTGACTTTTGGGGCATCTAGATTTTAATTTAACAAAACAATCGGCGCTGGGTCAATAATGATTATCTTCTCAACCTTGGCGTATAATATACTATTATTTATTAAGATGTGAAGTATGTTATTAAATCATTTTGATCCATTTTCAATCCATCCATTTTCATTAAAATATTAAGGAAACTGTGCATTTATACATCAACGTGACAGTTCATAATCTTTTAAAGGTGACCGCAGCAGCCGCGCGATCTATTTTTTAAAATCAGGCGACCAATTAAAATCTTAGGGCCTAACGCGTCATACCCAATTAGTAATCAACTTCAATCGCTTGTAGTTTGCGACCTAATCAATATTTAAATAAAAAATTTCACTAATACCCATTAATTTATGTATATTTTCGTCTTCTTATTTAAGATAATTAAAATTTCTCTATGGTACCCTTATTGTACAAAACAATTACTCATGTATTTTTGATATCTAAAATAGATAAAAGGATTATTGATTAGTTATTTATGTCTGTAATAACTAAATTTATATCAGCATTAAACGCAGTATTGGAGTAAAACGTACACCTAAATGGATTAAATAATTAAGTAATCCATACTCAATCATTCATCGTACAAACAGCGCATGCGCTCTTGTTCAACGCGCAGGATTTGAGAAATTTCCTCGCGAACGGAATAGCACACACCTTACTCATCAAATAATATTTATTCATTACTCCTTCTCGATTACTCTTCTTTATCACCTTTAATTGTCGGATTTACTATTCACAACTATAAACTTAATTGTGGAAATAAAATAGAAATAAATTATATCTCATTTTCAAATTGCTTATTAATAACAGTAATTATTTTAAGTACATGCCGTATTTTATTCCGACATTTTTATGTAATTGGCCCGCTACTGTCATTAGACCAAAAGGATATTAATTTTCTAACCTAATTTTCAGTGCATGCGACAGTTAATTTATGACATAGTAGAAAATATTATTGATTGGGTGGAGTGATTACCTACCTACAATTTCAGCACATTATGAGAACAAGAGCAGTAGTAAAAATCCTATTACTTTATATTGCATTTCACATACATTTACTTTGTACGAATCTTATACGTTTTAACGTTTATTGCTGCTAAAATTTCACAGCAATTAACAAAAAGATATTTTAGGATGGAAAATAATAAACACTAGGTACTACTCGTAGTAAGAAACTTTGTTATGTGCTGTAGAAATATATTACTAATGAAAATGAACAAATTTATATGACGTATTATTGTTTATATTACATTACTGTGGTAAAATGATTATTACGTGCTTCAAGGAAAAGAAATTAATAAAATTTCACGAGCAAGGAGTACGAGGCTGCAGTGGCAATGACAACTTAAAATAAAGCTTGTACGAGATGTGGCAGTAAAATAACGAATTTTTCCCTCTCGCTAAGAGAGGTATTGGAATCATGCTAAAATTCGCATATCCAGATTTTAGTGGATAAGCCCCCTATAAGGTCCCTATAATCCGATTATAGCATTTTTACGATGATGTCCGTGTATGTGTATGTGTGTATGTGTGTGTGGATGTGTGGATGTTGGAACCACGGTTTTTCAAATACTATAAGACTTAATAAAATATTTAACTACAGTTTCCTCAATGCACTGATTCCAAATCATGAAAACGCTGAAAACGCAGGTCAATCACCCATATTCTGTAACTCAATCGATAACTTTTATCGATCGATAATAAATTGTAGCCAATAATTACAGCAGACACTGAATAAAAAATCTGTTGTGGCCAGCACAAAACCTTCCGTCAGTTCATTGTATTTTGTACAAATCCGATACCAAACGTTTCTTGGAAAAGATTCTATATATCCTGTAAAATTGTAACACGAACACACTATTTTTTACAAATTCCATTTTACAATTTCCTTTCAAAAGATTCTATAAATCCAATATAATTATAACACGAATGTACATTCTGTAAATTGCACTTAACACTTCCTCATTCCTCTCCAACGTATCTTCTTCACACAGTTCTTCCTCTCTCAAATATTCTGCTACACAGTCCTTCCATCTTTTCTTTGGCCTTCCTCGTACTCCTGGCATTGAAACTGCAAGTCACTTGCGAGGGACACTCTGTCACTTATGTTACTTTCTGATCCTATACTTTCCACTTTGGTTTTGCACTTGACACTGACATCTGTCAATTAGAATTTTTTGAATGTACCTGCTGTTTCCATATTTTTTGCAAAGCTGACTGATTTTTGAAAGTTAACCTCACTTAATCTCTCTATAACTCTATATTTATTGTATATGAAGGAAAATGTATAATCAAGTCGTATAGAGAATAAGTTTTTCTTTCATATTAATGATCATAAAATATCGAAAAATGATATTTAACTGCGTTTTTTCCAGTAAAACTGTTAAGAACTTCAAATAAGGGTACTTCCGGTTGACCAATTATAACCAAAATCTTATCAGCTCTTCATATGGTTGTAAAGAAGGGGAATACGAAAGAATCATAATTTTTAGAATTGTAGTTTTGGAGTTATCGTCGGAGAAAAATTTGTCATACACACACACACGGACACACACACACAGACACACACACACACACACATATACAGATATCAATGTAAAATTAGTATAATCGTATTGTAGGGATCTTAAAACGTGCTTATTCATTAAAAACTCGCCACCGATTTTTTTGACCAAAGACCAATACCTTCCTTTTGACGGAAGGTAAAAATGAAACTGACAGATGATTAATTTGTTCCTATTTGTCAAAAATTATTATCGACCGACAAATATTATCGACTGAGTTACAGAATAAGGGTGAATATCTCTTTTAGTTTTGGAGATATTCAATCTCAAATATTAGATTTTGAAAATTTTGTGTTTAGCTGAATATGGGGTATATTGAGTACTTTCTTGGAGCACATACCCATTTTTATTCATATTACCCCTTGTATAGCGTTATCCGAGGTATATCTAATGAATTGTAAAAGTGCCTCTTAGTCTCTTGCCCCAGTAACTTCTAAAATTTCGTCCCATTTTTCCTTGTTGAAAATGAGTTTACTAGGCAAATTAGGTTAAAAATATCCTGTTTCATCTTTCATTAGTTCTTGGTGAGTTGGCGCTGGTGTGTAATGTATAAGTGTCTGTGGCTCGACTATGTTTATCCGGAGCTGGAGGCCATTGGCGTTTCCATTTCACCGGTTGGCCTGCTGGAAGCTGGACAAAGCGGTAAAGGAAACATCGAGTGAGCTGTTCCGCCGCGTTACGCGCGTTACCTACACTTCATCGCTGTCAACTGACACACGACAGGACGAGGCACGAGGACGACAATCAAGGGAATCTGCTCACAGTGGCAGTGGCTTCCTCTTCCGGGGGCATTTGTCACCATATTTGAATAGTGCTGGATGATTTCTATTGTTGAGAAGATGATAATTGGTGGTTTTTGTATATTAATCAGGGATTTGTTAACTACTGGATGAAGCAAGTGTATATCGATATATGTATTTCTTGTGTACCCTGCTAGATTAAGAGAGAACACAGGAAGTGTGAGTGAGAAAGATATAGATAATTCCACTTTAGACAAGTGAATTTGATATTCATATCTGTCATATTCACAACAGTCAAATTCACTTCAAAAATTAATTGTCTTTAAGTATATTTGATCAAGAACGTGAAATAAGTACGAATACATCTAATGCAACGCTAAATTAGAACACCTATAAGAATATAAGTCGTTTATTTGTCAAATTACTTTTTTGAAGAAATCATAATTTTAATCATAACTTACTAATGAAACGACACAGCACCGTTCATCAGATATTTTGATACATAATTTTCAACACAACACCTTCGAACCATTGTCATATATTAAAATAATTATGTTTCAATAATGATATCAAGAATAACCTAAAATCTGTCAAACCTGTCAAACAAAAGATTTGACAAGTAACGGAAACAAAGACAACAAATCGGAATTATGTATGACTATCTCTGTCGATCTGGCCGGGTACATGGTAAAGATTCACTCGCTCCATCCAGTAGTTAACAAATCCCTGATATTAATAATTAAATATTGCCTCAAAGAAAACAATGTACGAGGTTTGGTAAAAAATTAACGAGTGTTTTTGGTTGTTTTATAATGTAATAATTTATTCATCAATATTTGTAAAAAAAGTATGTGTTCGTGTTATAATTTTATTGGATCTATAGAATCTTTTCCAAGGTACTTTTTTATAGCATTTATCCATTTTTATTTCAATACTTTTATTTCTAAAAATTCACACAGTTGTTCAAATGCTCTAAAAATGTGTACACTTACGTAACATTCTCTTTACAGTCAAATAATATTACTACCAAGTTTATATCTCTACCCATTTTTGAATTATTGCCCCAAAAGTCAATATACCCAACATTTACATAAAAACTTCAAAATTTTCAAAAATCTAATTTTTATGGATCTAAATAATTCTCAATGCGCTAATTTCAAATTTTGAAACCGCAGGTCGATATCTCCTTTCGTTCTCGAGATATTTAGATTCAAAGTTTTGCTTAAAACTGCCCATTTTTTAGTAATATCCCAAAAATGGGTAGAGATATCAATTTGGCGACAACACCATTCGATTCTACGGGCAAAATTACATAAATACACCAATTTTCAGAATTTTTGGACACCGCATACAATCTCTTAAGCAAAATAACTGAAAATGGCCAAAAATCGTAAAAATCGAAGGTGTACCCCTTACGATTTTTTCAGATTTTTAAGCTTTTATTCATAAAAAATGAACCGGTTGGACAAAAATTATGAAAATTGCTATACTTATATATTTTTGTCCGTAGAATAGAATGGTGATGTCGTTAAATTCATATTTCGACCCATTTTTGGGTTAGTACCCAAAAATGGGCAGTTTTGGGCAAAACTTGAAATCTAAATATCTCGAGAACGAAACGAGATATCGACCTGCGGTTTAAAAATTTGAAATCAGCGCATTGAGAATTATTTAGATACTTAAAAATTAGATTTTTGAAAATTTTGAAGTTTTTATGTAAATGTTGGTATATTGACTTTTGGGGCAATAATTCAAAAATGGGTAGAAATATAAACTTGGTAGTAATATTATTTGATTGTAAAGAGAATGTTACGTAAGTGTACACATTTTTAGAGCATTTGAACTGTGTGAATTTTTAGAAATAAAAGTATTGAAATAAAAATGGATAAATAAATAAATAAGTATATCATCACGGCATATTACCCATTTCTGGGTGTGCCAATCTGCTTTATCGCAGATATCGGTAATGATGATGACATATTTGTACCGTGCGGGCGCTTACCAGGCGTCACCTCACGGGCACTCATTGCTGGCGTGGAGTGTGCACCACAGGGGTCACTTTTGTGCCATTTAAAATTCGAAATATTTGGCACCGGTCGGGATCGAACCCGGTTCTTCCAGGTTCGCGATCAGACACGCAGGCACGCGGCCACGGGACCCCATAAATGGATAAATGCTAAAAAAAGTTCCTTGGAAAAGATTCTATATATCCAATAAAATTATAACACAAACACATACTATTTTTTACAAATTTCATACCAAAAGTTCCTTTGAAAAGATTCTATAAATCCAATAAAATTATAACATGAACATACACTATGTAAATTACACTTGACAATTCCCTCATTCTTCTTCAGCGTTCTCCAATTTTATTAGGGGTCACTGTTTCTTACTCTTCTCTTTCACTCATTCCTGTCCAACGCATCTTCTTCACACAGTACTTCCTCTCTCAAGTCTTTTACAATACATTCCTTCCATCTTCTCTTTCGCCTTCCTCATACTCCCGACATTCTGCTCCTATACTTACTATATTTGTTTTTGCACTTGGCACTAACATCTGTCAATTAGAATTTTTTGCATATATCAGATGTTTCCATGATAAATAGCAAAGCTAACTGATTTTTGAAAATTAATCTCTTTATTATGCTTTGACTGTATATCTATTGAATATTAAGAAAAATGTATAATCAAACGTATAGAGAAAAGCATTTTCTTTAATATTTACCTTATAAAACATAAAATGTCAATTTTAAGAAAAATTGTTAAAAACTTCAAATAAGGCTACTTTCGGTGGATTAATTATAACCAAAATTTAATCAGTTCTTTATATGGATGTAAAGAAGAGGAATATGAAAGAATTATAATTTTTAGAATTGCAGTATTGGAGTTATCGTCGGAGAAATATTTGTCCCGACGGATCTTTTGTGATCTTCCATGTCTATATACGTCCCTCTTGGAAAAGTTCGTACAACTCATAAACCCTTGGTTTTGACAACTTGTTTGCCAAAAGCCTTCTCCAACTTTTGCACAATTTCATGATCTAGACAAAATTTAATGTCATTTTTAAACAATGAAAATCACCGAACGTGACAAACAGCTTCTTCAATCTGTTGGTTACTTTTCTTTTGGACTTAAAATTTACGGGGTTGAAAATTTTCACCTAAAGAATAGCTTGATGTTCCAAATCATGATTATTTTAAAAGCATTCGAAAAAAAGATTGATTGGGAGTTTTAAAATTGGAAGAAAAGAATGGTGAAGTGTAATATTGTTGAAGGTAATTTGAACATATTTAAAATAAAGTTCTAAAAATAAGAACCTTGTGTTTTATTCTTAAGATTTCTAGCGTGTTCCTCGTAGTTGCTCGGTTAAAATAATTACAAAAGATATTTATTATTTATGCAAGAAAATCTAATTACGCCCTTGTTTGTTTCCCAATTAAAAATAAAACTTTTCATCCTTGAGCTTACATTACATACAAAACAAATTTTTACACAGAGATCTAGATCTATATTTGTATGCGGTAATAACTCGACCAAGGTTGAAGCAATATCTTGATTATAAGCTATAATCAGTCTGCTGTCGTGTATGTATAAATAACTGGCATTAATATTCATTAAAACTATCCTCTCTTCTATTTTTTTGTTTTTAAACATTGTATTTAATGTTTACTTTTACTTGAACATGCTTCGTGCACATTCTTCATCATTTTTTAATTTTAATGTTATATGTTAGTTGACGGACAATTGACAAGTAAATATATATTATTGCATGGAGCGACACACTTAGATATTTTTTTTTTTTAGTTAAAAAAAATTATGGAGGAAAAGAGCTTGTTTAATGAAGACGGTAATTTTTACCAATTAGAATTTGTTTTTGTGAATTGCACTTTGGCAGTTTTTGAGCTTAACTGACAATTTAATTATAAATTTTTATACAGTGTAACAATTCATAAACACTTTAATAGTTATTAACGTCATTAGGCCGATATTAGGCAAATAACGGACGCCACTGACGTTTATAATCAGTAGAGTTCATTATTTGCATATCGGCCGTGTGGCGTTCAAGAATTTTTTTTCTCATTCATAAAATAGGTTACTATACCATAGTCAAATTTTAACTATCTTTAATAAGAAGACGAAAATATACATAAATTAATGAGTATTAGTGAAAAATCTTTGTTTAAATATTAATTAGATCGCAAAGCATAAGAGATTGAAGTTACGTACTAATTGGGTATGACGCGTTAGGTCCTAAGAATTTGATTGGTCGTCTAATTTTAAAAAGGAGATTCGCGCGTCTGCTGCCACCACTTTTAAAAGATTATGAACTGTCACGTTACAAAAAATTTAACAATTTTGTGTTTGAAGAATTTGTTTAATTATAATATCTAGTAATGTTAACAATAATATTGTATTTATAATTAAATCAACTTGTAATTAATTAATTAATAATAATGTCAGACATTTGAAACATTGAAACTTCAAAACAAATAAACACAAGCGCCATCCGCCGTCATACTTGTGTCATAATATTGTCAAACTGTTTCAAATATTCTATAATTTATTTGAAAACAATGCTTATTATTTATGTTATTTATGCTTAATAAAAATTTCTTCGTGAATATACCGTTTTATATAAAAATATTTCAGCTATTCAAACATGAAAAAATTTGTTCTCTCTATAACTAACAGTTTGTCGATCACTGATTAATACCTGCTACGTCACGCACCAAATTCTTAAAAAAATGAATGGTATTGGATAGGACCCTACTCGGGGAAGGAATAGGGCACCTGCAAGTGACGTTTCAACATGGCGGCCACCAGCTGATCTTGGACAACCAAACCTTCAGTTTGCATTGTGTCTTACGGAGAAATATCGTGCCGTAAGCTTTTATTGTGTTTTAACGGCACTTATTGTTTTATTTGGGAAAAACTGATTAGAGTGTGTAAAAGTGAGAATATGAGGAGTGTTTTCCGTAAAAAATAAGTCAGGACATTCTTATTATTTACTGAGTTCCAGGTTATTAAATTAAAACTAACCCAATCCTATTTTTTTGTGTATACTTTTATTGCATATAAAATAATTTCAACATAATCGCATAGGAACATATTGTATGAATGTTTAAATATATGTAATTTTCTTTAATAATATGTATAAAAAACATGAAAAAATATTTTTTAAATGACAGAATTACAATTTATAAATCAAGTTTTTTTTAGTAACAGAAAAAATATATATATTTGTGTGTGTTTCTCACAAAGGTTTAAAAATTAGATAGGTAATCAATTATTGATTTCATATTGATTTTTAAAAGGCATTTATAATCCTCGTCAAAAAAATGTCAATGTATAAGGATCCACATTATGTATCCACTTAAATTTATCGATTTAACGTACTTTCGCTTCCAAAGATAAATTTTTGACGTATAAACTCAATAAGCTCATTTATATACAATAAAAATACACAATATGACAATAAGAAAAATGAACTCGAAGATATATATATATATATTTCAAATTTAATTTTCTTTATAAATTAAAAAAATCTAATAATTCAATTTATTTTAATTTCAATATTCATGTTTTCGTTTAACAATACACATAAAAAAAAACTTATACAAACTCAAATGAATGAAATACAACCTGATGCTACAAGCTACTTATTTCAATTTAATATTTTTAAAAATATAATTATAAATACGACTGCTTTGTTTTACTAGTAAATAATTCATACACTTGTCTTTAATTATGGCTAATTACATTTTAAAATAGCATGTATAAATTTAGGAAAAACTGAATTTTTTGTACAGAAAACACATTCGCTGCATAAGACGCAATGTTAAACTGAAGCTTGGTTGCCCGAGATCAGCTGATCATCCGCCATGTTGTGACGTAGGTGCAGGTGTCCTATTAAAATGCTGAAAGATATTTGCTATAGTAAGCCGAATTTTGCCGAGAATACACGAATACTTTAGACGGACACTTAACGGGCAATATGTGCAATTTAACTTAGTGGAAGGAACTTCAGATCACAGGCGTTCCTATGGTAAATAAATATCTGAGGGATGAACTGTAGAAATCGAAATCTAATTATCCTGTATATTAAATTTCATTTGCAGAGTCCTCATCATCATGTTCCGTTAATGACGTATTTATTTTCTGATTAGGGTGGATAGAAATTCTGGAAATATCAGGAAGTTTCCTCGAATTGAAAATGAGTTATTGATTTCTATGACGTGTTTATAATTCATAAATTCTTTTCGTGTAATTTTCTGATTGCTATCTGAGATAATGTAAACTTTTCGTTATGCTGTGTTTATTTTTACTGATGGTGTTTGACTTATTTTAATTTATTGCAGTCTTATAAATTATTAAAGCCGGGAATTTAAATATAGTTTAGAAGTTTTCCTATCGCAGAAATGCAATTTCCTTTTGACATTAAATTCGGTAAGTTTGGAATTTTCTTTACCTTTCTGGAATTACTTATATTTCTAACAAGACGTGCAATTTTGACGTTTTAAACTGTCATTATTAACTCCATAGTATCAACTTTAAGTAACACTTTATACCCAAGTGAATTAAATTTTTTTAAATCACTCTCACAAAAATTTAACTCACTCTGCAACAAATAATGCATTTAAAATAACATCAGGAGTGGGATCACGTAAAAGTGAAAACGATATTGCGATTATCGAGAAGTGAAAACGATATTCGATTGCTTAGCGATCACGTAAAATTAGTCACTCACTACGTTTTCAATTTCGGTTATTTCCGTAAAGTGACTACGTTTTGCGAAAACGATATCGTTTATATACTGTTTTTGTATTAAATAGTTGTTTTGACAGATAATTTATATGAATGTCATTAAAAATTTTAATTTAATATCATAACGTATTATTCTGGCCTTTCGTTCATAATAGCAATGCTATAAGAACTGAAGATGGATACAAGTTAAATTATCAATTAGTTACAGATGCTATGTGTCACCTAATTTTGTTCCTTTTCATATTCCAGAAGAAAAATTTATGAAGTAAACAAAAATATTTCTAAATATATAATTAAAAATTTAAGAGACCATTTAAAACTGCAAGTATACAAGATAGTAATTTTAAAGTAAAGTAATCTAGTTTTTATTACGTTTTGTATTACAAGTAAGTAAAGTTGGGCCACATTTAAATAACGGCACATAACCTTCAGACAGGTTGCGGAAAATGATCAATTCATAAATTTTAATTTTGTGTAAAAACTACAAAATATTAATCACAAAACACAAGCTAGAATCGTTATCTCTGTTGCTTCGCAGAATGCAATAGTTATTAAAATTTCCTTTCTTGGATTTATTCTTGTAATCAATATTCTTGACCTGGAATCAAAATATGCTTTGTTGTAATCAACACTTTTACAGTTACTAGAATATCAACAATGCCAGAAAATACTTCTTTTAGGTACTTCTTTCTACTAACTAAGAAAATATCTAATCAACAAGATTTCAATTTTCTATCATAATTTTCAAAAGAGTAAAAATATAGTTATAGTAAATCATACGCATTTGGTTCTTTGTAACATGCTTGTATTAAAACATTAATGAATTTTTCGTAGATTCATTCTTGTAATCAATATTCGTTTTATAATTATTGTATTTCATATTCGCTTTGCTAAAAAAAATACCTTTCAAATTTGATATATTAATTTAATGACATTTCTTTCCAAAACGTCAAATTTAATTCACTGCTCACTACTTTCTTTTACTTAAATGTAAGTAAATTAGAAAAAGATATACCTATATATATATATATATATAAGTTACGACTATCGTTTTCACATGCTTTGAGAGTGTCGACTAGAATTCACATTTTTTTCGGTCCAAAACGATATCGTTTTCGGTTTTCACTATTTACGTAATCACATTTTCACTTGTCGACAGTCGCAATATCGTTTTCACAGTTACATGATCCCACTCCTGGTACGAAAATAACACTCACCATAATATTTATCAGATATTATCAGCCATTTTCATTATTTTTCACGGCACAAATGATAGACAATAAATCTTTTTAAATAGATGACTTGACGTCCATCAGCGACGATTGTCATGCTCAGCCTACTAACTGATCAGTTTTTTATCTTATCAAAATTAAATATTATAATGGTTTTTATTATTATTTCGTCAAAATTGAATAAAAAATTTTACAAACCACGTGAGCTAAGAATGTTTATTCAATCGAAGAAATTAACTAAACTTTCTTCTCGTGAATAAACAATACCTTAGCTCACTTGGTGTGTAAATATCTATGAATCAATTACATTATTTAAGAAAACTTTATTTAATTATTTATTCTACGCGGAAATAATTATAATTAAGTGTGATAAATGTCATTCCACTACATCTTTACTTATTTATATCAGCCTCCCTTGATCCTAATCTGCCCGCAACGCAAACCATTTCCCATCGTAATCGTTTTGGTGTTTACCTCAAACCAGACCGACGTCTAGCGTCACCGTCGGCGTCGGGTGTCGAGAGTCGGTTGGGACGCAGGTCAGCGCTCAACGCTCAAGGCTCAAGGCCTGACCTGACCCTCGGTCTCAGCTCAGGCATCACTAACCTTATTCCGCAACCGAAACCACGTTGCCACGTTCAAGGACATCACGTCACTGCGTGACCAGCGTGAGTGTGAGGAGCAGCATAAAGATTAGAGAAGGCAATGAGATCGTGAATGAGAAAATATAAAACCAGTGATAAAAAGATAGTATACTCCGTTTTGTTTTCCTGATTTTTAACTCCCCTAATTTAGGTACCAGCTATACTCGCCGTCAAATGATTATGAACTGATGTTCAACTTTTATCCCTTTCCGCACCCTGTCCCTTGCCCAGCGGTGTTGCCGCTTGTAACTTAACATGACCAAGAATGAACGCAAATGTCATATAATACATTTAAAACTAATTAAAATTTTTAATACATCGTAAATGAAGAAATATTATAACAAATAAGGAAGGTAAGACAGTAATACGTAATATAAAAATTGTCTCTGTGGAAAATTTATATTTATATTTTGACCAAAGTTTCCACACATCAAGCTAAGGTCGCGTTTGCGTTAAAATACGATAACCTGTAAAATCTAAATAAAAGGTAAGAATAATTGATTATTAGATGAACGTAGATCTGCCAACACAACATGCTTCTGCAGTCAAATCCAAAGTTTTCTTGTTATTTAACAAATTATAATTTTTTTTATAAGAACCATGACTAATATTCATGAGTTTCACTCATTTTCTTTTCAAAAGTCTAAATACCTATAATGTAATTTATAGGATTGGGATTAAAAAGCGCACGTAAGTACTAACGATAATGTCATTGACAGATTACAGATATTTGTACAGGTAGACATTTAAAAAATTTGGCATCAATGTAGAAATCTCCAGTCCATAATTATTTGACGGCAAGTATAATATACAAGTTCAGATCGCTTGTGAAGGACAAGATGTTCCCGAAAGTATACGCCATGTCTTCATGTTACTCCTTTTTTGTACGATATTCTATTTTCTCAATTTTTACCTCTCGCTAAAAGCACTATTTAAGGTCACTAGAATCCGATTTTAACATTTTTACGATGATGTCTCTCTCTCTTTCTCTCTCTCTCTCTCTCTCTCTCTCTGTGTGTGTGTGTGTGTGTGTGTGTGTGTGTGTGTGTGTGTGTGTGTGTATGTATGTATTGGAGGGACGGTTTCTCAAATTCTATAAAATTAAAGACCATTTTAACTAAGTATTCCTTAATCTGACAATAATGGGAAAAGCTGAAAAGATTTTGGTAACAATTGGACAACCGGAAGTAGTAGTTTCTTAAAAAAATCTTGTAAATACATATTAGTTTTTGGAAATTTATGTTATTACAAATATTAAAGAATATAAAATGTCAAATTGAGAAAACCGCGGTTAAACATATCTTAAGTCTTGTAGTATTTGAGAAACCGTGGTTCCAACATCAAAACACACACACACACACACACAGACACACACATACATACATACATATTATCGTAAAAATGTTATAATCGGATTCTGGGGACATTAAAACGTGCTTATCCACTAAAATCTGTGTATGCGATTTGTAACATGATTCCAATATCTCTCTGCAAGATGTAAAAATAATTGAAATTTTGTCTAATTATAATTAGTTATTTTTTTTTTGGCAATATGTCTGATAATTTAGTATAATTTATAAATCTTATTTTAGCATTTTAACTAATCCGAAACAGGTAGATAATAAAATGGGAATGGCGAGAGGTATTGTGCTGGCCAAAACCGTCAGTACACAAGGTACCAAAAATTACAATGAGGTGTACCCCTGAACATTGTTGAAATTTGAATATACAATATAAATATGGAGAATTAAATATAAATAAATATATAAATATATTTAAATATTATGTATGCACGGACATATCATAATTTGACAATTATACACGAATTTCTTTGACATAAGCGTTATTTTATAGCCCGGCGAGCTATAATGAAACGTCAAACCTAATTATAACCTACAATATAAACAATTTAAACAGGCAACATGAAAAGTTTTTATTACAAATCGAAATTTTTTATATTCTTTAATGAAAAATGAAAATTAATTTTGTGATATTTATATGGAAAGCACAGAGATACACAAAATAAAACTCAAATGACAGAACTAATAAACAAACAATAAACTGTTATTTTCCGCTTTCATAGCAACACTAGATACTGGATGTACGAGGACAAATTCTTTTCGATACAATTTTTCTAACACTCATAATTTGAAAATTTTCGTCCGTGCATAAAGTTTTGTATGTACCACGAGCGTAACTTGCTTTTATGGCCTCCTTACGCTCTTAATACATAAATAACTATTATGGGATCGCGTGGCCGTGTGCGTATAGCGCCCGGTTGCCAATCTGGTGACCCGGGTTCGATCCCGGCCAGTGCAGAAAGTGATCCTTGTGGTGCGCTATCCACACTAGCTATGAGTGCCCGTGAGTTGACGCCTGGCCAGCACCCACACGTTAAAATATATCGCCATCATTACCGATGTCTACATGAGTTGTAGATACTGGCACACCCAGAAATGGGTAATATATATATATATTTTATTATTTACATTTAAATGTTAAAATCGTCTTACCCACAGTAAATTGTCTATAATACGAGCCCTGCGCCAAAAGAATTCGCCTACATCGCTTCCCTTTACAAGGTAGCTACACATTTATTAATTATGATAGCGCATTTTATGTATGCAATTAATTAACTCTAATAACATAAAAGTAAGTTTAGGAATAATAATTGTATAAGTGTAAACAATTTCCTTTTATATGAAAAATTATAATAAATAGATGTGGGCGAATTCTTTTGACGCAGGGCTCGTATATGAAAAATGCATTGAAGATGTATAGGTAAATAAATAGCCGAAATAAAATGTGAAATAAGATGGACAAGATAAAGTAAAATGTATAACGTATTATACTAATTGTAAATTTCCATAAAGTAGATATTTACATGAATGTTTTACGGCGATATAAAACTGTTATATGGCCCATACATAGCATCTAATATGAAGATACACATTTTATAATAAAATGTTTTACAACTGAAAACATATAAAGGTTAGGTTGGGTTATAAAACCGGTCGGAACGGTATTGAAAATATGAAAATTATAATTCATACAAAAGCCATCCGCGCGTATTTAATTCCGATATATAAAGATATTACAAATACGCTTTAATAGGATTTTAATCAATAAATCTATAATATATTTGCAGACGAAATAAATACTTTAATAGGCTTATGCAAAATTCAATTAATTTAATTGCCAATTTAAATTTTATATTCTTGCAATTATTTCATAATAGGCGGCTTTTTGTGAGCACGTTACACAACAAACAAATGCATAGGAAATAATGAACTGATAATATTAATGCTGAATAATTAAGTTTAGAATAATACACTGTGACTGTGTATGAAACATAAAACCCTATTTGAATTTCATATTTCCCTCTAATACACAATAATTGTATATTTTAATGTCTTTGCCTGTCATTGTTTCGCATTCATTACGGTGGAATAATGAAGACCGTATCACCATAAATAGATTACATTTAATGTATAAATTATCAACATCATCAGTTAAATATTTTCTCCATATATGCTCCACTATATGAGCACATTACCATATGTCAGCAGACAACACATTATAAGATTTCTACGGCAGATTGACCATAAATAGAAAATATGTATCATCAAATCTATTGTTATTTACAATAGAAATGCAGAAATCCAGTAAGTGTAGTCGGTTTGAATTTTTAGCATACTAAATATAAAATCTGCACAAATGGTGAGAAATTTCTTTCTACTAGATTAAAATTTAGATCATCTTTATTACGTCTCGAAGGTATGAAGGATTAAAGCCTTAATGATCCATGTGTTGTTAAAAAAATCTTTACGGACGTTTCGGAACATAGTGGTCCATCTTCAGCTTTTTAAACAATAATGTGACATTATATTTTTAAGTTTTTTACCTTCCGTCACCTTTAGATAAGGAAGGTATTCTCTTTGGTCAAAAAATTCGGTAGTGAGTTTTTAATGAAGAAACACGTTTTAGGTTCCCTAGAATACGATTTTACTAGCTTTACAATGTCTGTATGCGTGTCTGTGTATGTGCCCTGTGTGTGTATGTGTTTAGAGTGGTGTGTGTGTGTGTGTGTGTGTATGGGACAAAAAATTCTCCAACTATATCACCTATACTACAATTCTAAAAATTGTAATTCTTTCGTATTCCTCTTCTTTACATCAATATGAAGAGCTTATTAGATTCACATATCGAGATTTTAGTAAATGACCACGTTTTAAGGCCCCTACAATCCAATTTTAACATTTTCACGATGATGTCTGTATGTATATACAGTGTGTCCCATTTAGAGGTGCCACCATTGGGATCTCGAGAACTATATAAGAGATACGATGTCGGTTAAATGGAACTTTTTATGCGCCTTTGGGAGGCCATCTCAGATGTGCTTTTATTTTTCCGAAAATTCTCATAGGGCACTAGATAATGACGAAAAACTGAATATTGTTGATTTTTTCTTTTTCAAATAACTTCTAAACTATTAATAATTGAGAAAAAAGTTTCAAATATAAAAGATAGATATTTTTATTAACTAACCAGTGGCGTACGGAATAATTTTTTATATCCGTAAAGTTTTGAGATATAACACAAACTTATATTTTTTTAAATGGAACCCATATCTGATTTTAGTCTAAGAAAAATAAATATTTTTTTCTCTTTTCAACGATGTAAGGGTTATTATGTTTTATATTTGTTTTGCCTTCAAAATTATTATTTTTTCCTTATTTTGTATTAAATTTACAATTATTTTGAAAATATTGGTAGATTTCTATTTGGAAATACTCCTTGTATTTAAATAATTTATTTCGTTAGAAAATTTTGCTCAAAATTCGTATCAAATTAATTTTTATAATATTTTGTATCAGGTCGCCCTTGGCTCATCATAGTGTAATTTGTAATCATGAGTCTAGAATGAAAAGATTAACTCAAATACTATCATTCAGAAAATTCTGAAACCTTGTATTTCTACCCTATTCTAATATGGAATGACACCATTAGTTTTTTGTTGTAAATCGGATAACCGGAAATGGCACTTTATCTAAAGCTCATAATGGTTTTTCTTCAAAAAATACCATTAAATGCCATATTTCGCATTTTTTTACTACATTAATACTTTTTCTATATATTTTACAGATTAAATTTAAAAATCAATTTTTTTAAAAAATCCCGAAGCCTAAAATAAACACAGTTCTTTTGTTATACAGTTCATATTTCAAATGAATGTAACTACAGGTGAATGTCACTGTCAAAAAACTAATCACGTCAAATTAATAATAGTGACGTTTTAAAAAGAAAATATTAAATAAAGCAATAGTTATATGCGATGGAACAGTTTGCAGCATTAGTAAATACGGAGGTATGTATTTAGATTAATAAAAATTGAATAGCGGGAGGATTTGTGTTGGCTACATCAGATTTTTTTTAATGAAACGCAGTTAAATACCATTTTTGACATTTTATGTAATTATCAATATGAAATAATATCTTATTGTCACATTCGATAGATATAAAGTTAAAAAATTATCAACCAGCATTCGTTCATGTTGAGCAAATCCAAATTTTTCCTTAAAATGTGAAGATCTATCCATTATATTATTTTTGGGGAAATATACCTTTTATGATTTTTATTCCCTCTATCGTAGCAACACCCCATAATCTCGTCCCTATATGATCCATTAGATGTAAGCGGATTTCCATGAACCAATTCCAGAATCAACCCAGTCAACTGAGTTGAGCAGTTGAACTCTACGCGATGACATAAACAGCATCCAGTACATCACCTACTGTACAGTGTAGTATATGTAGCAGTTCGCTAATTGGGTTAGAAAGTCTAAATGTATTAATGCGACTCGTGTAACAACACTTAGGGTGATGACGTCAACTTCAATCAATAGATGCAAGTCTTAAATTGTCAAGCAGAGAAATTATAACTTTGTAGAGTTAATTAGTTAAATTTAGAGCGAACTCCAGGAGTGAATATAGTGAATTTAAATTATACATTTGAATTTTTTATCTCCCGCTACCCTTGGTAAGGGAGGTGCAGTAAAATTTTTAAAAGAAGTCCGATCAAGGCCATCTAAGAATTGTATCTATGAATTAAGATTTTGTGCTGTCAAATTTAGTAGTGTCTTTTACTTAGTTTTTATGAGGGTACATAATATCTTGTGTATCTCATAAAAACTATGTAAACGACTAAATTTGACAGCATAAAATCTTAATTAATAGATGCAATTCGTAGATGGCCTTGATCGGACTTCTTTCGAAAATTTTACTGTATAGGGATTGTGCTAAAAATCACATATCGAGATTTTAGTAAATGACAACGTTTTAAGGTCCCTAGAATCCAATTTTAACATTTTCACGATGATGTCTGTATGTGTATGTGTATGTGTATGTGTAGGTGTGTGTGTGTGTGTGTGTGTGTGTGTGTGTATGTGTATGAATTTTGTCTTCGCTCTAACTCAAATACTATCATTCAGAAAATTCTGAAACCTTGTATTTCTACCCTATTCAAATATGTAAAGAAACCACTAGATTGTGTGTGTGTGTGTGTGTGTCTGTGTGTGTGTATGTATGTGTACCGATTTTGTCTCCGCTCTAACTCAAATACTATCAATGAGAAAAACTTTGTATTTCGATCCCATTCTAATATGAAAAGAAACTATTAGATTTTGGTGTAAACCGGATACTGGAAATGGCACTTTACTTGAAGCTCTTTTTTCTTCAAAAAATACCATTAAATGCCGTTTTTTTGCATTTTATGTCATTATAAAAATTAAATGAATTTTCTACAGGAATACATTAATACTTTTTCCTATATATTTTACAGATAAATTGCCTGTGTCGCCAAATATTTTCGAATTTTAAATGGCACAAAAGTGATCCCTGTGGTGCACTCTCCACGCTAACAATGAGTGCCCGTGAGGTGACGCCTGGTAAGCGCCCGCACGGTACAAATATGTCATCATCATTACCGATATATGCGATAAAGCAGATTGTGGAATACTCAGAAATGAGTAATATGCCGTGATGATATATTTATTTATTTATTTTATAAATTTAAAAAATAATCTTTTTTATAAATTTCGAAGCCTAAGATAAACACAATTCCTTTGTTACATAGTTCATATTTCAAATGTATGTAACTGTCAGATAAATGCCACTGTCAAAAAACTTATCACTTCAAATTAATAATTAATAATAAAGAATAAAGAAATTAGTAGATAAAGCAATAGTTATATGCAATGGAACGTAATATAGTTTACAGCATTAGTAAATACATATACAGTGAAAGCTCTCATAAGCGGACACCGATGGTTCCAACTTTTTTGTCCCCTTATGGGAGGTGTCCGCTTACAAGAAAGCTCTATTTAAAGATATGAAAAAATTAATAAATAAAGTACAAATTTACTATGAACTTTTTTATTGAAAAATCTGCACAACACAAAACAACATATTTGAACATATCGAAAAAAAATATTTTTTAAAAAAGCTGATATTTTTAACTGCTTCAACTTTCTACATTTTTCTTGTAAAAAATAATGTTAATAATGCGACTCAATATTTTTTAGATGTTCAAACACAATAAAATTTTCTTTTGAAAACTTTTTCCAACGACCTTCAAGGTCAATAAAAATTATATAATAGACATACCTTTCACCTCAATTTTCTGCCTTAATGTAAAAAACGTTTTCCTGGATGCCATTATCACACAAGTTTCAAACTATGAATCTCGGAGACACGTAAAACATTGCATTTCTGTAAAATAGGGGAACCCCCTGTGTTAATGTTACCTTCAGAGGAAATACTGAGGAGGCTGTTTATGTTGGTTTCGGAGTTTCGCGTCCGCTCATGAGGGCGTTTCGGGCCTGTAGGGAAAAACTGTGTTGTCCGTGTCCGTCCGGTAGAGAGTGCGCTTATGAGAGCTTGTTTTATATAGGAATTGATACCCAAAAAAATGGTTCCAGAAAAACTGTCCTGTTATGAGAGATGTCCGCTTATGGGAGGTGTCCGCAACGGGAACTTTCACTGTATATTTAAATTAATAAAAACTAAATAGCGGGAGGTTTTGTGTTGGCCACATCAGATTTTTATCTAAAATAATCACCACCAAATTCACCAACCGTTAATCAAGTCTTGATTCTCTGATCAACACTGATCTGTAAATCAAGTTCTGGTTTACCTTGGAGATCAACAGTTTTAACAAAGCAACAGTGTCAAATTTTGTTGATCAGATAATCAAATTTGATTCAGGGATGGTGAATTCGGTTGTTAGGGAAACTTCAAGTGATCGGAATGGTCGGATGCAGTATTGTATCTGTGATGACTTATTCGGGGAAGTCTTGCGCACTTCTTATGGGACTTTAGTTCGTACCCTTTAGATTGATTCGTTATATCCGTTATAAACAAATTCGTTAAAAGCAGACATTACTGTATTTCATTTTCTCCATCTTCCTTGATTATCCTGCATCTGCATCATTGTTCACATTTCTTGTTTCATTTTGCAACAAATCACATCACTCTGCTTTCCACTCGTGACTGTTTTCTCTACTTTCTCCGCGCGCTGCATATCCACCGCGAGCATAGCATGGCATAAAGGACTCCCACATAACTCAGCCTCGTTAGCCTGGCTATAGGAAGTAACTATTACACGGTATTTATTAGTCGCAAGAACAAAAATGCAGATTGAGGAACGTGTGTCGGTCGCTAGATAATATCTTCCTACTTCGAGAAGTAGGTAGTCATTGAGCAGTTATTGCTTTGGTTTAGTTGAAGCATTGTTTGAAAAATAAGAAGGAAAGTATAGATTTTGCATTGGTTATTAATGCGTACCTTGTAATTGTTTGAGACTATATAATATAGTGGCCTATTCAGAGAAACACAGTCATAAAGGTTGTTACGGATATAAAGATTGTTATCATAAAGACATTTGTAACAATCTTTATGAATTTGTCAATTCAGAAACTACGTCGGTATTATTGACAATCTTTACAAAATAATACTTGTGAATGAACCAGATTATTTGACAGTAGCTAACTTCATTATGCATATATGAACTTAACCTAACCTTATATGTCAACGTTTTATTCTTTTAATAATGTGTTGCCAATTATATTTAAAATGCAAGCATTCTGCCAAAACAACTAAAGAAGAATATGACATTTGTGTCATATTTGAAAACTTCTAAATTATTTAGAACGGGTAGGCCACTGATCCCAACGTGACTAAAAAGTTATGGAAAGATTTTTTTTTTTATTTTTACCTAATTTCCATATTATGTATATCACTTATTTGAAACAGAAGTTATTCGACAAGTCAGTCTGCTCTTTAAAGATACGACTTCGCACTAATATCAAATAAAGAAACGATACGAATTATATATTTGTGCACGAATTTTAGTTTAAATACACTAAATTTACCTTTGATGAATATTTATGAGCATTTGCCATTTTAATTTACTCTTAACAATAATTGTTGACACCTCGGCAAGTGGTCAGGAGCTCTTGCCTGACTGATAACAATTATTGTTAAAATAACGACAGCTTGTTGACACGTGAATACGAATTTTAACAATTATCTTTAAAATTGTTTTATTGTTTATATATAGATATAGATTATAGATTAATTCATTTGTTATACATAAAACTGTCGGTTAAAATTAAAACTTGTTTGTTTACATATTTTTCTTTTGTTTCAGGTTATCCATCTTCAAATCAGTTGAAGTCCATTTACATCCAGTTGTGAGTAAATACAAACATTTATTGTTATGCAAATAATTTTTACTTTTGCAAGAGAGTGAGCTGCGAATACTTACGAATAATGATGTTTACTTCAATAAATTAATAATTTACATATATACATTTCTTTATAATCCATCGAAATATATATTAGTATATTATTGTACATTAATATGCCATGAATTTATTATTGTAATTTTATATTTGCTATAGAAATTAATACATTTCATTGAAGGCCATATACTTGGAATGTAAATAAGATAAACAATTTATATTTCTCTTAAACGTGATTTATTTGCTATTAATGATAATTTATATATTATATAAGATTTATTTTCTAAATATCGTTGTGAAAGTAAGGAAAATAACTGAATTATATAAACAAGTATATTTTCTGTTAAAATAAGTAGTACAGATGTGAAATATGGTTAATGCAAGACTACTATTTTATTTTGTTTCATACATAATTTACTACTAACTCTTTTACTTGTCGTTTAGCAATTTAATGATTTTCAATTAAAAAAAAAGAACGCTCCGATTAATTTTTATGTAATATAAAATAATTAAACAAAATTATTAAAATATCTTTCAGAACTCATATTATTAATTGGAAAAATACTACTTTTTTTACCTCCCGCTACCCTTGGTAAGGGAGGTATAGGGATCGTGCTAAAAATCTCATATCGAGATTTTAGTAAATGACCACGTTTTAAGTTCCCTAGAATCCATTTTTAACATTTTCACGATGATGTCTGTATGTGTGTATGTGTGTATGTGTGTGTGTATGTGTGTATGTGTAGGGATTTTGTCTTCACTCTAACTCAAATACTATCATTCAGAAAATTCTGAAACCTTGTATTTCCATCCCATTCTAATATGAAAAGAAGCCATTAGATTTTGGTGTAAATCGGATAACCGGAAATGGCACTTTACCTGAAGCTCATAATGGTTTTTCTTCAAAAAATACCATTAAATGCCATTTTTTCGCATTTTATGTCTTATGAAAATTAAAGATTATTGAATTTTCTACTGGAATACATTAATACCTTTTTCTATATATTTTACACATAAATTTAAAAATAATTTTTTTTATTAGTTGCGAAGCCTAAGATAAAAACAGTAATTCGTTTGTTACACAGTTCATATTTCAAATGAATGTAACTGACAGTTAATGTCACTGTCAAAAAACTAATCACTTTAAATTAATAATAGTGACATTTTAAAAAGAAAATAGTAAATAAAGCAATAGTTTTTTGCAATGGAACAGTTTGCAGCGTTAGTAAATACGTAAGTATGTATTTAAATTAATAAAAATTCAATAGCGGGAGGTTTTGTGTTGGCCACATCAGATTTTTTTAGTTTAAGTTCTGTATTTATTAATTATACCCAACGTTTCGGCACCATAAACTGGTTCCTTCTTCAGGGGATACATTGACATAAATATGTGAAATAACAAAAACAACAAGTAACCAAGGTAACAAGAAATGTTCATAAATGTTACCTTTTTAACTCCCGCTACCCTTGGTAAGGGAGGTATAGGGATCGTGCTAAAAATCTCATATCGAGATTTTAGTAAATGACCACGTTTTAAGGTCCTTAGAATCCATTTTTAACATTTTCACGATGATATCTGTATGTGTGTATGTGTGTGTGTGTGTGTGTGTGTGTATGTGTATATGTGTGTATGTGTAAGAATTTTGTTTGCACTCTAACTCAAATACTATCATTCAGAAAATTCTGAAACCTTGTATTTTTACCCTATTCTAATAGGAATAGAAGCCATTAGATTTTGGTGTAAATCGGATAAACGGAAATCGTACTTTACTTGAAGTTCATAATGTTTTTCTTCAAAAAATACCACTAAATGTCATTTTTTCGAATTTTATGTCTAATGAAAATTAAAGATTATTGAATTTTCTATAGGAATACATTAATACATTTTCTATATATTTTACAGATAAATTTAAAAATAATTTTTTTTATAAGTCGCGAAGCCTAAGATAAAAACTATTTCTTTGTTACACAGTTCATTTTTTAAATGAATGTAACTGACAGTAAATGTCACTGTCAGAAAACTTATCACTTCAAATTAATAATAGTGACATTTTCAAAAGAAAATAGTAAATAAAGCAATAGTTTTCTGCAATGGAGCAGTTTGCAGCTTTAGTCAATAAGTAGGTAGGTATGTATTTAAATTAATAAAAATTAAATAGCGGGAGGTTTTGTGTTGGCCACATCAGATTTTTTTTAGTTTAAGTTCTGTATTTATTACTTATACCCAACGTTTCGGCACCATAAACTGGTTCCTTCTTCAGGGGATACATAGACATAAATATGTGAAATAACAAAAACAACAAGTAACCAAGGTAACAAGAAATGTTCATAAATGTTACCTTTTTTATGTATGTTCCTGGGGGAACCGGGTTCGATCCCGACTGACGCCAAATATTTCCAATTTTAAATGGCACAAAAGTGACCCCTGTGGCGCACTCTCCACGCCAGCTATGAGTGCCCTTGAGGTGACGCCTGGTAAACGCCCACACGGAAAAATATATCGTCATCATTACCGATGTCTACATGTGTTGTAGATACTGGCACACACAGAAATGGGTAATATGCCGTGATGATATATTTATATTTATTTATTTTTATGTATACAATTTTCTAGACAATATATGCATGCCCGGCAATAACATGGATGGCGAACATGCATCTTCTCAGGAAAAAAATTTCTTTTGCCAGAGGAAAAACTGTCCCAAAAACTGGCAGAGAAGTGATCTGTATTTTTTTTGTATTTATTAAATTATAAGTCTTTGTATATGTCAAATGAAAATATAAAATTTTCTCAAGAGAGATGGAAGATATTTATAAACAGACGGAAAAAATTATCCTCATTTGCATACAGTAACAATTATAATAAACTTATTTTAATTATTTATGAATACATAAAAAGTAATTACACATAATAACATTTCCTGGAACAGCTTTCAATAATGAAAGAACATAAAACAAGTTTTATAACTAATTAATTATATTTTCCGTGAAAAATAAAAAATGTCTCCCGAGTGAAATAAATTTCGAGATTATTTCTGTTACAAATGAGTGACAATTTCTCATGTGATGTGATGTTTTTTTTCGAAAATAAACTTCAGTTGTGTATGTATAGAGAATTATTCCACATGCACTCCGTTAGAATGATGACGTTCATCTTGCTTAAAGCAAGACAAATGATACGTAGTCTTATCTTCATTTGAATACATTACAACTAAGATATCTACAACCAGCAAAAATGTAATTGTTTAGAAAAAAGGAAATTATGGAAATTAAGTAAGTAAGCTTTATCATGATAACGGCCTAGCCCTATAGCGTGTTTGTAAGAATTTATACAAAGATTAATTGCCTTTTAAAATTTTTATAACGATATTAAAAGCGATATAAATTAGGTTAAGAAATAAAATTTTAGTACAAGTTTACTACACACGCAAACTAAATTTAAATTTATTTTATCTATAAAACACACATTAATGTTATAAATTTCTTCAATATGTGCAAGCAACTCTATCACATGAATATAATACATGTATACAGAATATACAGGCTGTAACACGTACACCGACCACTGCCATTATTACCTTTATTATTATAGTTACAAAAAAATACTATAGAACAAAGTTGTAGGGGACCAAGGGGGACATTCTTTCAGAGAATAAAATATTTTTTTAAACCAGTGGTTTTCAAGTTACAACACAAAGTTATATTTTTTCAAATGGGATTCTACATATTTTTTATGCCTATTCGATAGCATATTTTTTTCTGAATTCAACCATGTATTAGTTTTATATCCTTACATAATAAAAATATTGAAAAAAATGCGATGGAAATTTTAATAAATTTTTATTTTTAATATTATTGTACAGTAGACTATGGATGAAAAACAATAACAAAAGAACAAAATATAGCTGCTGTCAAATAATAATTGGCGTACTAATTGTTGTAAATTATTATTCTTTGTGTTTTGAGATTATTTTGTGACAATATGGCTGATGTTTATAGCGCTTCGACACGAATATGAAATCAATATATAATAATTTGATTGGCGACCGAAAAACCGCCTATACATGCATTACAAATAGCGTGTTAGGAGGAGGGGATTACTACCAATGGAAGTTAAGAAATTCAAATTTGAAAGGAGGGGCTAACATTCCAGTACTGCAGTTTCCAAACATAAATTCTTGCATTAAACTTAATAATTTAAATACACCTGTAATTAAAAGTATGTAGACCTATACAGTGTTATGATATTCATTTATTTTATGTAAATATATCTTAAAATAGCATATATTTCAAGAACATTTAGGTACATGATGAAAACAGTTTGATAAAAAACACATAAATGTGACGTCACGTCAATCTTTTCAAAATTCGGGAGACCATAACTCGCTTATTAATAGGAATTTTTTCACCGGATTTTCATCAATAGTCTTAGTTTTCCTAATATTTTCAGATGAAATTATAAAAAAAAATGGAATCCCCCATTCAGATTTTAGGTTACAATTTTATTTACACAGTCATGAATTTGTTAAATAAATAAAATAAATATATCATCACGGCATATTACCCATTTCTGAGTGTGCCAGTATCTACAACACATGTAGACATCGGTAATGATGACGATATATTTTACCGTGTGGGCGCTTACCAGGCGTCACCTCACGGGCACTCATAGCTGGTGTGGAGAGTGCACCACAGGGGTCACTTTTGTGTCATTTAAAATTGGAAATATTTGGCGTCTGTCGGGATCGAACCCAGTTCCCCCGGGTTCGCGACCAGACACTCAGGCAATAATAAACAAGATGACTTTTGTAATAATATCGGGAATGTTTGAATTATGAATTTTGCTAACGGTTATGTGGAAAAAATCTATTTCCACATTTGTTGACAAAAAATGTTCAACTTGAAGGCAAACATTCCCACAATTTATTATGGAAGTATTATTTTTTTAATATAATTTCCTTCCCATACTTTCCACATCAGAAAAGGAAACATATGTACCTATGTATCTTTCAGTAAGATAATTTTCTCTTTATTAAACCCATATTTATCTCTTCATGCAGTTACTATCGTTCTCATTATGCAAATAATATAATTATATGTGATTTATAAAGTAACAGAAATGTTGTCGGACATTATGGGAAAATATGTTCACACTAATTAAAATGCTAATTATGCATGCACGTATTTATTATAATTTAATCATACTTGGTGGTCTGACTGAAAATTAATATTCAATTAAGTTGTCAATCACTCATTACTTTCCAATTGGAACATACTCGATATGAACATTTTTCTTTCACCAAAATAATTTTGCTCTTGTATTATAATCACAAGAGAAATGTTATCTATCTATTATATAGAATAGTAAGACACACATAATCCAAAAATACAAAGCGTGATCAAATTTCAAACACAGAAAATATGATGGCATTCCGCATATGCTGATTTATGCTTGTAGATGTAAAGGAATGGCTATTGTGTAATATCAAAAACAAATTCAGATTCCTGAGGCTAAAATAAGACGATTCAACCAAACTTGCTTCTACCGGAAAGTGTACCATTTAGCCAGAAATCTGCTTCAAAGTTTTTCGAAAAAAATAATCGGACGCTTTATTCGATTTGGATGAAATTTGATATGACAGTTTATATGGTTATAAGTCATCTTTTAAGGTGATACTTGTTATTATTAGTGAACCACTAGTGTATGAAACTTAGGTGTCCCAACATTAATTAGACCGTAACTTTTTAATGGCAATGCCGAAAACGTGAAATTATTTTTCTTCAGAAAGATACATTCAATAGTAAACTTTTGTCTCTCTGTATAATTTGTGATATCTGTTATTGTCAAGTAAAATTCAGAAATTCAATTGTTGCACTTTTTCGTTGTTCGTTATTTCCAAAGCAGCTTTCGATTTACTTTTTTCAATTTAATTTTAGTATAAATAACAATTTTTGTTAATTTTTCTGTTAATTATAAAAATAAATTATTATTGTAAAAATGGGAAATAATCAGACATGCAGTCGTTTGTAAATTATTTATTTCCTGGCCGACGTTTCGACTTTTTTTCACCTGGACTTTCCAATGGGTCGCATAGGGGATCCACTTGCTACTTCACTTTTTTGACTATTTCTAGCCCTGAAGAAGACTTTTGTTAAAATCGAAACGTCGGCCAGGAAATAAATAATTTACAAACGACTGCATGTCTGATTATTTCCCATTTTTACATTCTGAAATCAGTCGATCATCGTAATCAACCAAATTATTATTGTTTTATATCATTGTAAAGCTAAAAAAATCTCCATATAAAAATACCATATCTTAATATGACCTCCATATGAAAAATAAAAGTTGCTATCATTAACTCGTAAATGGTTAGATATAAAAAAAAATTGAGAACTTCTGCAAATTCACCATACAAAAGTGCCTTAAGAAAGTGCAAACCAGAATCTCGTATTATTTCATATAACAAAGTTATAAACAAAAAAAGAAAATCGCTAAATTTACATTTTCACCTGTATCTAGTGACCTATGCATTTTTTCGCAAATAACAAAACACCATTAAAATAGCCTCCTAATGGGGCAACTTTTGTCTAATTTAGCCAACCTCGTAGCTCTTACGGTTCTCGAGATACCAATGCATTCGTACCTTAAATGGGACACCTGTATATCAAAAAGTGTTTTTACTTAGCAACTTAGTGACATAAGTGATAATTGTCTTAGGATAATTATCGGTGTAAGTTTGTTTTAATTGGTTACTTTCGCACACGTGGTCAGCAATAAAGGGATTCAATTAGATAATTTTTTAACCAAAACAATTTCGAACAGAGACTTATTATTAATATAGACCGGCAGTATTTACTCTTAATCAACGGTGATTAAGCTCTGGCTAAAATAACAAATTCAGTTGTTTTTCAATCATTCCAATGTATTTTTAAATGGTAGCCATGGTAATTAGTTAGTTACGGTGACTAAAATTTTGAGTAAATACTACCGGTCATAGTTTTTTACTTCCTTGTACGAAGTAAAGGAAGTATTGTAATCGCGAAAAATTTCGGTTTCCAGATTTCAACGGAAATATCCATTTTGAGCATCCCTGAATCCATTTTGACTAATTTCGTCGTGACGTCTGTACGTACGTACGTACGTATAACTGAAAAACGGGAAGCCGTAGATAGTTAAAATTTTGTATTTAGAACTTTTATAATATCTAGTTGTGCACCTCCCTTTTTGGTCATTACATAACTTGCGGAAGTGGTACTTTACTTGAAGCCTGTAATAGATTTTAATGAAAATCTATATTAAAATATAAACCAAAACTTTTCAAATTTGATATATAAGACTTTTGTGTCAATGGGAATAACATAATAGATTTTAGTTAAAATGGTCTACCCGGAAGTGGTACTTTACTTGAAGCCTATAATAGATTATAATGAAAAACCATATTAAAATATAATCCAAAACTTTTCAAATTTGGTATATAATACTTTTGTACCAATGGGAATAACATAATAGATTTTGGTTATAATGGTTTACCCGGAAGTGGTACTTTACTTGAAGCCTGTAATAGATTTTAATGAAAAACTGTATTAAAATATAAACCAAAACTTTTCAAATTTGATATATAAGACTTTTATGTCAATGGGAATAACATAATAGATTTTAGTTAAAATGGTCTACCCGGAAGTGGTACTTTACTTGAAGCCTATAATAGATAATAATGGAAAACTATATTAAAATATAATCCAAAACTTTTCAAATTTGGTATATAATACTTTTGTACCAATGGGAATAACATAATAGATTTTGGTTATAATGGTTTACCCGGAAGTGGTACTTTACTTGAAGCCTGTAATAGATTTTAATGAAAAACTGTATTAAAATATAAACCAAAACTTTTCAAATTTGATATATAAGACTTTTATTTCAATGGGAATAACATAATAGATTTTAGTTAAAATGGTCTACCCGGAATTGGTACTTTACTTGAAGCCTATAATAGATTATAATGAAAAACTATATTAAAATATAATCCAAAACTTTTCAAATTTGGTATATAATACTTTTGTACCAATGGGAATAACATAATAGATTTTGGTTATAATGGTTTACCCGGAAGTGGTACTTTACTTGAAGCCTGTAATAGATTTTAATGAAAAACTGTATTAAAATATAAACCAAAACTTTTCAAATTTGATATATAAGACTAATGTGTCAATGGGAATAACATAATAGATTTTAGTTAAAATGGTCTACCCGGAAGTGGTACTTTACTTGAAGCCTATAATAGATTATAATGAAAAACTATATTAAAATATAATCCAAAACTTTTCAAATTTGGTATATAATACTTTTGTACCAATGGGAATAACATAATAGATTTTGGTTATAATGGTTTACCCGGAAGTGGTACTTTACTTGAAGCCTGTAATAGATTTTAATGAAAAACTGTATTAAAATATAAACCAAAACTTTTCAAATTTGATATATAAGACTTTTATGTCAATGGGAATAACATAATAGATTTTAGTTAAAATGGTCTACCCGGAAGTGGTACTTTACCTGAAGATGTTATTAGTTTTTTGATTTTAGTAATAAATGCTTGAAATAAAAGTTTTAGAGAATTGAATTCTGCGTCGAAAACATCAATTATGATTAAATTAGCTCTTTGTATTCTCTAATTAAGTTTGCTATGGATTAGGACAAAAAACAAAAAAAAAAAAATGTTGATGTCTAATTATGTCAAATACGTGTAATTTTATGATTGAGTCTGTTATAATACATATTTTAATTATTAACAAAATATGTACAGTGTAACAGGCGTACAAGGAAGTCATGTGCTGTCCACATCAGATATTATTTTTTAGTAGTAGGAGTTGAGTTCAAAATGACGTACGCTGCCCTGTCCCATCTGTTGAGGAGGCTTTTGAAAAATCAATCGAATCCCTTATTGATGATGCCTGTCCCCCAGCTATGAATCAGTATATCTGTCACTCGGCATTACCTCCCCAGCCCTCTAAGCACATATCACATACAATACAATTTATGACTTTTATTTTTCTGCTAATCTGTTTTCGTCCACTTTCAAGATTAATTCTCCAACAAAATAAATAGTTAGTTTCAAACCGAATTTTCTATACCATTTATTTTCCTCCACTCAAACGAACATTGGAAAACTTTCTGACGTCACGTCTAAACTTATCAAAATATAAAAATGGTCGCCAGGAGATGTGGACAATTTAATTAACTGCTGCATTAATATTTCACTTTTTAAAAAATCAAAGTGCGTTTCCATGTACGGAAATTCAAATGAGAACTTTTTAATTGGAATTATTTTCTTTTTTAATTCTGACAGCTGCGTTATGATTTTTCTCAGAAAATATATTTTGATATGAATAAATATTATTTCAAAATAACAACAGTAGAAAAACTTTTCCTCAAAATATATTTTATATTTTTTAGTCATCATCAGTTGTTCAAAAAACATGTTATGCATGACAGTTGAAATGTTCTACATTTTGAATTAAAAAATACATTGTGAAGAAAAGTTGTTGTTATTTAGATTAATATTTTCACGTAACTCAATTAAATACTTTAGTGAAATATAATTTCATTCAGAAAAAAAATCTGTTGTGGCCAGCACAATACCTCTCGCCATTTCTATTTTTGTCATATAAATATTGTATTGCCTATTGTGGCCGAAACGTCTTTTTATAAAAAAAAATCTGATGTGGCAAACACAAAACCTCCCGCTATTTAAATTTTATTAATTTAAATACATACTTACGTATTTAGTAATGCTTCAAACTATATTATGTTCCATTGCATATAACTATTGCTTTATTTACGATTTTCTTTATTATTTAATATGTCACTATTATTAATTTGAAGTGATTAGTTTTTTGACAATGACGTTTACCTGTCAATTACATTCATTTGAAAAATAAACTGTGTAACAAAGGATTTGTGTTTATCGTAGGCTTCGGGATTAAAAAAAGAAAAATGATTTTTAAATTTATCTGTAAAATATATAGAAAAAGTATTAAGGTATACCTGTACAAAATTCAATAATCTTTAATTTTACAATGACATTAAATACGAAAAAATGGCATTTAATGGTATTTTTTGAAGAAAAACCAATATGAGCTTCAAGCAAAGTGCCATTTCCGGTTATCCGATTTACACCAAAATCTAATGGCATCTATTCCTATTAGAATAGGGTAGAAAAACAAGGTTTCAGAATTTTCTGAATGATAGTATTTGAGTTAGAGTGCAAACAAAATTCGTACACATACACACATACACACATACCTACATCTCTGTTCTACGTCTCTAATTCTCTACATATTATTCTATATTATAGTACTATAAATTAATATTAGAATAGAATATATTAGGTAAGTAGTGTGTGCAGTATGAATGTATTGACATATGTGATCATGTAATTGCATATGTAAGCTATTGCAGTATGTGTAAGAGGTTTCTTGTGTTAGTTTAGTGTTAACAATATTACGCTAATATTTGCTTTGGGATATTGGGAATTGATATGTTCCAATAAATGGAGTGTTTAGTTATCAAACTTGGGCTTGAATCACATATCAGGATATTACATACCAAACCAATACATAAGTTAAGTTACATTTTTAATTTGAATTTGTAAACATAATGGCTTAAATCTTATTAATGTAATTCTAATTGTTTTAATAAATAATGGTTCCATTCCATAAAATTTCATAATTGAATGCAATGATATATTTAAATGTTTGTCACGTCTCTGCTTTTCAACCAATCTTGTCATTATTACCTCTCGCTAAGAGAGGTATTGGAATCATGCTAAAAATTGCATATCTAGATTTTACTGGATAAACACGTTTTAAGGTCCCTATAATCTGATTATAACATTTTTACGATGATGCCCGTGTTTGTGTGTGTGTGTGTGTGTGTGTGTGTGTGTGTGTGTGTGTGTGTGTGTGTGTGTGTGTGTGAGGGAGAGAGTGTGTGTGTGTGTTTCTCAAATACTATAAGACTAAAAAAATATTTAACTGCAGTTTCCTCAATTTAACATTCCTGTGAAGAGCTGATTAGGTTTAATAATAGTTTCTTTAAAAAAATCTTCTAAATGTTATTTTTAATAAAATTCTGTTATTACTAAAATTAAAGAATATAAAAATCTCTATCCGATACATTTAAAATTTTTATATCTTCTATGGAGTTAAAGATAGAGATATATAAATATATAAAATAATAAGTTGTAAATGTATCTCGCAGCCTATGGAAAACAAGTGGAAAAATGTTTTTAATTGACAGATAAATGTGAGTGTCAAAAAGCCAGAGACATTACTGAAGACTTTTTCTGGGAAGTTACATTTAATATTTCTTATTTTATTATTAATTAAATATTTATAATTATAGATACATATATTACTTATACATTACATACATTAGAAGAATAAGAGTGAATAGAATAAATTAAAAATATGAAAATATATAAAGAAGATATGTGTTTTTGTCTTAAGCCATCTATCTTACATGAGATATATAGTGCAGGACACCAATCTTGTCCTGAGAAGTAAGGAAAAGAAATGCTCATGAAATAATAATTATTACAGTAACTTTGTGTTTCTAACTCATTAGGGTACGCATATGATCCGAGTATAAACAAGACAGGACCTATTACAAACACAAATTGCACAGATCAACTGTCTATATAGTAAAGGCTATGTAGCTTTAAAACTTATTTGGGCAACTGTTATATGTTGTATTAGGTATGCGGAAAGTAAATTAATTCGTGTGGATTTAAACGGAGCGCATATATTAGACAGTGATTTGTGCTAACATGTTTTCCATGGGTCATCATTTGTGTCCCGGACTATATGTATATTGCCGTGACCATATTACGAGCCCTGCGCCAAAAGAATTCGCCCACTATTTATTATAATTTTTCATATAAAAGGAAATTATTTACACTTATTCAATTATTATTCCTTAACTTACTTTTATGTTTTTAGAGTTAATTAATTGCTTACATAAAATGCGCTATAATAATTAATAAATGTGTAGCTACCTTGTAAAGAGAAGGGATGTAGGCGAATTCTTTTGGCGCAGGGCTCGTATTACATATATTATTAGTGATAAATTCCAACGACTAGTTTTTAACCAATCATGATGCAAAACACTTGAAAATTCAGCCAATGGGAACAGTATTATACTGATAAAACCACGTTACCCCGATAAAACCTCGTTACCCCCGATAATTTTCCGCTATCTAGTAAATAAACAGTTGTTTGTTATTGTTTATAACTGTCAGTGTGACAATTAATGTGTCAAGTTTCATTTTGCGTTGTCTTATCTCACCAAATACCACACGACCTCTCAGATTTTCTCAGATAAACTTTTATTTTTAAGCACTCATTTTTTTTGCTTTTAAGCAAAATCACTCAAGCAAACTGACATTAGGTAAAACGCCTCCTCCTTCGGAATCGGGATTTACCATGCAGTTTGCTTTCGTGTTTGTTACTAAGCAAAAAAAAATGTGCAAAATAAAAATTTATCGATAAAATCAGGAGGTCTTGTAATATTACTTCTGATAATATATTGATTTGTCAAACAGATTTTATATAATTATCTCGTAACCTATGCATTTTTAATGGTACAACTTTTGTCTAAATTAAATGAGAATTAAGATGCATATAAAATCTCCTTGTATGTGAATGGAAAATTATAAAACGCGTGTGACATAATTTTATAAGAAAATAATGTCTTCCCTGGTGTGCGCAGGACACAATTTGAGGCTCGTATTCCGCTCAAAACTTCCTTCCGCTAGAGGAGAACGTTACAATAAATAACACAGGAATTCAGAATTGAATTGCTGTAATAATTTCAAATTTAATCAAGCTCTTAAATCGTGGAAGGAATATCAATTAGATTTGTTGCGTTACTCTTACGAATACTGTTCGTTGTTTGCTCCATTTCTATTACTTTTTGTTTATGAATTTGCAGAGATACTAAATTTACATTAATATTCATTTGCTTAAATGCTGCAGATACTAAACTTAAAAAGATATAGAGCCGAATTCAATACTCATCTTTAGGTTAGTGACAGTCTCTAGTAACCATAGAAACAGCTTGCATCTTTTTCTTATTAATGCGCATCATTGTATATGTCTCTTCTCTCTTTGTTTGCTAATTTTAATTCACAATTATTTTAGTTAAAGTAGTCACTAAAGTGCACAAAAATCGTCATTAAAAGTTCAAAAATGGACTCTAACGTAATCAATTATACGACGATTTTATGCAAATTCAATGTTTCCAACCTTTTTGATAATTATAGTATGTAAGATAATTTGTGCAAGAGTAACTAAATAATTCCGATGAAGTTTAAGATAAAACACATAATTTTGAGTGTTCTTTACAATATCTTTAATATTCGTGATTAACAACATTGAGTGTCAGACATAAACATAACCTATAAAAATAAATATTCCTTTCATATGAACATTTTTAAATAAAATAAAATTTTATATAAGGATTTAACATGTGATTTTAGTTTTATGAAATTTTCTGCACTCCTGTTCGTTTTACGGCTAAAATTGTAGAGTTTTTTTTTAACACATTGTATAATAAAAAAATCTGTTGTGGCCAGCACATGACCTCCCGCCAATTCCATGTTTAAAATAGTAATGAGCTTTAAGTAAAGTATCACTTCCATTGATCGTTTGTAAACAAAATCTACTTTGTTGTTCCAATAAATAGAAAAGTTTGTAATACGAAATTTTGGATTATATTTTGTTATGTTTTTCCTGAAAAATCTGTGAGCAAATACCAACTTTGCGAAGTTTTGGATCATTAATATATTTTAAGAAAAAATCGTCACACACACATTATTGTCAAAATCAGCACCAACTTCCTTATGCTCTAAAACGCAATCAAATTATATAAGAGTATTAAATACCAACTTTGCGAAGTTTCGGATCTTAATATATTTTAAGGAAAAATCGTCACGTACATTATTGTCAAAATCGGAAGTTAGATATTTGGTGATCCAAATACCTAACTTCCTTATGCTCTAAAACGCAATCTGTGTAAATTCTTCGTTGTACATTATCCATTTCGTAAATGTGTAGTTGCAAACTATTATTTGACACTTTGAAATCACGTTCTTATTTGAGAGCTGTTTGATATATAATGCTGCAAACATCAAACTAAAATCGAATTATCCTGTATATCTAATATTTATGTATGGTGGAAAATATATTATTTTTACAAACCTTAATTTCATTACAATCATATTTAAACTACTAAATTCTTCTTAACACGGTTTCATTACTAATTTTAATGTTATTTCTTCGTGACAGTGACATTTGTTTAAATATGTCAAATTTGTTATTAAAGTATTGTTTTTGTTTGACGCAGAGGCAAAGTGATGTACAAAAATAAATTATTTTATAATTCAATATTTAAAGTTATTTCAAGTTATTTACTAAATGCTTATCGTAGAATTGAAGATTGTGCCATTATATTTAATTTGTATTGGTAAAAGTTGCTAAAAAATTATATTCAATGAATTTTTTACAAGAAAAACTGTTAAAAGCTTGTATAAATGATACTTCCGGTTATCCGATATACACTAAAAACTAATGAGCTCTTCCCACATTAGTATAGAATGGGTATACAAAATTTCAATTTTTTCTGATGGATAGTATTCGAGTAATCATGTCCACATGATCCACACACACAAACACACAGACACACACACACACACACACACACACACACACACACACACACACACACACATACATACCTACAGACATCATTGTAAAAATGTTGAAATCGAATTCTGGGGACATCAAAACGTCCTCATTCACTAAAATCTCTATAAGTGATTTTTAGCACGATCCCTATACCTCCCTTACCTAGGGTAGCGGGAGGTAAAAATAAATAATTTTATAAATTGTAGTACATATTATTCTAATATAATATGTAGAAAATCATAATACCCGTACACATCTATTTTGAATACGCAGGGTTATAAAAGAGTATACAATATCAAAGAAAAGAGAAATATATGATATATGTAGTGTACATATCATTTATTCTAGCAGTAGTTATTGCATATGCATATCTTTCTTTTCTTACAAATGTAGGAATGTATATTTTTTCTTTTAGTGTATAGGTAGGTATAGCGGCGTGTGCTATTAAATTGCACATTTTCATCGTGGAAATTCCATGCTTTGATGATATGTTGCACTTTCAGAGTTCATGAGATATATTACATCGTTCGTATATCATACTCTTGCCATAACTATCCAACTTTTGTAGGCCCATAAAATAGCTTTTATGTGCTTTTTCCATATTTTATTACCCATTATTTAATCCTTTTACTGCTTTATTTTTTCATTTTTTAAGTGCATAAAATTTTGTACTTTTCAGTCAGGGTAGACGAACGGGAACCACCCCTCTATACTTTCAAATACGAACTATAAACTATTATAGTTTATTGTTTTTTTTTTTTATTAATGGAAAAGAGATATCGAACTTGATAAATACGTCGTAAAATTTGCTTAATAATAAACATAAAAACTAAAAACTAACTTGTACACAGGTTGTATCTAAACTACGTCGATTGGATATAGGTAAACCACAGATTCTTTGGGCCTTAAATAAGATAATTTAACTAAAATTACCCACATTCGAAAGTGTACCGTAATAGTACAAAATGTACATAATTTGCAAAACTCGTTTTGTTCATTTTGACAAATATTATGTGAGTCAAACAATACCACATTTTCATAACGTATTATGTACAAAATTGTATCTAATTTGCTAAAATAATTTTAAGATGCTCAAAATCAATTTACCAAAGCGTTGGCGTGAAACGAATTTAATTTTTACCTCCCGCTACCCTAGGTAAGGGAGGTATAGGGATCGTGCTAAAAATCACATTTTAGTGAATAAGCACGTTTTGATGTTCCCAGAACCCGATTTTAACATTTTTACAATGACGTCTGTGGATATGTATGTGTGTATGTGTGGATGTGTGGATCTGGTGGACACGATTACTCAAATATTATCAATCAGAATTTTTTAAAATTTGTATATCCATTCTACACTAATGTGGGAAGAGCTGATTAGTTTTCAGTGTATATCGGATAACCGGAAGTATCACTTGTACAAGTTTTTAACAGTTTTTCTTGAAAAAAATTCATTGAATATAATTTTTCAACAACTTTTACAAATAATAACATTTAGTAAATAACTCTAAATAACTTTAAATATAAATTTATAATATAATTTATTTTCATATATCATTTTGCCTATGCCTCAAACAAAAACGAACATTTTAATAACAATTTTGACATATTTAAACAAATGTCACTGTCAGGTTGCAATTACATTAAAATTAATAGTGAAACCGTGTTAAGGAAACCTATATAGATCTCCCTTCTGATGTAGAGAAATTGGATGTAAGTCAATATATAATTCATATAATAATATTAAAGAAATCATTATTGATATATTCTTTTTTTATCAGTTGTCAGTCTCAGTAACTGAAATGAGTTACGTAAAGATTTTTTCTCAAACCGGAGCGAAAGTTGTATTTCCCTGACTAGTCCCGAAAAATTAAAACACGCGAAAAATGCAGAACACAGTAAATTCGCTTTTCTTTATTTACTAACTTACCTTAGTAACGAGAGAAGAACTACTAGATATTTATAGAAAATCATATTTAATTATTAATTTTTATTACAATCAAAGGTTTTAGAAAAAAATTAATACATAACTCGTCAGTAATGTACCATTTTCCTGACTTATCTATAAATAGCTATTACAAAACGCATTTCGTACAAATCACATAAAAAGTGACTTTTCATCACGTCAAAAGGTTAGGTAAAATTCAACTTTTTATAACTGAATTAAATAAAAATAATAATAATTTTACTTCTAGGACGCTATATTCTATTTTAATGTAATTTGGTATGACTCCATATTATTTTCAGAACCACTCACAAATGCATTATTATTAAATCGAATATGTGATATTCATTTTCTATAAATCGTTGTTTACTCAAATTATGAATTTAATATAATACGATGGTAAATCTTTTATAAAAAGAAAAATCTTTTGATCGTTGTACTGGAAAATAAACTTCTGAAACCGTGTAGAATATCATGTTTACATATTAAAATTGTAATTTTTGATATAAAAATAGAATATCCTGTTTAGCTTTCAAGAAATATTAGACAGTTTTTTAAATTGAAAAATGTGGATATAACGAGACTGATTTAGAATATTATCTACCTAGCTATGGTTCAGAAAAAAAGACGAGCCATTCTTCGTTCAAATTATCATCGCGGCATATTACTCATTTCTGGGTATACCAATCTGCTTTGTACAAAAATGTCGGTAATGATGATGTCATATTTTACCGTGCGAGAAGGTTTACCAGGCATTACCTCACGGGCACTCATTGTTGGCGTGAAGAGTGCACCACAGGTGTCACCATTACCATTGTACCATTTAAAAAAATCTGTTGTGGCCAGCACAAAACCTTCCGTCAATTCGATGTATTTTGTAAATATCCCATACCAAAAGTTCCTTGAAAAAGATTCTATATATCCTGCAAAATTGTAACAAGAACACACTATTTTTTACAAATCCATACTGAAAGTTCCTTTGAAAAGATTCTAAAATCCAATATAATTATAATACTAATACGAACGTATGTACATTATTATTGCACTTAACACTTCCTCCTTCTTCAACTTTTCCCTATTTTATTAGAAGTCGCTGTTTCTTACTCTTCTCTTCTACTCATTCCTGTCCAACACATCTTCATGACACAGTTCTTCCTCCCTCAAATCTTCTGTTATACAGTCCTTCCATCTTCTCTTTTGCCTTTCTCGTACTCCTGGCATTATAAATTCCTATCTTGAGGCGAGGCCGCAAATGCAAGTCACTGGCGAGGGACACTGTCACTTATATCACTTTCAGATCATATACTTTCCACTTTGGTTTTGCACTTGACACTGACATCTGTCAATTAGAATTTTCTGATGTTTTCATAATTTTTGCAAAGCTGACTGATTTTTGAAAGTTAATCTCTCTTAATCTCTCTATAATTCTATATCTATTGAATATGAAGGAAAATGTATAATCGAACCATATAGAGAATAAGATAATCTTTCTATTGATAATCACATAAAATATCGTAAATGATATTTAACTGCGTTTTTTCAAGAAAAACTGTCAAGAACTTCAAATAAGGGTACTTCCGGTTGACCAATTATAACCAAAATCTAATCAGCTCTTCATAGGGTTGTAAGGAAGAATAATACGAAAGAATCATAATTTTTAGAATTGTAGTTTTGGAGTTATCGTCGGAGAAATATTTGTCACATACACACGGACACACACACATACACACATACAGACATCATCGTAAAACCAGTAAAATCGTATTGTAGGGACATTAAAACGTGCTTATTCATTTAAAACTCCCCATCGAATTTTTTGACCAAAGACAATACCTTCCTTACCTAAAGGTGACGGAAGGTAATTATCCTATGCATTGGCATAGGGAATTATCTTCACTAGTCAGTATATGCTCGAAGATACAAACCAATAGATATCGTTAGTGTGCCATTCGGAGTTTTATTCATGTGAAGAAGACCTAAAACCAGAATACTAAATCGGGCACAGCCAAAGTGTTTATTTGCATGTTTATAAGATAATAATTATAAACCTAACTTCCAAATAACTGTAAACATAAATATAAATATATCATCACGGCAAATTACCCATTTCTGGGTGTGCCAATCTGCTTTATCGCAGATATCGGTAATGATGATGACATATTTGTACCGCGCGGGCGCTTACCAAGCGTCACCTCACGGGCACTCATTGCTGGCGTGGAGAGTGCACCACAGAGGTCAATTTTGTGCCATTTAAAATTCGAAATATTTGGCATCGGTCGGGATCGAACCCGGTACCCCCAGGTTCGCGACCAGACACTCAGGCACGAGGCCACGGGACCCCATTCTAAATAACTGGTGTCTGTCAAATGTCAAAATAAATTAAATATCAAATGTTTATTGAAACTGTCAGTATTATCAACCTTGGTATTTTAATATTTCTTTGAATAATAATTTAAAAATAAAAGTTAATTAATTCGTAATTGAAGAAATACTATGAAAAACACGTACCTATTACGATACTTGTCTGTCAATATAATATTGTAATTTGAGTTGTCATGTATTTATTATAAATAAAATACATAAATTGTAATTAAATAATTGCAAATATTTTCGATATTTGTAAATGAATGTAGCAAGGTGTTTAATTTGTATTGCAATTAAAATTATTGATAAAAAGTGAGAGTTTATTAATTGTCAATTTGTCGCATTTAAATGAACATATCAAATAAAAACATTTTGATTTAATTCGCAATTACAAACAACAATAATTACCACAAATATGAAAATCAAAATGATAAAACATAATCCTGTCTCTCGACAATTAACACTCGCTGATCGCGGCTTGCCGTGGTGGGTATTTTTAAAACAATCATTGATGACACCATCATCAGTGCAATCGTCGTGTGTGTGTGTGTGTGTGTGTACGTGTGTGTGTGTGCGGATTAGCAAAATGTGCGTGTATTCGCGTGGCGTCCACGTACACCAATCAAGCCTGTGTTTTCGCGCTTGGAGTTACCGATTACTGGTTAACCGATATGCGATGGAACCGTGTCAGCGTATACGCGAACAGGTACGTGTAATGATGAAGCTAAATCGTTCAACACTGGATTATTTTCAAATTGGATGGCAAGCCGAATATTGCTCGAAATTGCAAATGGAATCAAATTCAAAATAATAAATATGGAATCACATATGGAGATGTCCACGGTTTAAACTTAAAGCACAGCAGTGCAGTCTTACATTTATTTATTGAGAATCAACAAACTAATCTGAAATCCAGTTCTAAATAAATTTCTGAAATTTTAAAAATGTATAGTTATGAAAGAAGGACGAAAATAATTATGAAAAAATCTGATGTGGCCATCACAAATCTCCCGCTATTTGATTTTTATTAATTTAAATACATACCTACGTTGTTACAAATGCTGCAAACTATATTATGTTTCATTGCATATAACTATTGCTTTATATACTATTTTCTTTTTAAAATGTCACTATTATTAATTTGAAGTGATTAGTTTTTTGTCAGTTATATTTATCTGTCAGTAACATACATTTGAAATATGAACTGTGTAATAAAGGAATTGTGTTTATCTTAGTCTTCAGGATTTATACAAAAAAATATTTTTCTGTAATATATATAGAAAAAGTATTAGGTAATGGATACCTGTACCTGTAGAAAATTTAATAATCTTTAAATTTCATAATGATATAAACTGCGAAAAATGGCATTTAATGGTATTTTTTGAAGAAAAACTATTATGAGCTTCAAGTAAAGTACCACCGTTTTTCCGATTTACTCCAAAATCTAATGGTTTCTTTTCATATTTGAATAGGGTAGGTTTCATAATTTTCTGAATGATAGTATTTGAGTTAGAGCGAAGACAAAATCCCTACACATACACACACATACACACACACATACATACACACACACATACACACATACAGACATCATCGTGAAAATGTTACAATTGGATTCTAGGGACCTTAAAACGTGGTCATTTACTAAAATTTCGATATGTGATTTTTAACACGATCCCTTTACCTCCCTTACCAAGGGTAGCGGGAGGTAAAAATTCGATGATGAGTTTATAATGAATAAACACGTTTTAGGGTCCCTAGAATACGATTTTATTAGTTTTGCGATATGTGTGTGTGTGTGTGTGTGTGTGTGTGTGTGTGTGTGTGTGTGTGTGCAGTGGCGTTCCCAGGATTTTGGTCCGGGGGGGCGACTAAATAATTTCATGTACCTACTTATTTTTTCATATTTCTTTTTATAATACAAAGATATTAAGGTAGGAAGGTTAACATTAAAAATATAAGAAACGTTAAACAAGAAAATAAGATATTTTACATAAGAACATGAACAAAAATTATTACTTTTCCAACAACTATATTAATATTTCGGTGATTCGGTGAATGTGTGCTAAACCTGTTAACCTCTCTTCGTCCATTTTATTTCGTAAATACGTCTTTAATCGACGAAGTGTTGAAAAACTCATCTCTGACGATGCTGTTAATTTTTTTTTCACTTAAAATACTTAAATTTGAAACGACAACAAAAGCAGAAATGATTGCTATCCCTTCATCTATAGTGAATACGAATTGAACATCCATATTTAATAAAACGAAAGACTGAGCAATATGTAAGACCTCTACAAATGATAATCAATCTGTATTAGGTGGCTATATTTGGGTGTCATATTATCATTTTTTATTTCTTGTAGATCAAGAATTTCCAACACAAATATGAAAGACAAAGATTACATACTTTTTCGGCGTTCCCCTAATTGCGTGTGTGTATATAAAAAAAATATGTTGGTCTAGGGGGGGGGGGGGGGGGCGATCGCCCCCATCGCCCCCCCTCTGGGTACGCCACTGTGTGTGTGTGTGTGTGTGTGTGTGTGTGACAAATTTTTCTCTGACGATAACTATATACCCTTTTGAAATCTCGTCAATGAATTGGAAGAATATCGAGCATTTAGAAGAGTAGGATGAAACTTGTTCATAGAAAGAATAGATATGATTAGATTTTTTTGTGTGTACCAGAAATGTCAAATACAATACTTATATAGCCTAATATGAAATTGGTGAGAGGTATTGTTTTGGCCACAACAGATATTTATTACTTAACTTTAAAATTGTAAAAAATGCGAAACCGGTTCATTCTAGTGTTACACTAACCCTGTATTTTTCTTTATAAGTCTTTATTTTGTAACCTCAACCTTAGCAACATTTCCACCTTACTAATGTATTGAAATCACGCTATGTTCCACAAGTGAGTTGGCACGACCCCCAGCATTTACAACTCCTTTACATCTACAGGTTTGTGGTCTCTTCTGATTGGAACAAATTGAGTGTCCCGTCCCAGTCGTACTCGCTGCAATTGCGATAAAGGCGGTATAATTTTTAAAGACCTTTTGCATTTTATGGCCGACTTAGATCCATTGTAAAACACGAAAATCCCGAGTGGTCGTTCGGAAGAGATTCTTTTGTCGTTGGGAGATCAAACGAGGAGAGCAGTTATTTCTTCAAACGGTTTAATGATAGCGATTTGTTGATTGTCAGGCAGATGCGATTTTATTCACGTTTACACTGAAACGATTGATCGGTTTTTTTTTTAAATACTTATTCGTACCTTATTGTAAATTTGAAGTTTACGTATCTATTGCTTATTCTTAATTTTAAGTTGCTGTATAGGAACAAAAAAAATCAAATAATTGTACTAAGTTAAACCTTAAACCTTGATCAATGTACCTTTTCAAATAACTATTAGGGCCAGTTTTTCAATATCTGGTTAGAATTTTGACTAAGAGTTAAATAAACAAAATTGAAACGAAATGAACTGTCAAATGACAGATTTATCATTGCTGTCAACAAAACGATGCAATATTGTTTACTTAATTAGAAGTTAAAATGTTAACCAGAGATTGAAAAGCCGCTCTATAGAAATTGAAAAAAGTGTTTCATATAAAATTTTATTGTATTTTTATAGTCTATTTACTGGCATAGACAAAATTCTGTTCGATTAATATCTTTGTCAGTTTTTTCTTCGATTATAACACAAAATGGCATATTTCACGGAAAGATCAGATCTAGGTTGATTAAGCTCTTTTTTACTCATTTTGATCAATACTATATTCTCTTAATGTTAGGCCCGAAGACAGTAGCGAAAAAAAAAATGCCTCGACAATGTACAAAATTAAAAAAAAATTGTTTTGTCATGCAAAAATATGTTTTCTTTCCAACCAAAAAATCTGAATGAGCATTAAATTAAAAAATCTGATGTGGCCAGCCCGTAACCTCCCACTGGGTATTTAACCATGCAGTAGAAATAAAGCAATCATTATGTTCAAATATTTTTACATTCATTCATAACAATTTTTAGAATTAAAATCAAAATAGTACTCGCATCTTGACACAAAGTCTTTTCAAACCCGTATTCTGGAAGACAATGAAGCAAATCAATAATACTTCTAATATTTATGTATGATTGAAAATATATTATTTTTACAAACCTTAATTTTATTAGATTCAAATACATATATTATTACTACATTCTCCTTAACACAGTTTCATTATTACCTTCCGTCACCCTTAGGTAAGGAAGGTATTGTCTTTGGTCAAAAAATTCGGTGGTGAATTTTTAATGAATAAGAACGTTTTAAGATCCCTAGAATACGATTTTACTAATTTTACACTGATGTCTGTATGTATGTGTGTGTGTGTGTGTGTGTGTGTGTGTGTGTGTGTGTGTGTGTCCGTGTGTGTGTGTATGTGACAAATTTTTCTCCGACGATAACTCGAAAACTACAATTCTAAAAATTATGATTCTTTCGTATTTCTCTTCTTTACAACCATATGAAGAGCTGATTAGATTTTGGTTATAATTGGTCAACCGGAAGTACCCTTATTTGAAGTTCTTAACAGTTTTTATGTAAGATGATGTATGAATATAATTTATATTATAAATTTATTTTTAATGTTAGAGTTATTTACTAAATACTATTATCGTAGAAATGAAGATTATACCATTATATTTAATTTTTATTAGTAAAAGTTGCTGAAAAATTATATTCAATGCAATTTTTTCAAGAAAAACTGTTAAAAGCTTGTATAAGTGATAATTCCGGTTATCCGATATACACTAAAAACTAATGAGCTCTTCCCACATTAGTGTAGAATGGGTATAGAAAATTTCAATATTTTCTGATTGCTAGTATTTGAATAATCGTGTCCACAGGATCCACACATCCTCACACACATTTTGCTATCCACATTTTTTCTTTTAACAAAATTTTTATTAATTAGCCAGAAAAAAAATATGAAATTTGATTACATATTTGAATTACCGCCATGTATGACGTAAAATTACGCCGCACCAATGAATGGTCGTAAAGTCATAGCATTTGTTTGTACGGGTAATGTAGATCTCCTGTTTGACGTTTCAACAATAGTTTGGAGGTTAGTATTTTAATTTGTCTTTTTCGTATCGATATTTTAAATTACATGTAACTACCTATGTGTTTATTTGTGAAGTAATTAATATATTTGAGAGCCCAGAGAGAGAAAAATGTCAAATTCAAATTAAAACTTTCTCGTACGCAATGCCATCTATGAGTTACATTCTTAAACATGGTTCTCTTCTTCAGTCCAATGTAATGACGTCACAGAAAATTTTCTTTTTTAATTTACTAAAAAAACAAATAACTTTTTAAAAATAAAATTTATATTTTTATAAATGTTTTCAACATAACATTACGTAAATAAGTGATAGAAATTGGATTTTCAGTACCACGCAAGTAGCCCATTGTTAAAATGCAAATTTTGTTTTCCACGGCCTACCTGATTCTAGCGTAACCCTGCTATATTATTGGCGGGTAGTGTATAATAAATAATCGTTTTCCTATTAAAATGCAATCGAGAGCTGTCTGAATCGTACAAGAAGAAAATTCTAATTCCGTTATGAAGGTTTGGGGACTTATTTAAAAACATCGCTTACGCCGGTCATATTGGAATTTTTAACTTTTAAAATACCAGCACTGGAATCCACTAAATACCAACCCTGCTCCCTCGTCGTCGTATTCCAGTTTCGAATACCAATAACATCTCTAAGACAGGGAAAATTCATGGAAATATATCATCATACAGAATAATGAAATTTCTCCCGGCAAAAATAAGATAGACTGTTTAATATCTCGAGGTATGTGGAAGATTGAAAAATATAAAATAATGGAATATACCACGGTAAATGGAATCTGCGTATACGCACCGCCATATATACAGAACATAAATGGTGTTTTCTTTGCTTCGTTCCTGAATGTAGACTTATGATCATTTCAAACCCAGCCCAACATAATATTACGTCGTTCAACGTAAATGATTCTCGGAAACGAGTTACTGTATGCGCAAAACATGCTCGCAAATTTTAAACGTGAATGCATAATTGTACGGTACATAAACCCTTTAAAACTTTTTACAGGGATACAATATAAGTATCCTAATTAAAATATAGCATGCTAAATTTTCATATTCTTAGAACATTTTATTTTAAATTTTTCCAAAACATAAATTTAAAGAATATAAAATTATTTTCGCATGATCTCGGATCTAGAATTATAAATGTAGGTGAATATTTTTTCCAACTCTACACTAAAGTGCCATTTTAGCTGTTTTTTGGCGATACACTGATTCAAAACTGGTTTGAACCGAAACGTCATCAATTTTGAACCAGTTGCATAAATGACGTCATAAGTTCGTACTACGCTAAAATGAAATGTTTTGAACCACGGACATCCCGCGAGTATTTGTCATTTTAAGTTTCTAACCTTAAAAATTAAAATGAAATGCAGTAATAGTAATATCATAGTAAGTATGTTTTTTTTTATTTGTATTTAACGGCAAATGATTTTCCATTTTAACATTTACTAGTTTATTCGGTTTATTATTACTCATTTTGGTACTTAAATAATATTAACCTAAAAACAGATTGTTTTGAACCGGCTGACAAAACGGTTTGAACACAGTTTAAACGCTTGCGTCAGTGACGTCACCGTTTCAACGCTAAAATATAATGGTTTGAACCAGGTTAAACCGTTTTTGAAACAGTGTACTCGTATCGCCAAAAAACAGCTTTTATCTATTGAAATCTGTGTTGAAACTATTCTCTGGGAACCTCCTTGTTAGAAATAAATATAGATATTACTGATCCAGGATTTTTACCTCCCGCTACGCTTGGTAAGGGAGGTATAGGGTCCCTAGAATCCAATTTTAACATTTTCACGATGATGTCTGTATGTGTATGTGTGTCTGTGTATGGATTTTGTCTTCGCTCTATATAACTCAAATACTATCATCCAGAAAATTCTGAAACCTTGTATTTCTAACCTATTCTAATATGAAAAGCCATTAGATTTTGATGTAAATCGGATAACCGAAAATGGCACTTTACCTGAAACTCATAATGGTTTTCTTCAAAAAATACCATTAAATGCCATTTTTTCGCATTTTATGTCTTATGAAAATTAAAGATTATTAAATTTTCTACAGGAATACATTAATACTTTTTCTATATATTTTACAGATAAATTTTTACAGATAAATTTAAAAAAAATTTTCTTTTATTAGTCGCGAAGCCTAAGATAAACACAATTCCTTTGTTACACAGTTCATATTTCAAATGAATGTAACAGACAGGAAATGTCACTGTCAAAAAACTAATCACTTCAAATTAATAATAGTGACATTTAAAAAAATAAATAGTAAATAAAGCAATAGTTTTCTGCAATGGATCAGTTTGCAGTGTTCGTAAATACGTCAGTACATATATGGAATCAAAATAAACAAATGATGAACTATTACAGTATTTTTCATTTGTTTCTTAATAATTTTCAATTTTTTCACCCCAAAAAAACAATAATTCATCTTTTATTCGTGTGTAAAACAAAAGAATGTAGACTTGTTATATATCATTGAAAAGCTTAAAAAATAAGCAAAAAGTTGAGACTATTTTCAACATAGGTTGCCATTTAAAAAATCATAAGTTTGTGTTATATCTCAAGAATTATGAAGTTTCCAAAAAATCTAATTACGCCATTTTATTTTACCTAAAAAACGGTATAAAATTTGTTAAAACAATTTTTCTCTAACTACCATAATAAATGAGTTATAAGATATTTTCGAAATGAGCGAAAAACAAGTTTTTGCCTGTAGGTCAGACAAAAGAAGATCGAAAATTCCTGTGGTGACTATTAAACTTTTCTCAAAAAGTTGACTCTGGAATGTGCAAACGATTTTGCTCTATCATTAATATTTCCCGAGATACCCTAAAAAAGCATCGAAAATGAGACACCCCATACATTGCTAAAAGTTAACTATTGATATACCGGCCCTTATAGGATGCTTATAGGATAGAGCTAGTATCAGATATGGTATATTAGAAAATTATAAGTTTTTCTCATATTGAACGAACGAAGTTGTACAGGACAGAATCAAAAGCTCTCCTCTTCTCTCGTCTTTGTGTTTAATTTATTTTTATGGCTTCCGAAAGGTTGGTACATTTTTGCGTGTAATGTGTGGCAACCTTGTAACTCACTCAGCATAACGGGATAAAATATGGGCAAAGTTGGCAATGCTAATGTACACTTTTAAGTGGGGAGAGTGCCCTTCCTTCCATCTCGCCCTTTGCCCTGCCCTGCCCTCCCTTGAGCCCTTGTGTAAATAGTGCCAGAGGTTTTACAGCCATATCGATTTGAACTCGGAACATTTTATTTTATACAAAAACTTGGAAAATGGAAAACTGCTATGATTGAATTTTTATGTATTGGGGCGAATTGGTTCTCTTTCTTACTGACCTACAAAATCATTTCCGGTTATTGATGTTTTACAGGAAATCTATAAATTCACCCAGTATATAAACGCATTTTCATAAAGAAAGAAAACCCAAATTTAATTCCAATAAATTTCCTCTATCTTGTTACGACTGAAGACGATTATTTATTACAAGCTAATAACTATTTCTCGAAAATAAATTTTTCTTATTCACCTGTATAAAGTCAAATTTTTGACCCTGTTTTACTTAAAACCATGGCAACAAAGTTTAACTTAATTTCTTTATAATAAAATAATTATGTATAGGCCATCCAGCGAATCATGCGGTTTACGTCATCGTTTAGGGATTTTTGAAATTTTCTTTATTTTTTTAAATATATTTTATTAACTGTATTTTATTGTTTTTTTTTTATTATTATCATGTATTTGACACCTTTAATAGAAATAATTATATTTGGATATATATTATTATTAAGTAAAATTTTGTTAATTTTTGCAAAATGACGTTTGATTATATTTTTTTAATATTGGTAATTCTGAACATGTATATTACTAAATATTATATGTCTATATTATACTTTTCAACGTGTATTGTGATTTCATTTTGTTTTTGGTTTCGTTGTTCATTGTCAAAATGTCAAATGCTCTGTCATGTCAAATTCAAAAGCTTGTAGTTAATTTATTGACTTATTTTGAAAATGAAAAATAGATTGGTGGGTTTTTACTTTCACTGAAATCTAATATTGAGGTAATATTTGGTTCTATTTGTTAGTAATAATTTGAAAATTAAATCTATATGTACAGCGTGTGGCAAACGCTATACGCAATGTATAGAAACAGTGAGAAATTGTATGGTATGCAGTATTCTGTATTTTTTTAAGGATCTCACATAATACTAGATAGTTTGTTGCGTATACTACAAGAATGAAGTATTTATAACGGCGTAAGCAGTATCGTTCAGAATATTTTAAACAAAATTGGATTTCGCTGGAAAAATATTATACCAGACGTGTTTTTAAGAAAAATTTGGGTTTATGAAGGTAACCCACAGATTTTAATCCGTTTTACATTGCTCATGTAAACTTTTTAACATATGACGTCATTTTTTCTAGTGATATTGTATTTATGACGTAAACCGCTTGATTCGCTGGATGGCCTTTACTTCTTATTACCTTTCATAAATTAATTTATAAAAATCTGTTGTGGCCAGGACAATACCTCTCGCCATTTCCATTTTATGTTATATAAGTATTGTATTGCACGCTGCTATCGAACCGCGTTTCAAAAAATTACAGAACTTGATTCAAATATTATTTTTTTTATTCTGTTTAACTTGACTTTCTGCACACATACAATTACTAATTATATCTATTTTTTATTTTATGAGAAAGTTTCTAAATGTCAGAGATTCTTTCAATTCATTAACAAGATTGGCGGCATTTTTTATGGATATGTGCATTTTACCTATAATTTTAAATATTTAATTAATAAAACAATAAGAAATATTAAATGTACTTTTCCAGAAAAAGCTTTCCGAATGTCCCTAAAACTGTTGATTTTTGACACTGACATCTGTCATCGCCAAATTTTAATAATCATTTTAGGCGTTATTAAACAAAATTTCACGTAACCAAAAAATAGGGAATTTCTATTTTTACCTTCCGCTACCTTTGGTAAAGGAGGTATAGGGATCGTGTTAAAAATCACATATCGAGATTTTACTAAATGACCACGTTTTAAGGTCCCTAGAATCCAATTTTAACATTTTCACGATGATGTCTTTATGTGTGTATGTGTATGTGTGTAAGTGTGTGTGTGTGTGTGTGTGTGTGTGTGTGTGTATGTATGTGTGTATGTATGTGTGTATGTGTAGGGATTTTGTCTTCGCTCTAACTCAAATACTATCATTCAGAAAATTTTGAAACCTTGTATTTATACCCTATTCTAATATGAAAAGAAGCCATTAGATTTTGGTGTAAATCGGATAATCGGAAATGGCACTTCTTTACCTGAAGCTCATAATGGTTTTTCTTCAAAAAAATACCATTAAATGCCATTTTTTCGCATTTTATGTCTTATGAAAATTAAAGATTATTGAATTTTCTACATGAATACATTAATACTTTTTCTATATATTTTACAGATAAATTTAAAAATATATTATTTTTTTTAATTAATTAATGTAACTGACAGTAAATGTCATTGTCAAAAAACTAATCACTTCAAATTAATAATTGTGACATTTTAAAAAGAAAATAGTAAATAAAGCAATAGTTTTATGCAATGGAACAGTTTGCAGCGTTAGTAAATCCGTAGATATGTATTTAAATTAATAATAATTAAATAGCGGGACGTTTTGTGTTGACTACATCAGATTTTTAAATTCTTAATCCAAAAAAAGTTCAACAATCCCATTGTAGTATTTGTATTTTGTCATCTTTGAATTAATTCTTATAATTGTAATGTTTGTTAATGAATCCATCTTTGTTCTTATAGTGAGATGAGTAGGGCATTATTATTTACGACAATGGCTTTATAACACTTGGCAGAAGAGGGTGTAGATTTGAATCTTGACTCGCTAATAAAAAACAGCCCCTTCAAATAGTCTTATTTTTACTGGGGATCGCAGCACAGCTACAGCAACCCTCGTCCGCTGAGACCTGCGGTTTATAATTCGCTTTCTTTGTGTTAATTAATGACAACAAAATGCCACATTTTCACCGGAGATAAAACCATTCCCTAGCACTAAACAGGATGATAAACAAGATGTATTTTCGTATAGAGACATCAAAAAGAAGCCACCAACTCCGTTATCATTTTTCTTTTAATAATTCTAAGCAGATTTATTGCTGGGTAATATGAAAAAATACGAAGAGAAGTTAGATTGTTAAAGGGAACTGTTTTGAAGCTTCGATATACTGTGTAAATTTTAAGGGACTCCAGTTCTTATAGAAAACAGGTAAAACAAAAATTATTGCCAGATTTACTATCTATGGGGTTAGAATGAACCAATCGGTTGGACTTGGGACAAATGCAACAGTATTCCAAGCAGAAGTACACGCAATTTTAACCAGCGTGCAATTACTATTGGAGAAAAACTACCACAATAGAAGAATCTCCATAGTAACAGACAGCCAAGCCGCACTTAAGGCACTGAACTCGTGTGAGGTAGGCTCAGGACTAATTCTGGACTGCATCCACAGATTGAATGCCTTAGGAGCGAGGAATAAATTAAGATTGATATGGGTACCCGGACATTCAGAAATTGAAGGAAATCGGGCAGCCGACCATCTTGCAAAAGATGGGACATATATACCTTTTATAGGACTAGAACCTGCTTGCGGAATAACTGCGCAAACAGTTAAGCAAGAACTTAATACTTTGCTTTGGCAATGGCTCAAACGGCATTGGACAGCCACATCAGGCCAAAGACATTCTAAGCTCTTCCTGAATGAGCCATCCAAGAAAAGAACAGACAACTTACTTGTAATGAGCAAGCAAGATGTCAGACTAATAACAGGACTGGTAACAGGACACTGTCAATTAAATAAACATTTGAATAGGTTGGGCCTCAAACAAGAACCAACATGCAGAGGATGTGGAGAAGAGGATAAAATCCCTGAACACTTAATATGTCACTGCGAAGCATTTATGGCAATCAGACATAGTCTTTTGGGAGCAAAGAAATTGCACACTGAGACACTAAAGGACATTAGTTTAAAGAAAATCTTGGAGTTTACAAAACATACAGGGCTCCTAGAATATGATGAAAACACGGAGGGTACAATAGACCAGAAAGGTCGCAGTACAGGGGCATGAATGAACCACCTCCCGACAATAATAATAATCTATCGGTTAAACATTGTATGCTTTTTATAATCGTTCTTTGTCTTATTCATTCAAGAATGAAGAATAGTATATTATGTTACTAGGAGTTGAAATAGGCCTTTTGTGTTGATTTCATATTTTGCGCCCGAGGCGGAAGCTGAGGCTTTGCAAATTGAGCGAAACACAAAAAGAATGTTCAACTCCGAGTGACATAGGTATACTATTTTTTCTTCAAGCATTCCGAAGTAAACTTGATGTATACAAAATGCAAATATGTCATTTCAGAGGTTTCTTCTACCATTTTGTACAATAAAACGTGGCTGCTTGCCTTAGTGACTGGTCGCGAACCTGGGGAAACCGGGTTCGATCCCGACAGACGCTAAATATTTCCAATTTTAAATGGCACAAAAGTGACCCCTGTGGTGCACTCTCCACACCAGCTGGTAAGCGCCCACACGGTAAAATATATCGTCATCATTACCGATGTCTACATGTGTTGTAGATACTGACACACCCAGAAATGGGTAATATGCCGTAATGATATATTTATTTTATTTATTTATTTTACTAAACTACGCAATACAACTGTCATTCGTCAGAGCTGCTGTTGTAGGTGCTACCAGGCTACCACCAGTGGTATATAAAACAAATAACATTATTGTACGCTGTGAAATAATATTTATATTATTGTACGCTATAAAATATTTTTCATTATTATACTAGTAACAAAATGATTATCTTCTATATCGTGTATTTAAAAGAAAAAATTTGTTGTGGCCAGCACAAGACCTCTCGCCATTTCTATATAAGTATTGTATTGCACTTCGCTATCAAACCGTCGATTTATAACAAAAAATTACAGAACTTTACCCAAATATTGTTTTTTATTATATTTAACATGTCTTCTGCACACATATAATTCTAATTATATCTATTTTTCATTGTATGAGGAAGTTTCTAAATGTCAGAGATTCTTCCAATTCATTAACCAGATTGGCTGTATTTCTGATGGATATATGCATTTTACTTATAATTTCAAATATTTCATTAATAAAATAATAAGAAAGATTAAATATACTTCCCAGAAAAAAACTATCAGAATGTCACTAAAACTGTTGATTTTTGACACTGACATATATCATTTACAAACTATGTTATAAACATTTGAATTTGTCAAGTGGTTTCCTTAGTGCCTTAGCCTCTGCGATTAGAATATTGTATATATTATAGTGTCTTTAACTCTAAATTTATACAAGATATAACAAAAATTTTAAGTGTATTATATGGAGAATATTGTTCTTCAATATTTGTAATAACAAAAAATTCCAAAAAATTTCTAAGGAACTACTACTTCCGGTTGTCCAATTGTTACCAAAACCTTTTCAGCTCTTCCCAGGAATATCAGATTGAGGAAACTGCAGTTAAATATTTTTTAAGTCTAGTTTTTCAGGAATCGTCCCTCCAGCATACACACACACACACACACACACACACACACACACACACAGACATCATTTTAAAAATGTTTTAATCGGATTCTAGGAACCTCAAATCGTGCTTATTCAATAAAATCTGGATATGCGAATTTTAGCATGAATCCAATACCTCTCTTAGCGAGAGGTAAAAAGAGTATTTCAATTTTCAATTATAAAACATCTAAAATTATTTCCACATAATAGATTTTGCATTATCTTGTAAACTAGAAGCATTACTTTGTCCTAGTATTCCAGCAGCAATATAGTGACGATATGTCATTGTCAGCTCGTCCCAGTTCTGATTTAAATTGCTAAACCATCTTCCATTAGATGTTCATCACATGTTACATGACAGCAGTCGATCAGAAGTGGAAGTGAGTTGGACAATACATTTGAGTTGGCTAGTGGTGGATGCTGGATGCAGTGCATTATCGCATCGCGTCCGTGTTGAGTGCGAAATGACGTTTTGTATCGATTGCTCTGCCATTGAGTGAATCTTATCTTCAACAAGCAGACTGCTGCACAGACAATGCCACTGCACGATCAACCCACGGACTAATAAATGAAGAAAGGATAGGGTTTAGGGTTTTAAAGGTGTTAAAATAAAGCAAAAAATCTTACGTGGCCAACACAAAATCTCCCGCTGTCGCTATTTAATTTTTATTAATTTAAATACATACCTACCTACTTATACTAATGCTGCAAACTATATTATATTCCGTTGCATTAACTATTGCTCTATTTAATATTTTTTTCGCGATCGCCCAAAATGAGCTCTTTCTGATCACTATTTAGACCGGAAAGTCCTTCTTTGCTGAGCTAGCTCGGAACGTTGTCTATAAGGGATCGGAAAGTACTTTACCGATCCCGGGACCGGTAAAGCTAAATGTTTCCATGGAGATCAGTTGTTTATTTATTTCTTATTTGCACGCAGTAAAAAATAAAATAATACTTTTTTATTCTTTTTTCAGGATCGCAAAAAAAAAATCTGATGTGGCCAACACAAAACCTCCCGCTATTGAATTTTTATTAATTTAAATACATACTTACGTATTTACTACCGCTGTAAACTGTTCCATTGCAGAAAACTATTGCTTTATTTGCTATTTTCTTTTTAAAATGTCACTATTATTAATTTGAAGTGGTTAGTTTTTTGACAGTGACATTAACTGTCAGTTACATTCATTTGAAATATGAACTGTGTAACAAACGAATTATTGTGTTTATCTTAGGCTTCGCGACTAATAAAAAAAATTATTTTTAAATTTATGTGTAAAATATATAGAAAAAATATTAATTCAATAATCTTTAATTTTCATAAGACATAAAATGCGAAAAAATGGCATTTAATGGTAATTTTTGAAGAAAAACCATTATGAGCTTCAGGTAAAGTGCCATTTCCGGTTATCCGATTTACACCAAAATCTAATGGCTTCTTTTCATATTAGAATGGGATGGAAATACAAGGTTTCAGAATTTTCTGAATGATGGTATTTGAGTTAGAGTGAAGACAAAATCCCTACACATACACACACACATACATACACACACACATACAGACATCATCGTGAAAATGTTAAAAATGGATTCTAGGGAACTTAAAACGTGGTCATTTACTAAAATCTCGATATGAGATTTTTAGCACGATCCCTATACCTCCCTTACCAAGGGTAGCGGGAGGTAAAAATATTGTACCTAACATGACCTGAAAGTGTCTATACTGAGCTCACAAGTTTCCAAAGCTCGCCTACGGCTCGCTCTGGAATATGCTTGCTCACCCAGTAAAGTATCACTTTCAGGTCTTGTTACGTAAATTACTATTTTCTTTTTAAAATGTCCCCATTATTAATTTGAAGTGATCAGTTTTTTGACAGTGATATTTACCTGTCAGTTAATACGTATATTTGAAATATGAACTGTGTAACAAAGGAATTGTGTTTATCTTAGACTTCGGGATTTATAAAAAAGATTATTTTTTAATTTATCTGTAAAATACAGGCTGTCTCTTAAATAGGGGGACATGGCTTAACCACAGATTCTTGAGGCTAAAATAAGACGATTTAACCAAATTTGTTTCTACCGAAAAGTTTACTATTTAGCCAATATTCTGTTTCAAAGTTCTTTGAAAAAAAATTAATTTTGCTTATAATAACAGAACGCTTTATTCGATTTGGATGAAATTTGGTATGACGGTTTATATGGTTGTCATTTTTTAAGATATTACTTGTTATTATAAGTGAACCACTAATGTATGAAACTTAGGTGTCCCAACATTGATTAGACCGTAACTTTTTAATGGCTACGCCGATAATGTGATTTTTTTTTTTTTTTTAGAAAGATACATTTAATAGTAAATTTAGGAAAAAAACAGGCCGTAGGTTCCATTAATTATGACTAATAATCATAATCGTCTTTATTTATAAAAAATAGGACGTTTCGGACATTATTTGTCCATCTTCAGCAATTACAAAGTGTGTGTTTCAATATATTATAAAGTTTCTTTAAGAGTTACACATTTTTGTGAATGCCCAAATCTTGTCTAGAATTACATCAGAAAGTCTTTAGTAGTTGAAAAAGACATGTTGCCACTAACTTTATAATATATTGAAACACACACTTTCTAATTGCTGAAGATGGACAAATAATGTCCGAAACGTCCTATTTTTTATAAATAAAGTTGATTATGAATGTTAGTCATAATTATTGGAACCTACGGCCTGCTTTTCCCTAAATTGAAACTTTTACAACGTTCCCGAATCACCCATTTCTATTCAATAGTAAACTTTTATTTCTCTGTGTAATTTGTGATATCTGTTACGGTTCACACAGAAAATAATAAAACCTGAGTGACTGCACCGTGAATTAAGTGTCGTTTCCGGTTATTCAATTTACACCAAAATCTAATGGTTTCTTTCCATATTAGAATAGGGTCGAAATACAAGGTTTCAGAATTTTCTTAATGATAGTATTTCAGTTAGAATGGAGACAAAATCCATACACATACACACACATACACCCACATACACCCACATACACACACACACACACACACACACACACACACACGCACACACACACACAAATAGAGTCATCATCGTGAAAATGTTAAAATTGGACCTTAAAACGTGGTCATTTACTAAAATTTTGATATATGATTTTTAGCACGATCCCTATACCTTCCTTACCGAGGGTAGCGGGAGGTAAAAATGGAACTATTGCACCTTCATTCATAAAGAAGAAAAGAAATATGTAGTTGTTGTGGTATAATTATTATTTTTTTTTTTTAATTATTATTATTTTATGGCTGCAAGAACTTCTTGACTGGAAAGGTGATGAAGGAAAGAAAATTACTGGATTTCAGTCAATTATTAAATATATTTTCCGCCTCTACCGGTTTCCATACCTCATGTGTCTTCTTCAGGAGCTACAATAATATAACAGATTTTGAAAAAAATATTTTTAAAAAATACAAACATGTGTAACTTACGTGAAAATTTTTAGATTGTAAAACATGGATACATATATAAGACAATAATAAATATCATATAATACATACAATGGTCGTCAAAATTTAAAAAAATAAATAAATAAATAAATACATTAAAAAACTCATGTAGTCGTCAATAAAATAAGATATAAACCTTGATTTAACAATGGCACCCTTTAACTGAAGAAGACACATGAGGTGTTGAAACCGGTAGAGGCGGAAAATATATTTTATGTCTTACTAGTATGTTATTGTTTTATAACAACCTCAACATTAGGTCCGTTATTGAGTAAATAATACCCTAGGGCGTATTAAGTTGCTATGGTAATGTTGACAACAAACTGAGGTTAATAATACTGATACTAACATAAAATGCAGTTAAGGTTAAGAAGCATTGTGAATTGTAGTCGTTTATAATCATATTTGTTTCATCACTGTAACAATGTTCTTCAGTAGTATTAGTTTAATTTGTAATTAATTGTAGTAAATAAATAATTCGGCAAAAGTCATTAATCTAAATTTTGTTGTTGTTGGTCATTATCAAAAACTTAATATTTAAAGTACTTTTCGGAATTTTCTTATAACAGATATTGTATTTGCCGAATTATTATTATCTCGTTGTTTGGCAAACATCATCGGTCTGATTCTCATGGGTCATGAGAATGTGAGTCATCTGGATCTTGACAAGGGTTGTTTCTCTCGTGATGCTTCTGATGAACGCGGTACGTGATTGGTGCGCTGACGTCAGAACTGACCAATAAGAATCCAGATTGGTGATGTAGTGTCAAACAATGGGATAATCAGAGACAATAAATTGACGACCGAGGGGTTAGTCGGAGTTAGTCGGAGTAAGGAGCCGTTAGTTAGTCAAGATGTAAGTGTAAATATTCATAGTTGTGTAAGTTAACAATAATATTTTTAACAATGTAACTTTTTCCTCCCGGTTTCTAAATTGTGTTATAAAATTCTACTTGTTTTTATTTTATTGTATTGTTATCTTCTATTTTAATTATATTTTGTTAATACAGTTATTTAATAGAAAATCGTTTAATCATTATATCGCCTTGCCCTCCAAACAAATAAAATTATAGTTTATATCCAAATTCAAAATTAGGTTTTGGTTATTTACCTATAAATAACCTGGTGGCACGCTACCAATAATTTGGATTATTTAATTAGTTGTTTTTTTAATTCCAAATTATTAAATTTAGATTCCCGCGTTTTCCTCTTTTTAAATAGTCCCGTTAATTTTAAGTCCGTCGTAGTGTTACAAACTGGTATGCAGCGGTGAGATGCGAAATTATTCCGGTAGTCAAGCTCGGTTGAAAATTGCAATGAATTAGCAGAGATATTTTATCCATTACAATGTTTAGAGGACGGTTTAGGCAAAATAATGAATACAATAGAATAAGATTTAACTCGGGTAGTCAGATCATAAAAGTTGTATGCATTTAGGAAATTGGCACTCCTACCCGTATGACAGCCAACGTATGTTTTAGGCTGGGAGATGAAGTAATGTTAACTAGATTTTGGATAAAAATTCCTTCCAAGCTAAGACCTACGGTATATTAGTTAGTCGAGAGATAGAATAAGATTTATTAGGGATTCGCAAAAGTAGTAATAGATATAATTTTGTTTTGAGTTTATTTAGATTTTAGTTACGTAGTCAGTTACATTTAGTTAGAGAGTTAAATTAATTTGAGAACAAAAGGAGGAAATATTTTGAGACTAGATAGGTTTTCGAAGTTTATATTTAATCGATTAATTATTATTTATCTATGTATTGAGACACAAGATACTGCTTAGAACCGTTGTTACAGTTTACAATGTCAGAGTTGCTAGACGACGGCATCAGAGACCTTAATGCTGGATTGCAAGCAGAACTGCCCAGAAGAAAACGTCGAGCCTGCCAACCTCATGTCGAAGTAGTACAGCCTCGTCCAAAAACGAGAAGCCGAGACAGCACTGACTGTGACGAAGCTATCGGAGGATACCAATGCCTCAGAGGACGATCGCACGTATTCGAGAGTAGGTGAGATATGATGCAACTGAAGAAAGAGCTGCCGGGAGTGATTCTAGCGTGAGGGTCGCAGAATACAAGGTGCAAGCTACGGAAATTGATCATATCGTCACGAGGATGTAGTTCAGAAACGTGGAGCTGAAGCAGCACAGACTGGAATGAAGCCCACGGTGGACAAGTTTACGGAGTTGATGGCAACAGAAGTATGAAACCAGCAGGGAATCTGCAGTAGTCTAGCAAAGGGGAACCTGGAGGCCGGATTCTGGTAACTTACGGTAGCCTATTGAATTAAGTTGTATTTTCCTTCAGAAAATATAACTTAGTTTAAGGGTAAAGGAGTTGTAACAATGTTCTTCAGTAGTATTAGTTTAATTTGTAATTAATTGTAGTAAATAAATAATTTGGCAAAAGTCATTAATCTAAATTTTGTTGTTGTTGGTCATTATCAAAAACTTAATATTTAAAGTACTTTTCGGAATTTTCTTATAACAGATATTGTATTTGCCGAATTATTATTATCTCGTTGTTTGGCAAACATCATCGGTCTGATTCTCATGGGTCATGAGAATGTGAGTCATCTGGATCTTGACAAGGGTTGTTTCTCTCGTGATGCTTCTGATGAACGCGGTACGTGATTGGTGCGCTGACGTCAGAACTGACCAATAAGAATCCAGATTGGTGATGTAGTGTCAAACAATGGGATAATCAGAGACAATAAATTGACGACCGAGGGGTTAGTCGGAGTTAGTCGGAGTAAGGAGCCGTTAGTTAGTCAAGATGTAAGTGTAAATATTCATAGTTGTGTAAGTTAACAATAATATTTTTAACAATGTAACTTTTTCCTCCCGGTTTCTAAATTGTGTTATAAAATTCTACTTGTTTTTATTTTATTGTATTGTTATCTTCTATTTTAATTATATTTTGTTAATACAGTTATTTAATAGAAAATCGTTTAATCATTATATCGCCTTGCCCTCCAAACAAATAAAATTATAGTTTATATCCAAATTCAAAATTAGGTTTTGGTTATTTACCTATAAATAACCTGGTGGCACGCTACCAATAATTTGGATTATTTAATTAGTTGTTTTTTTAATTCCAAATTATTAAATTTAGATTCCCGCGTTTTCCTCTTTTTAAATAGTCCCGTTAATTTTAAGTCCGTCGTAGTGTTACCTCACAAATACAAACCGGCATACTTCTTATTCTTAGCAATAACATTGCTCGTCCATATTGACAGAAAAATACCACAAGAAATATATTTTTTGTTTGAAAAAATGCTTTGTTTACAGAAAAAAAGTATTACCTAGATACCGCATTCACAGGCTACTTTGTAAGTTGTATTAAAATTTTGTGATTTATTATTTTTGTTTGATAAATTCTAGTTAGACAAAATGTTTATTAAGAATTTCTAGTAAGACATAAAACGTTGAAGGCACCACGGGTGTTAAACGACAATAATGCCTTCGGTCAACGTACTCGCCTCGGGCCAGAGGCCCTCGACAGTACCTACACTGTTGACCTCAGGCATTATTGTCCTTATAACAACCCTTGGTACCTTAATTACTGTTGGAAGTAGAAGCAGAATTCAGAATATCTAAAATTTATTTAATTATAACAATATTCACAATTTATTTTATTCAAACAGATAATATACAAAACATATTTATAACATTTCATAATTCATCAAAATATAACAAAAACTGTCAAGAAAAACACAAAGCTAACTCTATAGAAATTAATATTCAGTTGACTTGACAACAAGACATATTTTTCATAAAATATATTTCACAATTACTATAATAATTGACTGAAATCCAGTAATTTTCTTTCCTTCATTATTATTTTATATTATTTCTATTTCCTAACTTTTGTCACCTTTTTCGGGTTCGATCCCGACAGACGCCAGATATTTCCAATTTGAAATGGCACAAAAGTGACCCCCTGTGGTGCACTCTTCACACCAGCTATGAGTGCCCGTGAGGTGACGCCTGGTAAGCGCCCTCACGGTAAAATATATCGTCATCATTACCGATGTCTACATGTGTTGTAGATACTGGCGCAACCAGAAATGGGTAATATGCCGTGATGATATATTTATTTATATTTGGTATAAAGACACCGGTGGAAAAAGAGGGCAGATTCATTTTTATAGATTTAATAATCAATAATAAATATTTTACAAAAACTTGCTTACAGTTTACAGTTACTGTAACTACAGCAAGTTTTTTCTAACTAATCCTTCTGCACCCAATTTTCGTGCAACTTGTTTCTATTTCCTAACCTTCAACCAACTCATCTCATCTGATTTGGTGTCCCTTACCCGTTCCCTATGTGTATCTCTGTCCCTCCCATGGCTAGAGGTCGATCATTCACCCGCGCCCGTCTCGCCCTGCACCCCTCTGTCTGTGTGCACCCCTCGCGTCGCCGCGTCCCTTACCCAAACGCAGACACTACCTGTTCTACACGTCTTGTCCTTGTTCCGCACGGTATGCATGGTGGATGCTGTTTAGGCTACAGGCTTTACTTTAGGCTTTAGGGACAATGTATACAATGTAGGTTTGATTGAGGAATTGTAGGATTGAATTGTTGAAGACAGGTAGGATATAAGGAAATGGGTAGTTGTGGTTGGATAATAGATTTTCAAGTCAAATAACATTCTCATTATTACGTAATAGAGTTCATACACAAGTTTTGCTAAATTAAAACAAAATACCTATGTATAAAAATCTGATGTGGCCAACCCATAACCTCCCGCTGGGTATTTCACATACGTTATAGACATCACTGGTATTTAACCACGCAGTATAAATAAAGTAATCATTCAAATATTTTTATGATCATTCATAACAAACTTTGGGGTCTATTCAGAACTCAATATTTGTGTTGTCGTTATGGTCTTTATGGTTGTTATGTACTGTAAAGATTGTTAAAATCAAATTTGGTATTCTCAGTACTGAAGGTGGTTACCGTCAACAATTGTTACGTGTTTTGACAGTCTTTATCATAACGACTGCTAAAACTATGTATTTATGGTTGTTATCACGTTGTTATTTCTAATATTTGACATGTGACAGATTATTACATCAATCAAATATTATTAATAATGGCCTTTCTGCTAAATATTAGCAGGATGCAGTTGATTATTTGCATGGATCCTGCTTCGACTTAAATAATGATAATAAGAACGATAAAAACCGTCGTGGACGAAAGTTACTTTTGACGTAAATACATATTTCTTTGAAAATATTATATTCTATGGTAGGTATTCGTGAAAACCTTGTTATTTATTTTGGTGCTAATGTGTGCTTTTTCTTCAATCAAAATAAAAAAAAAATCTTTCCATAACTTTTCAGTCACTTTGGGATCAGTGGTAGGGATTAACATACCCGTTCTAAATAATTTAGAAGTTTTCAAATATGACACAAATGTCATATTTTTCTTTAGTTGTTTTGGCAGAATATTTGCATTTTAAATATAATTGGCAACACATTATTAAAAGAATAAAGCGTTGACATATAAGGTTAGGTTAAGTTCATATATGCATAATGAAGTTAGCTATTGTCAAATAATCTGGTTCATTCACAAGTATTATTTTGTAAAGATTGTCAATAATACCGACGTAGGTTCTGAATTGACAAATTCATAAAGATTGTTACAAATGTCTTTATGATAACAATCTTTATATCCGTAACAACCTTTATGACTGTGTTTCTCTGAATAGGCCACTTTATTTTACATTTAACAAATACAGGGTGTCTCTTAAATAGGGGGACATGGCTTAACCACAGATTCCTGAGGCTAAAATAAGACGATTTAACCAAACTTGCTTCTACCGGAAAGTGTACCCTTTAGCCAGAATTCAACTTCAAAGTTCTTCAAAAAAAAAAAAAATTTGCTTATAATAACCGGACGCTTTATTCGATTTGGATGAAATTTGGTATGACAGTTTATATGGTTATAAGTCATCTTTTAAGATGATACCTGTTATTATTAGTGAACCACTAGTGTATGAAACGTAGGTGTCCCAACATTGATAAGACCATAACTTTTTAATGGTCACGCCGATAACGTGAAATTATTTTTTTTTCAGAAAGATACATTCAATAGTAAACTTTTCTCTCTCTGTTTATTTTGTGATATCTGTTACGGTTCAGACAGAAAAAAATAAAACCTGAGTGACTGCATCGTGAATTTTTTTAAAATAAATCTAATCTAGCAGTCTATCCAAATGTCATTAGCTGTTGTGGAAACACAAATATATCATTAAATTTTAATTCATAGTTGTCCCTTGACTTTAAAATACTCAGCATCTATTTCTGTGATATCTGTGATTTACGTTTGTAAATGAATAATTTTGGCTGTCCTCTTATAAATTACCCACAGAGCGTCGCGGCCGCCTAAGAGACTAATACGAGTATAACAGGTTAGTCGGGCGAAATTGAGGTTATGAAATTGCGTGGGTGTCAGACTCAATGGATTGATATAATTGAGGGTGTGCTGAGCTTGAGAACAAAATTGTTGGGACAAGAACGTTTATGAGAGTAAATCATTTATGACTTTCAAATTTAAGCTGTAATCATTAACACAAAATTGTTTAGAGATCATCATTAACACAAACTTTTTGGATAATTTCATTTCATTTTTTTTTGCGTGCGTGACGAAGTCTGGCTGTTATTCTAAAATTTCCAAAAAGTTTTAAAGTTTTTAAAATTTTGCACGGTTTCACACCATCTTTATGGAGCTGTACTATCTTTTCTCGTAAGTCGCCCGAAACATATTTATCTTTCTCAATCTTAACATCAACTCACTAAATAAATAACAAAATACAACTGAAAGTAAGACTATTAAAATCATATTAATATCAATGTTTCCATACTTTTGTCTACCAAAAAAACAAGTATTTCAATTAAAAAACAAAAGATTTCTTGTGAATATATTCTTCGATATACTGATTTTAACATATAAGATTCAAATTTGCGAGAAATATAAACATATTAAAAAAATCTGATGTGGCCAACACGAAACCTCCCGCTATTTAATTTTTATTAATTTAAATACATACCTCCGAATTTACTAATGCTACGAACTGTTCCATTGCATATAACTATTGCTCTATTTACTATTTTCTTTTTAAAATGGCACTATTATTATTTTGAAGTTACATTCATTTGAAATATGAAGTGTGTAACAAAGGAATAGTGTTTATCTTAATTAATGTATTCCTGTAGAAAATTCAATAATCTTTAATTTTCATAATGACAAAAAATGCGAAAAAAATGGCGTCTAATGGTATTTTTTGAAGAAAAGTCATTATGAGCTTCAGGTAAAATGCCATTTCCGGTTATCCAATTTACACCAAAATCTAATGGTTTCTTTCCATATTAGAATAGGGTAGAAATACAAGGTTTCAGAATTTTCTAAATGATAGTATTTGAGTTACAGCGTTAACAAAATCCATACACATACACACACATACACACACTCTCTCTCTCTCTCACACACACACACACATACACACACACACATACGGACATCATCGTGAAAATGTTAAAATTGGATTCTAAGGACCTTAAAATATGGTCATTTACTAAAATCTCGATATGTGATTTTTAGCACGATCCTTATACCTCCCCTACCAAGGGTAGCGGGAGGTAAAAAATGAAATATTTGAAAGTGTCCATATTTTCGTCCGCTACTGTATATTCGTTTTCCTAACTTTAGTACTTAGTACCTATTATAAGATAAGTAATCTTATTAAAGTCTTAAACTGCCGATTTCATATAAGAATTCGTAAAAGTAAACTTTAGTTAAAGTAAAGTTAAACTTTATTTTAAAGTGACTTTATATGCACTTTAATATATGTGCGTTTCATAATAAAATCCGTCACAAAATAAAATAAATAATAATCCTTCTTTGATTTTAGTTGGAAATTAGAAATATTAATTGCATATATTAATAAATTATTTATTACTTTTATACATAACAAATTTTATTTATATATTTGTTGGTAATTTGGTTATTTCATATTTTTCTATCTCTTCTAATATAAATGAAAATGTATTTTTTTCATAAAAACATAACGTCGATGTTTCTGAAAAACCTGCTATGTGAAAAAAGGTACTTTTACAGGAATGTCAAAAAACTATTTAAAAAATTAGAAAATTAGGTGTTCGTTTTTGACCGCTGCTCCTTAAGTATGTTTTTCGTTATATACTTATAAAGACAATATCAGCATGATATTACCAGCCGCTAGAGAAAAAAATAATGAACATAACAATATAAAAACCTAAAAATCACTAATAATGCACATAGCAGGTTTTTCAGAACCAACGACGATAAAATTCTTTTTCTTTTACGTAAATTATTAGTTTGTAGCAAATATATTTTTTTGTCGTTTAATATTAATAATATCTTCGTTGGATTTTGATAATGAAGAAAAAGAAAACATTTTTCTTAAAAATGTTAACTGATAAGCTAATTTCCACTTTAAGCCCGTAGAGGAACTGTCAGATGACTTTATTTTAAAGGATTTTCCCTTAAAGTGAAATTATGAAACGTTTTTTCACTTTTAGATCAAATTTTAAAAGTAAAGGGACTTTATATTTATTATGAAATCGGCCGTTATTATAAAAACAAATCTTAAATCAACTAACAACATTCGCAACTTAATTTCAAATGACAGATAAATAATTACTAAATTATTTAATATGGTAGGGCAAATTTTGTTTTCCAAAGCCTACTTTTTTTGTCATTTACGAGTTAAAACAATACTGATTGATCAAATTAACATTTGCGAAAGAAAGTTGTTGTCCTAATCTCTGTGATTGCCTGTTTATTGATTATAAGTGTTCCGAGTTACTTGCAAGAGAAAATAGAAATTATAGTGCCTAATCAATACCACCATCTGATCATCAATAGTAGAGAAACTAAAAATAACTCATTTACCCATAGTAACATTGTGTAAAATTAGACATATTTCTTAAAATTTTTGCTATTAACAAGTAGTAAATATAGCAGACTTGAGTAAGTGGTACAAAATGTTTTAAATCACGCAACTCAGCTTTCCACTAGAACCGGTTTGCTATTTTTATTTATAATCTGCAATTTGCAGCAATAATTCTAGAGAGTCGAGTTACTGCACGTTTTAACTTGCACGTAGGGGTAGCTAGATCGCTTTTTCACCCTTGGTATCATTCTAGCAGTCTCTAACAAGGGTGCTCATATCGGAAAATGCTGTTTTCATCCTGAATGACTATAAATTCCAAATTTAATCTATAGATACGGATCCAGGAAAATTTTCGATGCAGGATAAAGAGTAAAGAATTTATACAGGAAGTGATAATGATATTGGAATTTTTAAACGGACAATGCGGCAATATTTATTGATAAAATTATTGATCATATGATAAATATATTTTTTTATAGATATTGTATTCCTTCCTTAAATTTATTGAAAAAAAGTTATTGTGGCCAGCGCAATACTTCTCGCCAATTCCTTTTTATTTCACGTTATGTATTGTATTGTATGTAAATAATCTATAAGAGTTCCGCTAGAATGGGATTCTTCATTTTATTTTAAGACACTTCATATCAATTAAAAGCGATTTGTAGTTTTAAAGTCTATTATTATTCATTAAGCCGTAATATTTTTTAACTTCCGTCACTTTTAGGTAAGGAAGGTATTGTCTTTGGTCAAAAAATTCGGTGGTGAGTTTTTAAAGAATAAGCACGTTGTAGGGTCCCTAGAAAACGATTTTACTAGTTTTTAGTGTGTGTGTGTATGTGTGTGTGTGTCCGTGTGGATGAGAATTCTTGCCCCAAAAGTCAATATACCCCACATTTAGATAAAAACTTCAAAATTTTCAAAATTCTAATTTGTATGTATCTAGATGCTTCTTAATGCGCTGATTCCAAATTTTGAAACCGCAGGTCGATATCTCGTTTGGTTCTCGAGATATTTAGATTTCAAGTTTTGCTCAAAACTGCCCATTTTTGGGTAATAACCCAAAAATGGGTCGAGATATGAAATCGGCGATATCACAATTCGATTCTACGGATAAAAATACATAAGTACAGCAATTTTCATAATTTTTGTCCAATCGGTTCATTTTTTATGAATAAAAGCTTGAAAACCCTTAAAATGGCCAAAATCTGAAAAAATCGTAAGGGGTACCCCTTACGATTTTTGCGATTTTTAGCCATTTTCAGTTATTTTGCTTTAGAGTTTGTATGCGATGTTCAAAAATTCTGAAAATTGGTGTACTTATGTAATTTTGCCCGTAGAATCGAATGGTGTAGTCGTCAAATTCATATCTCGACCCATTTTTGGGTTATTACCCAAAAATGGGCATTTTTGAGCAAAACTTTATATATAAATATCTCGAGAACGATACGAGATATCGACCTGCGGTTTCAAAATTTGGAATTAGCACATTGAGAAGTACCTAGAAACATTAAAATTAGATTTTTGAAAATTTTGAAGTTTTTATCTAAATGTGGGGTATATTGACTTTTGGGGCAATAATTCAAAAATGGGCAGAGATATAAACTTGGTAGTAATATTATTAATTAAATTTAGATGTAGAAAAAATACTGTGTGCACCTTGTGCCCGAAATATGTTCAGTGCTCTCGAATGGTTTTTACTCGGCTAAATTTCTTACAATATTTAAATATAATACTTCTGTCAGATTCGTTCCCTATGTTTCATTTTAAATGGAACGGGCAAATACATTGCTGTCAATCAAATATCAAGTCGTAACCATGGATATGACAAACCCAATGTTTCACGTTACAAAATACTCACGGTATATATATAATTAATAATCGATGCAATCTTACCAATACCTTAAACAAATTTCTTGTGTTCCATTATTGTAACAATAGCTACCTATTTATTTCCTCTGTTAAAACATAAATAGCTGAGTATAATCTATCTGTCAACAGATAGTAATATTAATACAATTTCATATCTTCATCCCATCGACTTTCTATAGCTGACATGACGTAACTATTCTATTTTCTCGCGGCCTATGCGACTAAGATTGTGAAATATCGATGTGATATTGCAAGCCGAGTAACACGTAATACTTCATCAAAAAAAAGACGTATTATTAATCACACAGCAGTTAGCAGTTATAATTCACGGGGAAACTCATTTATTTAAACTGGTACAATTACAAGTATACTAAATTAAATGATAGATCTGGTTTGATATTACATGGTTTAATCGAAACATTAAGACCTTATACATACATAGAAATGCAGAATTTATATGGTTCGAGAAATTGAAATATATATAAAATATAAATAAATATTTCAACATGTCTACTTTTATTATCGTATCAAAATATTCGCAGCATGAAAGGTTTTATGGCGGAGTGTTTGTATTTTTTAATATTACTTATTATGAGGCTATTTCGTTATTTACCAAATATTAACATATCGTTTAAGTACGGAGAAAATTAAGTTTATATAAGACAAGGAAACTCCCGTCTAAATATTAAATTTTAAAAAATAATGTTCTTTAAATAGCCTCAAATGCGGGATTCCAGCTCAATCGAATTAAAGGAAAATAGTAAAAAAATACGAATGTATATGCTGAATAACGAATAATAATAAAAATATCTGATGTGGACACCACATGACTTCCTTGTACGCCTGCTACACTATACATATTTTGTTAATAATTAAAATATGTATTATAACAGACCCAATCATAAAATTGCACGTACTTGACATATTTTGACATTGACATTAAATTCTTTATTTTTTTGTTATTTTTTGTCCTAATGCATGGCAAACTTAATTACAGAAACAAAAAAGTATATAATTTTTAAATTGACATATCTCGCTTATACAAAGAACTAATTTAATCATACTTGATGTTTTCGACGCAGAATTCAATTCTCTAAAACTTTTATTTGAAGCATTTATTATTAAAATCAAAATAACAGCATTTTTTTCAAGAAAAACTGATAACGGCTTCAAGTAAAGTATCACTTCCGGTTAGACCATTTTAAGCAAAATCTATTATGTTATTTCCATTGGTATAAGAGTACTATATACCAAATTTGAAAAGTTTTGATTATATTTTAACATAGTTTTTCATTAAAATCTATTATAGGTTTCAAGTAAAGTACCACTTTCGGATAGACCATTTTAACTAAAATCTATTATGTTATTTCCATTGACATAAAAGTACTATATACCAAATTTGAAAAGTTTTGGATTATATTTTAATATAGTTTTTCATTAAAATCTATAATAGGCTTCAAGTACTTCGTACAAGGAAGTGAAAATGAAATGATATAATTGAGATATTTCGGAAATAAGGGTTTTTTTTGTAATAGCGCTTCGACACGTATATGAAATCTATATATATATATAATATTTTCATTGGCGACCGAAAGACCTCCTATACATGCATAACAAATAGCGTGTTAGGAGGTGGGGGTTACTACCAATGGAAGTTAAGAAATTCAAATTCGAAAAGAGGGGCTAACATAAATTTCTTGCATTAAACTTAATAATTTAAATATACCTGTAATTATAAAGTATGTATACCTATACAGTGTTATAATATTCTTTTATTTTATGTAAATATAACTTAAAGTAGCATATATTTCAAGAACATTTAGGTCCATGATGAACACAGTTTGATATGAAAACACATAAATGTGAAGTCACGTCAATGTTTCCAAAATTCGGGAGACCATAACTCGCTTATTAATAGGATTTTTTTTTCACCGGATTTTCATCAATAGTCTTAGTTTTCCTAATAGTTTTAGATGAAATTATAAAAAAAAAACAAAATGGTGGAATCCCTCATTTGAAACTACAGTCGAACTTCGATAACTCAAACCATGACTTGCCACAAAAAAAGTTCGAGTTATCAACACTTCGGGTTACTTCGGGTTATTAAATATAATGCACATGTATAAATATTATTCATGTCTGTGTTTATTCGAGTAAAAACCACTTACCTTATGATATACATATACAGATTGATATATAAGTACAGATCAAAGTTATAAACATTATTTTAGTGTAAAAAAAGTCAGTTATTTATGACTGACGAGAGAATTTTTTATTTTGATTTTCAATAAAAAAAAAAGCTTCAGTGTTATTTAAACCATTATACAGGGAATCGGTTGTATGTTTATTAGTTTTTTCAACCAACTCGTTTGAAGGTGGTTGCTGCAAATCATCCTCCATCATATCACTTTCGCTGTCATCTGTATTGTCGAGCTCTACAGATTCGGATTCAGATTTGTAGAGCTCGACTATATCTTCATCTGTGGGAAACTCCGAAGTAACAATATCATAATCCACATGTATAAAATCATTTAACGTGACACCTTTTGGTGTAATTTTGATAATTTTCCCCCCAGAATTCGACTTATTGAAGCTGGCGCCAAATATTTTGTTCGAATTACAAAGATATTCGAGTAATCGCAGTTCGAGTTATCAAGTAAAAATTACCCATAATTCTCACTCTTGGCGCTATTGCCAACCAGTTTGATTCGAGTTATCAAAAATACGAGTTATCGAAGTTCGACTTACTGAAGTTCGACTGTATATCGAAATATCCATTAGATATTTTATAATTAATTATTGAAATTTCTGTAATATTTTGAAAAGTCACGTGATTTGAACCAGGACAGCCCTATTCATAGTAAACAAGATAAGACATGGATCAAAATCGATCTAAGTTCAGTTGTGAATTGTCGCTGCAAAGCGTTTTAAGTATGTTTAAATTTTTAAATTATAAATTGTAAATTCGTAAATTAAATTCATCATAAACCAACCCTTATCTCCGTATGTGTTCCTGGCGGGTCAGGAATCGTTTCGGCCCGTTCGAGGATGCCTCCCTTTCGTCCCTCCCCGCTCACCCCCCGCGTTTGTCTGTATCCTCGGACGTCACACCGCGCCGTGGCGTGCTGCCGCCGGCAGCCACAGGCGAATTGGCCTCCTTGGTCGCTCGGCACCGCACAGCGCAAATTAACGCCTTGCAGAACATCCCTTGCCTTCGCCCGGTGCTAGCGGACGCTCTACTCCATTCAAATGAAATTTCAAATCTAAATCTCATTCTCTCGGTGGAAAATCCATTTCGTTTTAAGTTGACGTTGAAATTGAATGTTTTGTTGGTGGGGGAAGGGGTAGCGGCTCTTGATAAGCGTGATTTAGCAGCCCGGGGATATTGATTTTCCCCTAGGCATCGGGAGGGGTGCAGGGGCGGTAGAGAGTGAGTTTTATATGTCTGTTTTCTTACTGTAATAGCTCGGTATGTTGCGCGCGCTCACGCCATGCTGAAATGAAGAGAAAACACAGCGCAGCGCGCGGAGATGCTTTTCATTGGCGTGGGGTTGTGGTGGGGTGAGCGCCACTCACCTATTCTCAAATACAGCCATCATTGTCGGCTTTCATCGTTGCCAATTGCAATGTAATGACAATGTTGAGCGAATGCGAATGTGAATACCTGACCCCCAACTTCAAGCGCAGATTCAAGCTGAGGTGCTGGCCACAAAACGATAAATGCACCTAAACAGAATCACTTCCTCGTTCATAAATGACACGATGGACACTGGACTTTGAAGTAGCATTTTGTATCCTTTAAGCATTCCATTGAGAAATGCATTTTTATGCTCGTTTTTCGACCATCATTGGTATTTCGATTTTGACAACAAGTATTAAATACTTAATATTGTTTTTTACCTTCCGTCAAAAGGAAGGTATTGTCTTTGGTCAAAAAATTCGATGGTGAGTTTTTAACGAATAAGCACATTTTAAGATCCCTAGAATACGATTTTACTAATTTTACATTGATGTCTGTATGTGTGTGTGTGTGTGTGTCTGTGTGGGTGTCCGTGTGTGTGTGTGTGATAAATTTTTCTCCGACGATAACTTCAAAACTACAATTCTAAAAATTATGATTCTTTCGTATTCCTCTTCTTTACAACCATATGAAGAGCTGATTAGATTTTGATTATAATTGGTCAACCGGAAGTACCTTTATTTGAAGATCTTAACAGTTTTTCTGGAAAAATCGCAGTTAAATATCATTTTTCGACATTTTATGATCATTAATATGAAAGAAAATCTTATTCTCTATGCGATTTGATTATACGTTTTCCTTCATATTCAATAGATATAGAGTTATAGAGAGATTAAGAGAGATTAACTTTCAAAAACCAGTCAGCTTTGCAAAAATTATGGAAACAGCAGATAATATTCAAAGAATTCTAATTGACAAATGTCAGTGTCAAGTGCAAAATCAAAGTGGAAAGTATAGGATCAGAAAGTAATTTAAGTGGCAGAGAGTCCCTCGCAAATGTCTTGCAGTTTCAATGCCGGGAGTACAAGAAAGGCCAAAGAGAAGATGGAAGGACTGTGTAGCAGAATATTTGAGAGAGGAATAATTGTGTGAAGAAGATGCATTGGATAGGAATGAGGAAGTGTGAAGTGCAATTTACAGAATGTACATTCGTGTTATAATTATACTGGATTTATAGAATCTTTTCAAAGGAACTTGCAATATGGAATTTGTAAAAAATAGTGTGTTCGTGTTACAATTTTATAGAATATATAGAATCTTTTCCAAGGAACTTTTGGTACCGGATTTGTACAAAATACATTGAATTGACGGAAGGTTTTGTGCTGGCCACAACAGAATTTTTAATAATAAATTTGACATTTAGCACAAATTGTTGCAGTGCATGTGTTTTGTTTAATGAGGGCGTCAACTTCAATGGTGTAAAATGCTCCTACAAAAACCTAAAATCTAATTCCTAATAACTTGAATAATGACGTCATTTATAGCATATAAATTTAGGATTTATATATTAGGTTGATAAAAATATAATAAAATATTGTCTAAATTTATTAAGATTTTTTTCTAGTTTCTTAAAACCATTTTTTTAATTTCACATACACTGTAAAAGTTAAAATTTATTAATCATTTTCTACTAACTTTTGTTGTAGTTATTTTATTTTTATATAAATAATTGCAATCTGAAATCAGTAACAAGTGTGCGTTGCATTGCATTGTAACCCAGTTGTGCATATGGCCCTAGTGTAGTGTACGACACGACAGAAGAGATCGATACTGATGCAGTAACTGTTTGTTCCAGACAATCCTGCGTCCTGTAAAGCAGGAGAAGAGAAAGCTGCCAAGGAACGAGGGATACACCGAGGCCCATCGGTGAGTGCAACCTTTATTATCCTTAAAAAGGACTTTCGCATTTATTGACGACAAAACGGTGTTATTTTTATTAACAATGTTGTCGCTAATTTCACACAACATACAATGCTTGACTCTTGGTTTTAATAGGTTAATAATCTGTAAATAACCACTAATATTACGAGGAATATACCTAGTATTTAGTAAAGTAGGTATTATTATTATTATTATTATTATTATTATTATTATTATTATTAGTATTATTATTATTATTATTTTATTATTATTATTGTCTGGAGGTGGTTCATTCTTGCCCCTGTACTGCGACCTTTCTGGTCTATTGTACCCTCCGTGTTTCCTCCTATTCTAGGAGCTCTGTATGTTTTGTAAACTCCAAGATTTTCTTTAGACTAATGTCCTTTAGTGTCTCAGTGTGCAATTTCTTTGCTCCTAAAAGACTATGTCTGCTTGCCATAAATGCTTCGCAGTGACATATTAAGTGTTCAGGGGTTTCATCCTCTTCTCCACATCCTCTGCATGTTGGTTCTTGTTTGAGGCCCAACCTATGCAAATGTTTATTTAATTGACAGTGTCCTGTTACCAGTCCTGGTATTAGTCTGACATCTTGCTTGCTCATTACAAGTAAGTTGTCTGTTCTTTTCTTGGATGGCTCATTCAGGAAGAGTTTGGAATGTCTTTGGCCTGATGTGGCTGTCCAATGTCGTTTGTGCCATTGCCAAAGCAAAGTATTAAGTTCTTGTTTAACTGTTTGCGCAGTTATTCCGCAAGCAGGTTCTGGTCCTATAAAAGGTATATTTGTCCCATCTTTTGCAAGGTGGTCGGCTGCCTGGTTTCCTTCAATTTCTGAATGCCCGGGTACCCATATCAATCTTAATTTATTCGTCGCTCCTAAGGCATTCAATCTGTGGATGCAGTCCAGAATTAGTCCTGAGCCTACCTCACACGAGTTTAGTGCCTTAAGTGCGGCTTGGCTGTCTGTTACTATGGAGATTCTTCTATTGTGGTAGTTTTTCTCCAATAGTAATTGCACGCTGGTTAAAATTGCGTGTACTTCTGCTTGGAATACTGTTGCATTTGTCTCAAGTCCAACCGATTGGTTGTGAAAGTAGGTATTCTTACACCGCCATCAGATAGAATTCGGTTTTACGAGAATAAAACCATGGATGTCTGCTTTTTTTCGTTTTTACTGTTTTCTACAAGCTACAACAGAATTTTTATTTGTAATTATTCAAAAAATGAAACTTCGTTAGACGCACCTGGGCAGTGAACAAAGCTGATTAGCTACGTGTCAAGGTCATTCGGGTAAACTCAGGGAGAGCCAATGACGTCGTGTTAATTCGGCTCATGGCCTACGTTACGTTATTAATACAATATCTGTCAAAAAGAAACTAGTTCCAAACTCGCCGTAATATATTTATTTATATATAAGTAAATAAATTATTACTTGCATTTGTCTTTGTTGTAGTTTTTATTTCTTTACAATTTTGAAAAACCAGATTGACAGCGTTACAAGGTGATTACAACTAAATAGATTTTTATGAAAGTCCAAACATGACATTTAAATAACAACGGGAATAAATCGCGCAGTTATCACTGGTTTTAAAATGTTTTTGAGGATTTGGGCCAGATTTTAAAATAAAATTTGGGTTGTTTTTCCAACATTCTCCCTAGAACATCAAAATTCTTTCCTGTGCCTATTTTAAGTTTAGAAAACTTCCGGTAGCAGTCAAGAGATGGCATTGCTGTAGGATCCAAATTCAACCATTTCAGTTTTCACTTCGGACGTGCGGTCTTAAGCACACACATATTTTTACCTCTTGCTAAGAGAGAGATATTGGAATCATGCTAAAAATCGCATATCCAGATTTTAGTGAATAAACACGTTTTACGGTCCCTAGTATCCGATTTTAACATTTTTACAATGATCTCTCTCTCTCTCTCTCTCTCTCTCTCTCTGTGTGTGTGTGTGTGTGTGTGTGTGTGTGTGTGTGTGTGTGTCGATGTGTGTATGTGTGGCTGGATGTTGGAGGGATGATTTCTCAAATTATATAAGATTAAAAATATTCTTTAATCCGACGTTAATGGCAAGATTAAACTGTTTTGGTAATAATTGGATAACCTTAAAAAAAATCTTAAATATAATTTTTCGGATATTTATCTTATTACAAATATTAAAAAATATAAAATTTTCTATCCAATACATTGAACATTATTATTATATTTTCTATAGATTTAGAGATAGACTGAAATATAAATATGTATATAAAAAATAATCCATTGTATAATAATCAATCAGCCTATGGAAACCATTTTAAAAAAAATTAAAATGTTTGTAATTAAGATAAATGTTAGTGTCAAAAATTTAGACATTACTGAAGACTTTTTCTGGGTAGTACATTTAATATTTCTTATTTTATCATTAATTAAATATTTAAAATTATAGATAGATATGGAATTCGTACATGGACAAGTCGAAATGTAACAGTACTATAATGTGCTGTTGTTATAACGAGAAGAAGACTCCGTCAATATCTGAAATTGGTATAAAAAGGGGATTCATTTATAAGCCAAAGTATGTACAGTGTCAGTGTCAACTAAACACGCGGTTACTATAAATATAATTCATATACTTTTCAAAAATACCGCCAATTTTGTCAATGAATTGGAAGAATCTCGAACATTTAGAAGAGTAGGAGGAAACTTGTTCAAAGAATGAATTGAAAAATAAAGAATAGATGTAATTAGTGCCAAAAATGATAATCCCAATACTTATACAGTGTGTCCCATTTAAAAGTGCCACCATTGGGATCTCGAGAACTATAAGAGATACTATGTCGGTTAAATGGAACTTTTTGTGCGCTTTTGATGTGCTTTTGTTTTTCCAAAAATTCTTATAGGGCACTAGATAATGACGAAAAACTGAATATTGTTGATTTTTTCTTTTCCAAATAACATCTAAATTATTGTTAATTGAGAAAAATGTTTCAAATGGAACCCATATCTGATTTTAGTCTCAAAAAAATAACTATTTTTTTCTCTTTTCAATGATGTAAGGGTTATTATGTTTTATATTTGTTTTGCCTTCAAAATTATTATATATTTCTTTATTTTGTATTAAATTTACAATTATTTAGAAAATATTAGTAGATTTCTATTTAGAAACACTCCTTGTATTTAAATAATTTAGTTCGTTAGAAAATTTTGCTCAAAATTCGTATCAAATTAATTTTTATAATATTTGTGTCAGGTCGCCCTTAGCACATTATAGTGTAATTTGTAATTATGAGTCTAGAATAAAAATATTAAGTAATAAAGGCATAAAATAAATTTTATCGATCAAATACAATATAATTAATGAAAATAATGTTTTTTTTTTTTTGGAAATAAGAAAATTCAGGAAAATAAAGAGAAAAATTAAATTTTAGGAGCAAAACAAATATAAAACATAATAACCCTCACATCATTGAAAAGAGAAAAAATTAATTAATTTTTTGAGACTAAAATCAAATATAGGTTCCATTTAAAAAAATACAAGTTTGTGTTATATCTCGAAAATTTACGGATATAAAAATTTATTTCGTACACTACTGATTAGATAATAAAAATATCTACCTTTTATATTTAAAATGTTTTCCTCAATTACTAATAGTTTAGAAGTAATTTGAAAAAGAAAAAATCAACAATATTCAGTTTTTCGTCATTATCTAGTGCCTAACATGAAAATGGCGAGAGGTATTGTGCTGGTCACAACAGATTTTTCATTGAAAATTGTAGCCCTCTGTGATATGCCAGCACTATTTAAGAGGAACAAAAGTCCTTAACAATTCCTAAAAATTGATTTCGGCTGGATTGGACACCAATGATAATAATGCAAGTTAACTTGTCCCATTCAACTATTTACAGTATCTTCTATGTATAATGACCATGTCCCCTGTTAGCGGAGCCCTATCCCTGTCCCACAGGTCTGGTATCAACACGTAGTGCTTGTCACGTCGTCTGACATCTCGACGTTGGCGTTGGCGTTGGCGTGCCGCGTGGCGAGCCGCACTGGCACACTGCTCACCCGCACCCGTTCCCGCTCAGCGGTAAGCGGTAAAGTGTAGCGTAAGCGATGCGCTGTGTTTCCGCCCGGACGCTATTCCCAGCACGGCACGACGGCACGAGCCACACGCGACAACATACACAGGTTAAACGACAGCCAAAAAGGGATAGCTAAGGCAACGGCAATACGCAGATAAAAACAGCTGTGTGTGGGATCATGTTAAACTGGTGGTTTGTACAACGTTATTAGACAAAATAAAAAGAGTATCTACAAGAATTTAATGAATACGTGTTACAATTACAAATTTGTTGGGTATATAGGTGTCTCAATAAGCTTGCTCACTATTGGTAACTTTTTTATTTGAAGAGGTACGAGGTTGGTTAAATGAGCAAAATTGTGCCATTTTATATTAGGAAATTGGTCATGTAGACAAAATAAAAATTGTGTCAGCGGTTCTCAAAATTTGGGTGTAAATTTTAAAACGGGTCATAGGGCTATAACATAGAAAAACAGTTTTGTAGATGCCAAAAGTTTCGATATTAATTTATTGAAAAAAGAATTAGTGCATATTATAAAGAAAAAAATTACGAATTTGTTGATACCAAACACATTATATTTCTGTTTCATATAAAGCCAAAAAATAAATTTAAAAATTTGCACAATTAAGAAAAAATATCAATAGCCGTGAAATTGACAGAAACAAAACAAAACAATTGTTGAATTGAGACGCTCATTAATAAACGTTTCATACACATTATTTGTTAAATTATTATTATTTTCGTTTTATTAAGAAGAAATCATGGATAATTTGTCTCATGAAGAAAAATTACAAATTATTAAATGGTTTTAATTGTTCCCTTGTAGTTTACAGTTTTTCTCGTTTCTTATAACTTATTACATGTAGATCATCTTTAATTTGTAAATACCTATTACAATAAATAATAATTGTTTCATAAATAAATATCATAGTGTTTACTTTATTTTGTCTTATTTTGTATTAGTTCATAAATTAATAACTTTAGTCTTTAATCGTCCCCTATCATGTTAGTAAAAAATGACAATGTTTTGTTACTGTCAGTTTCATGGCTAATGATATTATTTCTTAATTGTACAAACTTTTAAATTTAATTTCTGGCTTTATATGAAACAGAAATGTAAGGAGTTTGGTATTAAAAAAATTGTAATTCTTTTCTTTATAATAGGCACCAATTATTTTTTCAATAAATTAATATAGAAACTTTTGGCATCTAAAAAACTGTTTTTCTATGTTATAGCCTTATGACCCGTTTTAAAATTTACACCCTGTATATATTTTTTAAATGGAACCATATGTTTTTTATTATCTTATTGGAAAGAGTATTTTTTTCTCTTTCCAATAAGATAATGTTGAAAATAGGGTTTATTGACTTTTGGAGCAATAATTCAAAATAATTAATTACAAAATTGTTTAAAAAAAAAAATTAAAAATGAAAGAGAAGAGTAAGAAACAGGGACCCCTAATAAAATTGGGGAAAGCTGAAGAAGAAAGAAGGAAGTGCAATTTATATAGTGTATGTTCATCTTACAATTTTATTCGATTTATAGAATCTTGTCAAAGGAACTTTTAGTATGGAATTTGTAAAAAATAGTATGTGTTCGTGTCATAATTTTATTGGATATATAGAATCTAGAAACTTTTTTATAGCATTTATTCATTTTTATTTCAATACTTTTATTTCTAAAAATTCACACAGTTGTTCAAATACTCTAAAAATGCGTACACTTAAGTAACATTCTCTTTACAATCAGATAATATTACTACCAAGTTTATATCTCTACCCATTTTTGAATTATTGCCCCAAAAATCAATATATCCCACATTTCAATAAAAACTTCAAAATTTTCAAAAATCTAATTTTTATATATCTAGATACTTTTCAATGCGCTGATTCCAAATTTTGAAACCGCAGGTCGATATCTCTTTTCGTTCTCGAGATATTTAGATTCAAAGTTTTGCTCAAAACTGCCCATTTTTGGGTAATAACCCAAAAATGGGTCGAGATATGAATTTAATGACTACACCATTCGATTCTACGGGCAAAATTACATAAGTACACCCAATTTTCAGAAATTTTGAACATCGCATACAAACTCTAAAGCAAAATAACTGAAAATGGCCAAAAATCGCAAAAATCGTAAGGGGTACCCCTTACGATTTTTTCAGATTTTGGCCATTTTCAGGGATTTTCAAGCTTTTATTCATAAAAAATAAACCGGTTGGACAAAAATTATGAAAATTGGTATACTTATGTATTTTTGTCCGTAGAATCGAATGGTGATGTCGCCAAATTTATATCTCGACCCATTTTTGGGTTATTACCCAAAAATGGACAGTTTAGAGCAAAACTTTAAATCTAAATATCTCGAGAACGAAACGAGATATCGACCTGCGGTTTCAAAATTTGGAATCAGCGTATTTAGATTTATCTAAATACATAAAAATTAGATTTTTGAAAATTTTGTAGTTTTTATCTAAATGTGGGGCAATAATTCAAAAATTGGTAGAGATATAAACTTGGTAGTAATATTATTTGATTGTTAAGAGAATGTTACGTACAATAAAACAGTTATTATTAATAATATAATAGCATTTAGTAAATAACTTTAAGTAACTATACCTAAATATTAAATTGCAAATTAATTTATTTTTGTATATCATCTTGCATACGCGTCAAATAAATAAAAATATAATATTTTAATAACAATTTTGACATATTTAAATAAATGTCAGTGTCACGAAACAATTACATTAAAATTAATTATGAAACCATTTTAAGAAGATTGTATTGATTCTAATGAAATTATGGTTTGTAAATATAATATATTTTCCATTATACATAAATATTAGATGTACAGGTGATCCGATTTAAGTTCGCTATGTTTGCAGCACTAAAAATCAAACAGCTGTCAACGAAATGGATCATGTAAAGCAATAGATATATGCAAAGGAACTTAATATAGTTTGCAGGATTAGTAAATATATATTTAAATTAATAAAAATTAAATAGCGTGAGGTATAGTGTTGACCACATCAGATTTTTAAAATAAAATTCTAAAAAATATGAATCAAGTACTTTATTCTAGCGTGACCCTCGTATAACTCAAATATTAGAGTAAAATGTGTTATATATCTTTGTAGTTTTATTATAAAGTAAATCAGTTTACATCTGAACGCCACTTTATAATATCTAATCTAAACTGCATCACTTGTTTACTATCATAGTTCCTTGTAAAAATATCTTAAACATTGTATCAAATTCTAACACTATCACCATAATATCTACCTCAATCTTTCCTCATGGACATAAAAATATTTGAGATTATAGGTCTGGTATCTTTATTGTCTATAAATATAAAAAATCTCATAACAAAGTGGCCTTTGACCTTGACGAGGTCTGTGACCCCGAATCCATCCAGTGCCAGTGATGAAAAAACCTAAATTAGCCTGTGATTATTTAGATGAGAAAATAACGACCACAACAAAAGAGTTCATCATCATACAACTTATATCAATTTAATTAAATTTCAAACAAATATTTAACCGGAATAATTATACAGCGTATACCATACAATGTTAGATGGAAAAGATAATTATTTTCATTTTAAATTACATGACATATTGTAATCATATACATGGAACAAAACTATTATGCATGATATAATGAACTAGAGAATTATGGGGCTATTACACCCAGTTTCAGGTTGAATATAACCTGTTTCACATTGTGCTGTCTGGCCAAAAACTAGTTCTTAAATTGAAATTAGATTAAAGAAGAATAATGTAAAACAGGATTTATCGCGTTCAATTCCGACTTCCGATCCGACTGACGTCAAATTTTAATAAAAATTTGTTGTGACTAGCACAATACCTCTCGCCATTTTCGTTTTTTTTTTACTTAAGTATAGAATTTAACATTTCTTGTAAAATAATTCTAATTATATCTATTCTTTCATTCTATACGGAACGAGATACGGAATCTTGTCTTACTCTTCTAAAATGTTCAAGATTGTTCTAATTAATTGGCGGATATTTATTAATACAGGGAATTTATTTTAACATGCAACATATGGTGAATCACTTCCATGGTTACTCACTATTGTCAAAAAATGACATCAATATAATATTTGTCCATTTTAAAATGCAACATACAAAATTTGTAGTTTTGTATTCTCAAAACTGATTTCCAATAAATTAGTCTACATACGATTAACAAATAATCAAAACATGAATGTTGCACATCTTAACTAACTTTAGCTTACAAAAATTCATAACTTTCACGTAATAAATGTTTAAAAATATCCCCAATCACACTGAGGCAATATTCTAGTCGGTCGTAATAAGAATTGACACCATTTGTGATATTGTGATGTGTTCTGGAAGTATCTCCTGTGTTGCAATACTATTTATAATGTTGCATTTTAAAATGGACAAATATTACATTGCTGTCATTTTTTGACAATAGTGAGTAACCATGGAAGTGATCAACCATAATGTTGCATTTTAAAATAAATTCTCTGCATGTACTATTACTATTAATATACATACCTACCTATAATTTTAAATATATAATTAATTATTCAATAATAAATATTAAATGTACTTCTTATAAAAAGTAATGTATGTCAAATTGTTCATTTTTGATACTGGCATTTATATGTTAATTACAAACATTTGAATTTAACAACTGATGTCCTTGGTGTCGACTGAACTGTGAGATTTATTAACAGATTATATTTTATATTTTCCTTATCTCTAAATCTATAGAAGATATAATAAAAAAATGTAGTGTATTTGATGGAGAATTTTATATTCTTTAATATTTGTAATAACATAAATTTCCAAAAAAATAATATTTAGAATTTTTTTTAAGGAACTACTACTTCCGGTTTTCCAATTGTTGTCAAAACCTATTCAGCTCTACCCATTAATGTCAGATTGAAGAATACCTTAACAGGTCTTGAATATTATAATTTTTCCAGTCACACTCAAACACACACGCACACGCGCGCGCGCGCACACACACACACACACACACACACACACACACACACACACACACACACACACACACACAAAACACATTATCGTAAAAATGTTATAATCGGATTGTAGGGACCTAAAAATAAAAAACTTTGACATTTTTTCCATAATATTTAAAATAATGGAGTTAAAAGTATAAGACCGATAAACCAGTCTCTACATGTTTGTATAATATTCATTATTTATTGAAATATTAATAGAGTAATAAACTTGGTAAAGAAATCGATAAAATTAATTTGAAACGGATATTAAATAAACTTTGAAAGGAAAATAGAAAATCAATTATCATACTACCGTAATACACCCGTATGCTTGTACTTTATTATTCAGCTTTTAATATTCGTAATTTCTGGTGTGGAAAGCCGTGGGTTGCTGCGAGATGTGTTGTTATCGACGAAAGACGTAGTGAAACGCGATTAGCTATTTTTTTTTTTCTTATCGTAGCCTCCTTGGATATACCAACATTTTTAAAATTTAGTTACCGTTAATTTGGTGTTATAATAGATATTTACACATCAAGTGAGTTAAGGTAATGTTTATTCATGAGAAGAAAGTTTCTTCGAGTGAACAAACATTCTTAGCTCACGTGGTTTGTACAATATTTTATTCAATTTTGACGAAATAATAATAAAAATCATTATAATATTTAATTTTGACGAAACAAAAAACTAATCAGTTAGTAGACTGTGCATGACAATTGTCAATGATAGATGTCAAATCATCTATTTAAAAAGATTTATTGTCTGTCATTTGTGCCGTGAAAAATAATGAAAATGTCTGATAATGTCTGAAAAATTCTATGGTAAGTGTTAATTTCGTGTCTGATGTTATTTTAAATGCATTATTTGTTGCAGAATGAATTTAAAAAAATGAGAGAGTGATTTAAAAAAATTTAATTCACTTGTGAAAAAAGTGTTACTTATAATTGTTGCCATGGAGTTAATAATGACAGTTTAAAACGTCAAAATTGAATAAAAATATAAACTACTCTACATCTACAATTGCTTTTTCTACGAGTGCTACGAAAAATAGATATTTACGCACTCATCGTGTGTAAAAGAGTTTTTACTCTCCCTCGCAGAATAAATAGCTATTTGTGTATTAAGAGCGCAAAATGGGATATTGTCGATTGAGTGTGAAACACACACAAGATTTTTTCTACAGTCGCCGCAATGGGGTCCTCCACCATAACAAAAAATAATAAAATGTACGCTTTGTACTTACAGTACTACCACAGAATAGACATACGTCGCGTTCAAGGCAAAACGACACAAGCGCCATTTACATAATAAGCCAGGAGACACAAATAACTGTCTGCGCTTTTATACAAATATATTTTTAATGTCTTAACTGCATTAAAAGTAAGCAGATTTTTTAAAACACTTACTTTGACATCAATAACTCGGGCCATTTCACTCTGCATTCACCCATAAGAAACTACGTAGAAATGGAGCATATGCCATTTTAAGCCTGCGTAATAAAATTGTGATTGTCGCTTGCGCAACTTCAAAGTGAAATATCTACTTAAATAAATTTTTCGTACTTATGCCACTGTGTTTAATAGATGGAGGTTACGCCAATCTATCGAAAGGTACCAAAATCGCAAATTACGATTTTTTGGCGCTTAGGCCGTTTTGCCTTGAACGCGACGATATACAGAAGCGACACTCCTTGACAACACCATTTTTGTTGCGAATTGACGTTTATAACCTTGAACTTTAAATTTGTTGGCAAATTTACGCGCGAAATTCAAATTGTTTTAAATGGTAAAAGGAAAATTAGAATATAAAATTACTAAGATTTTAATTTTATTAACGAATTAAAAAGAAATCAGATAAAATAAACACATAATTATGTTTTTGTTAAACAAATACCTGAATTTTACAAATTCATTACAATGCAGAAATTTTTATATCTTTGACACAGAATGAATCCATTTATACAGAAGCGACACTCCTTGCCGGCACCATTGTTGTTGCGATTTTACATTTATGACCTTGAACTTTAAATTTGTTGGCAAATTTACGCGCGAAATTTAAATTGTTTGAAATAGTAAAAGAAAAATTAGAACATAAAAGTACTAAAATTTTAATTTTATTAACGAATTAAAAAGAGATCAGATAAAATAATCACATAATTATATTTTTATTAAACAAATACTTGAATTTTACAAATTTATTACAATGCAGAATTTTCTGTATCTTTGATGTGGGAAAACAAACGTCAGACTCGATGAATATGTCCCATATATCCTTCTCCATCAAATCTTCTCTTCCACAGGCCTTGAGCCACATTTTACACCTAAATTTATTAAATGAATATACATTTTAAATGATACGGTAGTCATTTTACATAACTTATATTTCTGGATCTTTCGGAAACGAAAAAAACTTACATTTCCCTTTCTCCATTTTTTAAATCTATTTACATAGTCTTTATATGAACAAACAAGTCCTCCCAATTCTACTTTCTTCATTTTATACATTTAATTAGAAACTAACACCACTCCTAAAATTCACAAAAAGTTCATAAAATGACATTTGTCAAAAGTGAGAAGACGTGTTTGGTTTGCTTGATTTAGCCATAACCCTAAAATGCATGGGCGTGACAAGCTGAGACAACAACTCTTCCAGAATATGTGAAATATAATTATTTTTTTTATGATAACGATTTTTCCTATCGTTTGTTGAAAAAATAACATATTTGTTTTTATTAGAAATCACTTTGTGTTTCTCAATATACTTTTATTATTGACCCCTAACAGAAAATTTTCTCACGATATAATGAAAAGAACAAATAATCATAAAATACGAAGATATGCCGAAACAATCCGATTTTATCCGATTAGCCCTTTAAATTTGTTGGCATACTCTTTCTCTCTCTAGTTTTCGTTTCTCTCATTCTCTCTCTGACTGTCGCTTCTGTATAAATGTTTATTCTCTGGTACTATTCTATAAATAACGATTAATATACAGGGTTAGTTAAAAGTATGGAGACGGCGATTTATTGTCGTTAATATTCATTTTAGGAAATTATGTTCAATACAATAGTTTTTTAAGAAATTTTGATCTACATTTGAGAATACTTGAATTTTTTTTTCTTCAATTGTTTTTGAGTTACGCTTGTCCGCGTAATTTTTTTATATGGGAACCTATTAATTTTACTCTACCATTCGATAGAGTGTTTTTTTCTCTTTACAACAGTATGTTTGTGTTTTTATTTTTCAATTTATTTTAATAATATTTTTACAAGGAAAAACACCGGTTCAAGTATTTACGAATAGTAGGTACATCTAAGATAGACAAAAGCGAAGCGATAAACAAACTCGAGCGATGTAATTTACTTAGTTATTAATTTGTTTTTAATGATAAGATTGTGACCGACAACTTTATTGGAAATAATTTTGTCTAACTTAGATGAACCTACTATTCGTAAATACTTAAACCGGTGTTTTTCCTTGTAAAAATATTATTAAAATAAATTGAAAAATAGAAAACAAACATACTGTTGTAAAGAGAAAAAAACACTCTATCGAATGGTAGAGTAAAATTAATAGGTTCCCATTTAAAAAATTACGCGGACAAGTGTAACTCAAAAACAATTGAAGAAAAAAAAATTCAAGTATTTTCAAATGTAGATCAAAATTTCTTATAAAACTTTTGTAATGAACATAATTTCCTAAAATGAATATTAACGACAATAAATCGCCGTCTCCATACTTTTAACTAACTCTGTATGTAATAATAAATAAACGTCTTTTAATAATTACTTTAAAATTTATTTAGAAGGTTATGGGCTGACCACATCAGATTTTTCTATTAGTTAAGTATCGCTTGAAAAACCGTATGTCCTAAATATTTTTATACGAGTACACGTTGCCATTAACGAAGTGTTAGCTGTCTCGCAAGTAATTCCTATAAAATTTGATTTGGTTATGAAACCCCTGAATCCGTCCAAGATGAGATGGGGGTAGGGAAAATTGCAAAGTGTATTATTTATTCGTTTTTCATGGATTTTTGAGATTTAAATCGACGCGGGCCTGTCTTATTCCCGGCCAACCTCGCGCAACTCATCGAAGAGTGGGGAGACCTGCTTCCCTTCGTGTCCGACCGTACCTCACTCTACTCTAGCACGTTGTTCGGTCCTCTACTGCTCTGGCTATCGCGCTCCGCTGCGACATCGTGTGTTGTGACTTGTGAACATGAACTGTGATTTGTCGTGTTAAAGTTGAGTGTCAGTGGGCAGTGTTTTGCCTCGTGTAGTATATTTCCGTAGCCTGAGGACTAGTCCTGGCAGCACTGGAACATCTAAGGCCTATTGTGGCATCAATCAACACCCTCATAGGCTCTTGTGAGAATATGGAGGCTACTTACTGCGTCGGCAACGATGTAGATGTATGCAGAATGTTCGATCAGTATTTATACAAGGTAATGTGCTAGCACTTAGTAACTTCTTCCCAATGTCCTGCTCTCGCATCGCACTCCACGTGGAAGACAGGAGTTGTCCTATCGTCAGCAGAATCTAAACGGCAAATCATGACTGAAAATTAACAAATAAAGACGTTTAACATGAGTAAATGTGTTCTGGAACTCAATAAGTTTATGAACCTCTAAAGATTTTAACGAATTATGAAAAATTAATGGAAAAAATGTTATTTTAAAATATACTAATTTAAAATTTGATGTGGTCAACACAGTACCTCCCGCTAATCTCATATGTGTTTCATATACGAATCTTATTAGATTGTACCTTCAATTACAAATATTTAAAGATCAAATTTTTTTATTTGTATTATTGCTTTTTACCTATTGAGGAATGTGCAACTCTATTTTATTCTGTGTTTATAGTACGAGGGTCTCGCTAAAATGATTAAGAATGAGAAAATCAGGTTGCTTGCGGAAAACAAAATTTACATTCGGGCCTATTCTGAAACAAAATGCTTAATTTTTCACAACTGGTTAAAAATTTTATCCACTAAATATTGATTTGACAACTAGAAATCCAATTTTTTGTTATTTATCAACATAATTGATTGGTTACGATTTTTAATCAGTTATTAAAAATTAATCACTAAGTTACAGAATAGGCCCGAATATACCTGTTCATTTGTAATTGGATTTCCAAAATTAATAGTATAGTTTTTTACGGGGTAAACTGTTTTCGGTTAAAAAAATATATAAATTGTATAAATATATAAAATAAATAAATATATCATCACGGCATATTACCCATTTCTGGGTGTGCCACTACACATGTAGACATCGGTAATGATGACGATATATTTTACCGTGTGTGCGCTTACATCACGGGCACTCATAGCTGGTGTGGAGAGTGCTTCACAGGGGTCAATTTTGTGCCATTTAAAATTGGAAATATTTGGCGTCTGTCGGGATCGAATCCGGTTCCCCCGGGTTCGCGACCAGACACTCAGGCACACGGCCACGGGACCCCATGGGGTATAAATATATGTATAAGTATATTACGGCATTTTTACCCATTACTGGGTAAGCCAGTATTTACAATACATATAGACATCTGTAATGATGACGATATATTTTTTCCGTTCGGACGCTTGCCAGGCATCACCTCACGGGCACTCATGGCTAGTGTGGAGAGTGCATCACAGGAATCACTTTTGGCCGGGATCGAACTCGAATCACCAGGTTGGCAACCAGACACTACGCATACGGCCACGCGACCACATTGAAAAATATTGATACTACTTTGAATATATTTTAAATAATTATAACCATGTGTCTTATTTTCAATAATACTAGTGTGACCCCGTAAAAATATATCATTACCGTTGGGAGACGTACCGGCCGCTTCTTCATAGGCACTACTACCTGGTTGGAAAGTGCACCACAAGACTCGCTACACAAAATTTCACAAAAAATTTGTCTTCCATTCATATTTTTACCCTATGTGAAAATCAGTTTTCATTTGTTCTTGTGAACTTATAAAATTTTGGCTTTTACAATATTACTTCCTCTTTTAAAATGCCAAAAACTACCATATTTATATGTAAAAAAATTCTGTAGTGCCGTTGTTTGACGAACGTTACTTGTCCGTTACGATCTGATAAAAAAAATTCTGTGATCCTCCTGATACTCTCTGGCGATTGTCAATCGGCCGTCGCTCAAGTTAAGATTATGATCGCATCAGGATCAGAGTGAAACATTTGTCGGTTGGACTTATAGTGCGATACAAAAAATAATAAACTAATATGTTGCATGTACTATGGGTCTCGTGGCCGCGAGCCTAAGTGTCTGTTCGCGAATGTGTGGAACCGGGTTCGATCCCGACCGACGAAAAAAAATTATTTCGAATGCTAAATGGTAAAAAAGTTGCCTGTGTGGTGCACTCTCAACGCCAGCAATGAGTGGCGTGAGGTAACGCCTGGTAAATGCACGCACGATAGAAATATGTCAATATCAATACCGAGATTTGTGTATAAGGAATATCGGCACACCCAGCAATGGATTATGCCATGATGATGTATTTATTTATTTTGCTATAGTACTAAAAGTACTACCGTTATTGGTTTGCTAGAGATCTTATTCTGGAAGACCATGAAGTACGATTTCCTAGGTATTAAAGTTCTTAAACTCTTCTTCAAAAATAAAAATATGTTTTTTTTTTATGTCCAGATATAGTACTGATGTAATTGAAAAATCTTTTGCTAAATATAAATACTACCTTCTTAAAAAAGTATAGTTTTTTTTTTGTTTATATAGGACCGTCTGAGTGTCTGTTCGTATGATAATTTCGATAAACAACTAAAAAATATAAATTCGATTATTCAATAAGATTATGAACATTGTTATAAAATTTTAACCGAGAAAAATTATTTAGTGAAACTTGGGAATATAAAATGGTGTCCTCCACCACAGTAAGAAATTATAACAAGGATCAATTTTATTAAAACTGGATCTTAAAACTGTATGGTACGAATTATCAAAGTTGTTATTATTTTTTATTTACTATTTTAAAGTTTTCGGCTTTTGACTTTTTAAAATCCGGAATCCATTTTCAAGTAAATAAGTGCAGAAAATATCGGAACAACGATAGTAAACCAAGTAGTACTTGTTTGGAATTATGATGCCACTCCAGAAATCAGGGTTGAAAAAAACCCAGCTCGCCTGGGTTTTTTAATAAAACCCGGGTTTTATTAAATAAAAGCGGGTTTTATTGACAAACATCGAAATATAGTATGTATCATTTTTAACTATAGTTTTATAAAGTATCTTAATACACATACACAAGTCGGCGTAATAGAAAATAGATATTAATATTATTAAAAAAAATTTAAGACTGTAATGTAATAAATAATAAATTAACTAGAGAGTGTAAATGCGTACACAAATTAATATTAATAGTTGCAAGTCTGTGCAATGCAAATGTGTACAAGAATTAGATCCAAGTGTCACAACTAATAGTATGTTTAATACACAACTCAAAAAATAATGAAAATGATGACACCAGGATTGGACTTGTTCAAATATAAAAGAAACACTGTTCAGTGCGCACTGCAATGAAAAAATATATTAAAAATGATCAAACACGAAGTACACATTATGAAATTGATTGCAAAATGTTTTTGGTGACAAAAATTTATGTATATATGTGTGTACCATATTTAATTATTAAAATATGATTTCATAAAAGTGGGTTTTTTAGATGTTTTTTTTTCTAAAAAAAAAAAACCTGGGTGGGTTTTTTTGGGTCGGGCAAAATTACAACAACCCTGCCAGAAATTCTGTGCGTTAGTATGAGAATGACAGATATGTTAAATAACACTGACTGCTAGTGGCAATCAAAACTTGGACAATTACTGAGTTTACATGCAGTTCAAAACCGTTTTCAAAACTAAAAAGATTTCGAAAACTGCATGTAAACTTAGTGTATAATATACGTACTTTTCCACTAATTATTTTTTTAAATTGCGTATTTCCAATTATTGATTATGACACGATAAGAGTTATTTTAAATTGGTATATATTTTTGATAAATTTATGTGACTCATATATTAGCGAACTACACTGTTTGAAAACAAAATGAGCTTAAGGGCTGGTTTATGATGAATTCAGTTTATAAATTTACATTTAGAAATTTTAATTCAAAATTTACAATTTTCTCTCTGGTTTATTTCAATTTTGAAATTCCGGATCGCCCTATCAGTATCTATCATATGACTTGTCACTGCTTGTCATTTGAACTTGATCAGTTATCTATCAGTTCAGATTTTAGGTTACAATTTTATTTTCATATCCATGAATTTGTTGGACGCTAATAAACAAGATGATTTTTTAATAATATCGGGAATGTTTTTATTATTGTTGATTTGTATGATAAAGAAATAAAACAAACACAAACTTAAAAAATGTAGATGGTATATATAATGTGTTGCCAATTATATTTAAAATGCAAACATTCTGCCAAAACAACTAAAGAAGAATATGACATTTGTGTCATATTTGAAAACTTCTAAATTATTTAGAACGAGTATGTTAATTCCTACCACTGATCCCAACATGACTGAAAAGTTATGGAAAGATTTTTTAAAATTTTGATTGAAGAAAAAGCACACATTAGCACGAGAATAAATAACAAGGTTTTCATGAATACCTACCACAGAATATAATATTTTCAAAGAAATATGTATTTACTTCAAAAGTAACTTTCGTCCACGACAGTTTTTATCGTTCTTATTATCATTATTTAAGTCTAAGCAGAATCCATGCGAATAATCAACTGCATCATGCTAATATTTAGCAGAAAGGCCATTATTAATAATATTTCATTGATGCTATAATCTGTCATATGTTAAATATTAGAAACAACAACGTGATAACAACCATAAATACATAGTTTTAGCAGTCGTTATGATAAAGATTGTCAAAACACGTAACAATTGTTGACGATAACCACTTTCAGTACTGAGAATACCAAATTTGATTTTAACAATCGTTACAGTACATAACAACCATAAAGACCATAACGACAATACAAATATTGAGTTCTGAATAGACCCCATAGTTATATTCTAAATTTAAATTTCAAATTTCTAAACTTTTAAATTGTTCATAAACCATCGTATGCGTTTTAAGTGAATTTATATTTTATAATCTAAATTATAAATCATAATCCAGTCCTAACATTTATTATGTACTTCATAGAATATTAAAAAGTTATTACAGCTTTTTAGAACTACCGATCGTTTTCAATTTTCATGAAGTTTCATAATAATTTTAATAAAAAATAGTGGAGCAAACAGCACTTCCTCAAAGAACAAAAAGCAATGGTATATATTTATTTACAATATTTCCCCCAAATTCCCCACCATTTTGGTGTTTCTCTTCTATGTTGTATCTCCCCAAGATATTGAGTTTGTTCGTCGCAGAGTCCAGAACTGTTCGCTCGCAACTTTAGATTGATGTTATGAGGAAAGTTTGGTGAAAGACTTTTTAGCTATTTGGCAATTTACATTAAGTGCTTTCTGCTGAGGGCTTGATGGACCTCTCCTCTCTCCCACTGCGTCCCTCTCCACTCCACTCCTCTCGCTATCAGATAATTACATCAACACATTCATCAGTATTGAAGACGCATCTTTGCACCAATCTAAATTCATGTATATCTTCAATGTTTCACGCGACTGTATTACATCTACGTACGGTACGGACTTGGACGTGTTGTCCGGGAATATTATATGTGTGTGCAGCACGCCATCTGGTGACTTTCTTTATGAACTACGAGATTATGAGCACCGAAATAGATCATTGTAGAGTTTTTTTGTTGAACATTTGTTAACTTTGCGACGTTTTGAAATGTAACTTTTCACATAATTGATACAAAATGAGTTCTGTAAAAAAATCTTTACGTGAAGAATGTTACACAACTGACAATTAATACGAAAAGAAACAATAATATATCATTAATGATTTCTTTAATATCAATTTATGAATTCACACCCAATTTGTCTACGTCAGAAGGAAGATCTACATTGTTTTCAGAACTCATTTTCAATGATGATAAGCATGCACAGACATAAACATTAAATTAAAAAATGAAATTCAACTTACATGAAATTTCTCTAAAATTTTAAACATCTGCAAATCGGTTCAGTGCGCTTGTTTTCATCCAAAATTTCGACATGATTAAAGATAGTGATTAGGAATGACGAATTCCGATAATTTTGATACCCGAGTACCCGAAGCAGCTACCCGGATAGTACCCTTTACGCGTTAATTACCCGATATCCTTCATTTACCCGTTATCCTTTAAGTACATGTACGTAATTCGTTAATTTGTTAATTACCAGTTACCTTTATATTAGCAGTTTACTTTTTAATAAAATTTATAATTATTGTTTACATATATTTATTAAATAAAAAGTAATACAAATAAATAATATACTGTATCTCTATAAAAAAAACTTAACATAAATTATTATTAATTACCCATGGTATGATAATAAAAAGCTCTTCTTTTAGATACAATCTTAGCGTAGCGGGTATATTTCGGGTAATCCGGTAAGAAATTTTATACCCGGGTACATTATTATCGGGTAGGTTCCGAGTACCCGGGTACTCATCGTCATTCCTAATAGTGATGCCGCGAGATCTCGCATTTTCGAGATCTCGTCTCGAATTTCTCGAATTTTCGAGACGAGATTAACCTTATTCTCGCCTCGATATTTCGAGACGAGACGAGAGTAATACCCTCGAGATTTACTCGAGACGAGAGCAGAAATTCGAGATCTCGAATGAACTATTTCTTTTTATATTACGTAAATATTTCTAATTAAAATATATAAAATAAAATATTTGTCGGTATAAATAAATATTTTAATAACCTCTTCATTTACATTCATATTTATTTATTAATTTTAGATTTGTTGCGTTTTAGTAAAAAGAAAATGCACATAAGTGACATCTATAGTATACTCTTCACGCTAACTTAAAGTTACTATTTCTAATTATAAATTCGAGAAATTCGGGACTCTCGATTCGAGATCGAGGGAAAGCAAGAAAAAATATGACGAGACGAGATGCAGAGAAATCCCGTCTCAAATTTTTGAGACGAGACGAGAGTGGCTTGTTTCTCGCCATATCTCGTCTCGCGGCATCACTAATTAAAGATAAGAAATATTACGTATTTAATATGTGTCAAAGTGGTGGACCACTATTAGACTTTAGATAGAAAAAGAAAAAAATGTTTTACTTCTAATCTTTAAAATTCTTGGAATAATACTACCTTTTTAGTTTAAGTTCTGTATTTATTTATTTATTTATTTATTTATTTATTTATTATTAAAACCCAACGTTTCGGCACCATAAACTGGTCCCTTCTTCAGGGGAAAAATTGACATAAAAATGTGAAAAAACAAAAACAACAAGAAACCAAAGTAACAACAAGAAAAGTTCGTAAATGTTACCTTTTTTATGTATACAATTTTCTAAAATTCTTTCAAGTAAGTACGAAAATGACACATAAAGAAAATAAAGATACTTAAAATGATTCAATTATAATTTAGTGTATTCCTCTATTTGTTTCCTACATCTTAATCAATTTTGAGTGATTTTTTCTGGTGAAGAATTATTTTTTTATATTTTTTATTCTTTTCGTTTATCTGGTATTCGTCAGACGGCATATTTATAACCCATACCTGGCCGTAATTACAGAGCATATACCTTATACCTACCTGACTGCATGCGTATACTACGAGACAACACAAAAGCAATTATCATAAATTAAATTATGTTTTCTTAACGTTAGATTATCTACTGCCATATAAAACAGAATATTACTTTTATAAGACGTGCATACGATGCATACAAAGTTATGATGAGAAAGACAGAAGAGAAAGAATACTAAATTAGATAGATGGTGAGAATTTACAATTTGTAAATGTGTAATGTACCTTTTATTATATACTTACTTACATAGATACATATATGATATGGTAAATATATTCTTGTAGGTAAATATACAGAATGAACTTGAGAACCGTGACTTTTTTCAAATATTGTCCGTTCCATAAAACATTAAATTTTAATTTGAGTCTTTGTTGATGAAAAAACAAAAAAAGAATTATTGTAACTGTAACAGGGGCGAGGGGGGAAAGAAGATTTTGTTTTACTCTTTGTTCTCTCTTACCCATCGATGACTTTATCTAACTGGTGGACACTTAACTTGAAGAGGACGGTTGCTGGATTGTCCACCACTTAACTGAGACGGAACACCCTTACGCTCACTATCACTAAACAACACTTGATGATAGAGTTATGAACATATTTTTATACTCCTAATTTTATTTACACATATTTACATTAATACTAACTTATAATTATTGATTACACTCTGAACACAAACTAAACTGTTACATAATTATATAGTAACCCTAATTACGCGTACTCGCGTACGCGCACCAAACTAAACCGCCGACTACATATCTGTCCTGTCTGATTCTTTAATCTCA